>JAEQBH010000326.1:0-528748 GCA_016808115.1 Tetrastigma voinierianum
TATATAAATATCAACATTTTCCAAACCTTTATTCATACAAAAAACTCTTTCTCATTCACATTCTCCATCCAAATTCCAATTTTTTCGGTACTCATTCTCTATTCAAATTCCAATTTTTTTATTACTCATTCTCTATTCAAATTCCAATTTTTTATTATCATTCCCTCCATTCAAATCTGAATTTTTCCAAATCATGGATCCAAATAAAGTTAATTAAATACATTTCTCCAATTCTGCAAAATGCCAACAATCCTCAAAATCTTTAATTTTCAAGTCTTTTACCCACAAAATCAAAATTCACAAACATTTCAATTTCCATTTCCATTCCAAAACCCACCGATCAAAACTACAAGGATAATTCTTTTTCATTCTCAATCCCAATTTGGGAGCTCAAATTTCAAAATCCGCCGCCGAGGATCAATTGCTCCAACGCCTCAAACGTTAGATTCACAATTTTTCAACAACGATGGTTTAGGATGCGCATCAACCTCGATGATGATGATCAAATTAAAGATGATGAGCAAGATAATAGTCATCACATGGAAGAGGATGTAAACTTTTAATAAGTGCATGGTTAAATGTGTCAGCGATTCTTTCGGGTCAATACAAACCAAAAGGATTACATTGGAGCCGAATTTGCCGCATTGTAAGGAAAACAACCCAGCTTAATCAAAAGAAGGACAATCGCGATAAAAATGATGGTATAGGAGGTTACAGGGCTCAAGGATTTGGTGTGGTTGCAGATCAAGCATCTTGAAGAATAGGGAGCGGTTCAAACAATGACGATATAATGGAGTTGGCTCTTCAACTTTATCAAACTAAGTACAAGAAAAAGAAATGCAATTTTGTTCAGCATTGGCTCAAACTACGGATAGAACCAAAATGGAGATCTCAATCAACTCAAGGTGGAGGTTCCAACATAACAAAGATAAGTGTTAGTGGAGCATACCATTATCATCAAATCCGAAACACCAACGAGTGAGGATACCGGCGAGAGTCTCCACTTGTCCCTGGCAATTCAAAGCACCAAAGAGGAAAGGTAAGGGAAAATAAAGAACTTATGACGCTCTTAGAGAAGAGATGGCAACAATCAAATCTACTTCATATAGAAAAATATCTCTCATGGAGGACTTGAAAAGAGAAAAGGAAAGGGAGAATGACATGAAAATTATTTTGGTAGATACCTCTATGATGAGTCAAGCACAAAAACAGATTCATGCTGTTTCTAGCACAAATTTGGTCAAAGTACGAGTAATTTAAGTGGTTATTGTAACGCTTGTTTATCTTGAAATTATGTAATGCTCATTAAAGAAAGTAGTTGTTGAAAATCAGGCCATTAAAACTAGTTGTTGAAAACTACCGCTTGAAAATCCAGTCACGAAAATCCAGTCGCTAAAATTTACTTATAAATATGTAGCCTCAGTCAAATAATATAATTTCAGTTGAACTAAATATCTATTTTCAACCACTTACAAACTAATTAATTAAAAATTTCCACAACAAAATGGATATTAACCCGATCAACCCAATAATATGTCTTCGGGATGACGGTTGAAGATTTTATGTTTGATGATTCAAAGGAATGCCATCTTCATCTCGCTCTGGAGTTGTATGGGAAAAGCTCTTCCTTTAAACCTCGTCGAATGCTAAATAGAAACCGCGAAGTAGGACACAAACGTCTTATCAAGGACTACTTTGCACCTAATCCGATATACTCAACTAAGACATTCCAATGAAGGTTCCGCATGAGAAGACATGTTTTCCCCTGCATTGTGGAAGCTCCCTCGACCGTTGATCCATATTTCCAGCAGAGGTGTGATGCTTTAGGTAAAAAAGGTCTGTTTGTAAAACTCGAGAAAATTCAATTTTCTAAGAAAAGGTAAAACGGTAATTTCTGTTGAAAATCAGAAATTTTCTAGATCTTGGATGACAAAACGGACTTCACCGTTGGAATCTTCTCGCAAAATCTAGCTACCCCGTCGAATTTTTTCGAATTCCGAGACAGTCTGAATTTCACATTTTTCAAGGCACCGAGAGTCACGAGTGACACTTAGCACTTGTTGAAAAGCTCACATTGAGCCACGTGTCGAATAGAGAACAAGTCAAACACAAGTCTAAGTGGGGCCCATATGGGATATGTGTCACCACATGATTGGATGGAAATCCAAAGTTATGGATAAGGTGATAAAGGAAATCTAAGAGGGCCAATGAGAGGTTGACACGTGGCAAGAGAGACACCTCACTGACCCAAGCTCGACCAAACCCATTGGGAGAGGGAAAAGAGAGGGGAAAGAAAGAAGGAGAGGGAAGAGCTAGCTACGGGAGAGAAAAGCTCTACCTTCTCTAGATTTTCCAATGATCGGACCGTTGATTTTAGGCGAAGCAAGAGGAAAAGTCCTTCCTCGCGACAAGAGCTGCAAGTAGAGACCGAAAACAGGGAGTTTCGACAAACTCCAAGAGGTAGGGGTTCTTCTCCTACTTGGTTTAATCTTTGTCTAAGAGCCATTCAAATGGCTTAGGGTTTTGGGCCCAGAATGGTCAGAGATTCCGGGCCCCAAAGAAATGGACCTAATGCCGATGTGGGGACAGTTTTTGGACAATCCAAGGCTGGATGTTCAGGGACTGTTTTAGATAGTCCGAAGTTGAAATTACGAGGTTGTTTTCAAACAGTTCAGGACTATAATTGGGATTGTTTTCGGACACTCCGGAACCAAAATTTCGGGTTCCATGTGTATTGTTGTGAAATTACTTATCGTTTTGAACTAAAATTTTGGGTTCCCGTGAAATTACTGGCTGCTTTCTGGGATACCTAGATTGATTCGACAAAAAAAAAAAAAAAAAAAAAAAATGGTCCATGTGTATTGTTGTGTGTTATTGCTAAAATGAATAACATGATTGGTTGTATGAATGATGTTGTTAATGCATGCTCAATTGATGTGTTAACATGGATTGCATGAATGATATTTATAGAAAAATATAATTGTTCATGAATAATGAAATTTGTATATATGAATTGGCATGATTACATTCTATGCACAGTAGCATCATTTCGAGTCGGGTCTGGGTGCATAGTGATGGTAAATTCACCATTCTTGGTGAATGTGTGGTGAGCTCAAAAATGGGACAACGTCCAAGATCGAGACTCACGCCCTATAAATCTAAATAAATAAATCACGTGTGTCGGGCGAGCAAGTCGGTAGATCCCCCCTGCAGAAAGACCCACCCATACGCGGTTAGACATGATCACCGACGGTGAAAGACCGTAAAAATGTTGGGAAGGCGTGCGACGATCCTACGATGAGAACCCAAAAATATGCAGCCCATAAACACACACACGCGATTAAATGAAATTAAATGAGTATTCGAGGTCGGTCCAATGAGTTAATTCACACTCGAAGTCGGGTATGAGGAGTCTCCCATGTCATGCATGATATAAAAATCATTCTATGTATAGATTTTATTTGTATGGAATGAATGATTGCTGTATGTTATTGCATTAGCATTTAGGCAGGAGTAACCCTTGTAGGAAAATTCAACTACTGGGCATTGCTCACCCCGTAGTGGGAAAACATTTTCAGGTACTGAAGGTACACCGGGTGATGGAACGCATCCGAGACCCTAGTGGCGAAGAAAAGGCCATATATGGCCTTGTTTTTGTATTGTGTAAATTCTGGATAGAAAACCCAATTTTTGTGTTGTATAAGGAACAAAGAGTTGTAATTAAACTCGTTTTTCATGATAAATACATTTTAGCAAGTTTTTTGGGTTTCCCAGGTATTTGTAATAAAAAGGCTAATTTATATTAAATTTTAGGGTGTTTTTGAAAGGAAAGGAAAAAGGGAAAACTGGAGGTGCAGGAGGACCAGAGGTTATTGCCCATTTTGAGTCCTCTATCGCGACAAAGGAAGTCTGTCGCGACAGGGTTCCTCCAGCCTTGTGTCACGACACAGGACCGAGAACTTTCGTGTCGCGACAAGGTTCGGGGGCTGACCGTGGCTGGGTCGAGCAGAGGTTTTCTTTATCGGGACAGAGTTCCTTGGTCTTGTGTCACGACCGCGGATGTGTGTCGCAACCGGATGTGTTCAGTCGAGGCCTTGCGGTCGTGACACGTAAAATTATACCACGATAGTGGTGGCGCGATAGGCACACACTCAGCATGCGCGACAGCGCTCCCGCACGACAGCGTGTGCGCAGCATAAATGAGTTATGTTATGATAGAGAAATCCCTCATATACAGACTCTTGAGTTTTATCAACACGCGAATTTATCACAAAGAATGATCCACTTAGCGATATATTCCATATCGCCATAAATGCCCGGGAATATTGGGGCTGAGACAGATGGTTCGTTAATACCATCGAAAGGTGACAGGTTATTTGCGAATAATATACACCTTGATGATGTCGTAACAAAACATTTTTAACATCATCATGAAAACCGTCACAAACACCGCCAACATTAAAATGAATTTGATCCCTCAAAATCAAGAACGCTGGCACCGCAGACTGAAAAAACACCATCATTCAGATCGATAAACGTTGTAATTCCGGTTATTCGTCGGCGCATCGATTAATTGACGTGATATGCGCACGACCAAAGAACACCAAGACGATAATTCATGCGGAACACTGTGGTTAGAAAACATAATGTTAGGGGTTCGGAAAACAAAATGAACATGAAAATTCAGATATTGAATTGAATTTATTAGTGGTTGGCAGTTAGCACCACTAAGGAAAAAGGGATGAACGAGTTAGTTCATTACGACCAAATCTATTAGTGGTTGGTATGTGCACTACCTGTACATGAGGGGGGAAGAATGTAAAACCCGAAAAAATTCTAATTTTTGAAAACTGCAAAAATGGTAATTTCAGTCAAAATCCGGAATTTTTTTAGATCTCGGATGACGAAACGGACTTCATCGTTGGAATCGTCTCGCAAAATCTAGCTACAACGTCGGAATTCAACGAATTCCGAGACAGTTGGAATTTTCACGTTTTTAGAGACAACGAGGGTAATGCGGGACACTTGGCACATTTTGAGTGGATCAAGAGGTGCCATGTGTCATGTGCAAAATTAGTCAACTTGAGCTCAAGTGTGGGGCCCACATGGACATGTGGCATTCCCTAATAGGATGGAAATCCAAAGTAGGTGGATAAGAGGATAAGGTGTAATCCTATCAACCAATAAGGGTGATGATGTGGCACGAGAGACAAGCCCTGACCAAGCTCTCCCAACCGCTGGGAGTAAGGAGTTAGAGAGAGAAAAGGAAAGAGAGAGAAAGAAAGGGATTTTTATAGAGAGATGCTCCAACTTCTCTTTAAATTTCTCAGCGATTGGATCATCAAATTCCGGTGGGCCGAGAAGCAAAGTTGCTCCCTAATGCAAAGAGCTACTGCAAGCGCACCGATTCGTGGTGTTTCTCACAAACTCGTGAGGTAGGGTTTTCTACTACTTGATTTAATCCTTGGTTTAGGGTTTCACAATTGGTTTTGGGTGTTGTGAGGCCAGAAATGGCCATGGATTCTCGATTCCACAAAAAGTGGAACCAATGTTAGTGAGAGTGGTCGCCACCGACACTTCCACTGCTAGCTTTAGGACCGTTAAAAAATGATTCGACTGGTTGGTTGACCAAGATTGTCCATGAGAAAGGGTTTGCAATGTTATTGCTTGGTGGATGAATAACATGTTGTGTGCTTAGTGCTTAGGGCCATTTTTTATGAAGGGGGTTGTCCATGGACAGCCCACGGTTTGATGTGGGATTGTTAAAAACAGTCCCGATGTGCTTGTTAGACCAAAAATGTCCATGTGAATTTTCTTGAATTGGGTGGCATGGATTGTGTGGAAAATGATATGTTAATGCAATTAATTTAATGTGTTAACATGATGTTGAATTATACTTAAATATAATCGTGGGTGAGCCATTGAATTGAATTGGTCATTAGCCCATGTGAGCTAATTTTGATTATTGCTATGAATAAATAATATGTGGTTAGTGTGTGAATCTTTTCTAATATGTGCATGATTGATATATTGGCATGTTGTATGAAAATTATAATGCATTCATATGCACCAGTGGCAAATCCTGTAACAATAGTAAGTGAATATATGACATGAAAGAAAAAATGAAAAGAAGCTGTGAAAGGAATTTCAAGGAAGATTTTCCGAAGAATCGCTCGAGAGTCATTCAACAATTCATCTCGTAGGCGCACCCATGACCAAGCTTCGAGTAATTACCCAAACACCACCTCTATGGCCGCTCATCAGATTTTGCGTAAACTCCGGTATGATGTTTTCAAGAACAAAACCTTTGTTTTGCAAAAACGATGTTTTCACATTTCCGTGCTTAGGCATGCATGAGGGGGGTCATTGAGGGCTCAAGAAGTGGTGCGGTCACATTCTCATCCATATCACGTAGATATTCAAGTAGATCATGTATTTTCTCAAATGTGTTTCAGGTTGAAATCCATTGCATGTGCACTTAGGTGGGGAGTAACCCATGTAGGAGATCATCACTACTGGGCATTGTTCACCCTGTCGAGGGAAAATTATTTTAGGTACAGGAGTAAATAGAAGACTCGCGCTCATTGGGAGGTCGCTTTTAAGAAGAAAGTCGGATTGTGACTTTGAGATATATTTTGTAAAACATGTATTAGAATTCTTAATTTTAATATATGTTCGTATTAAGAGTGATGTAACAACTCTTGAAACTCTTGTAATATAGTTGGCTATGCCTTAGTGAGGCGCGTTGCGGTAGGCCAATGTGGTCATTTTTACTCATGCATGTCTCATGATATAAGACACGCGATTTTCGCAGGCCGACGGTGGTCAACGTGGACCCCGATTCGGGGGCGTCACAGATCCCACGATGGGGTGAGCAATGCCCAGTAGTGATAATCTCCTACATGGGTTACTCTCCACCTAAGTGCTCATGCAATTGCAAACCAACATTCAAGCAAAACATATATGTTCCTACTCAAATGTATACATAAAATGGATGAGAATACGACTCACCCTTTCTCCCTTCTCGAGCCCTCATCACCCCCACGCATGCCTAAGCCAAGTGTGAGAAAACATCGCTTTCAAAACAAAAGCGCTGTTTCCGAAACATACTACCGGCGGAATTGCCGGGTAATCAAATACCATAGCCCCTCCGACGTGAACTCGTTGACAATTCTCCAAGCGCAATTCTTCGAAAATCTTCCTTTGAAATTCCTTCACAAACCATTTTCCTCTTTTTCTTTCACGCCACGCGACTCACACCTATTTGCTCTGTGTTACCCCTTGCATATGAAATGCATTATGCAATTTTCATACAACACATGCCAATATATCAATCATGCATATATTAACAAAATTCACATACTAACCACATGTTATTTATTCATAGCAATAACATCAAAATTAGCTCACATGGGCTAATAAACAATTTAATTTCCCATGGCTCACACACAATTATATTTCCTATAATTCAACATCATGTTAATACATTAAATTCCATGTATTAACAATTCCCTTTCTCTCGCACACCTTGCCATTCATTTTAAGTAATATTTTTTGCAAACAAATCACATGGACAATTTTAGTCCAACTATCAATCCGAATCAAGCTATCAGCTTCCTCAAATAGTACGTATCGTCCGAACCGCTCTAAAAATTCAAGCATTCGGTCCCACTCCGGAGGACCGAAAACTCACAGCCATTTCAGCCCCAAACACTCCAACAACGATTTGCATATTATTCAAATATCAAGCAATAACACAACATCATTTTCAGTCCGAGATCAGTCCGGGACTATCCAAAAAGAGTCCCAGAATTTCCAGCATGCAGTCTCAATTTTTGGGACTGACCAAACTACCACTCACGGCCTCATACCATCCAAACCATTTTAATGGCTCTTAAACCGAAAATAAACCAAGTAGGAGAAGACCACTACCTCCCAAAGTTATCGAAACTCCACAAAATCGGTGTCCACACGTAGCCCATGCAACGTAGAGCAACTTTGTCTCTTGGCTCATCGGGAATCAATGATCCGAACGCTGGGAAATCAGGTTGACTTTCTCTCTAAAACTGCTTCTCCTCCACTTCCGATCCAGCCAAAATGAGAGAAGAGATGCTTTTCTTTCCATTTATTCCCCTCGTCTTCCTTCACTCGCCACTTATCAACCTCCTTATCGGGTTGACTTAGATTTCTTATCCTCTTATCCACCCACTTCGATTTCCATCCACCAGAGATGTCACACGTCCAAGCGCCTCACTCGCTCTCCTTGTTTGACTCATCACAAGACCCGACACGCAAGACATCGCACCCACTCCAAACGCTGGGCCAAGTGTCCCGCACTACTACCCCCGTTTTTTCGAAAAACGTGACATTCCGACTATCTCGGAATTCGATGAAATTCGATGTGGTAGCTAGATTTCTCGCTGGCATCCATTCCGCAACCTGCCAAGTTCGCTTCATCATCCAATATCTAGAAAAATTCCCATTTTAAATCGAAATTACTATTTCATCCTTTTCAAAATTACAATTTTATCGGTGCTTTCACAGTAGCTTTGTAAAGAAATTGTATGATTTTAGGGTATTTATAGAATTTTTTGGAGTCAAAATAGTCATTGGATTGTCAAAAAACCATTGTGATTTAATTCTAACCGTTGGATTTGATTTAAGTCAAAATAACTGATATTTACCGATATTTTACCAATATTTACCGATATATCTCCGATATTTACCGATATTTTTTTTCATAAATTCCAAGACATGTGCGATGAGATAAAGTCTCAAAATTTCACGAAATTTCCTCGTCGAAATATCTAATTTTCGACATTTCACCGATATTTTGACGATTTACCGATTTTCCACCGATTTTTTCAACCAATTATCGACAATAATATCTCTTCGCTTGTCGGGCCGATAATCAGATATATTTCGAATCGAAAAACCGATTTTTTCCTTGGTTATTATAGCTATTTACTCTTTAGTATTTTTTAAATTACTTGATAGATTTTTAATAAATATTTAATTTATATTTCTTAAATCTTACTTTAAATTTTCAATGTTAATTGAGTAAAGATTTGTATATAAGTATCAAAATTATGCATTTAATCTCTTTAATACTGTTAATTAATTTCTTTAAAGTGTTTTGTTTATAGAAAATAATAAAAAAATCACAACTTATGTCAAAAAAGTGATAACCATTTTTTAAATAAAAAGCAATAACTATTATAGCCAGTTCATTCATTTAGATTTTTGTAAAACATGGATATATTTTTAATAAATTTAAAATTTTAAATTTCTTACTTTAAGAAATTATATTTTTTTTAATAATATTCATTATTTTTAATTATAATCACTTAATTTATTTTTAAAAATAATTCAAGCAAATAATTAAATAAAAAATGTTTGTATTAATTACGAGTTCTAAGAGTTTTTATATATGAAGAGACTTTTTGAATACATATTTCATTCATGTTTTAAATTTTTTATTTTAAAATTTTCAATTTCAAAATTTAGACTAATTTTAATTTATTATTTTATTTATGTAAAAATTTTAATAGCGTAAAGTATCCATCACCTTGATTAACAAAATGACAATTTTAATTTTTAATAATTTCAATAAGAATTATTATCTTTAATTATTATCATACATTTTTTAAGCATTTAGTTATTAAAGATAAAAAAGTTATAACTTATTCCATATAAGTAATCATTTTTGTAATTATCTATTTCATTTAGGATTTTTTTTTAAATATTTGGATAGATTTTGTGATAAATATGCAATTTGTTTTTAATTTGGTACTTTAAATTTTTAAATGTATATTTTGAATATATATATATATATATATATATATATATATATATATATATATATATATATATTCTCAATTATTACTATTTAATTTGAAAAGTGTTTGGATAATAAAAATTATAAGTTATACTATTTATTCTTGATTGGATAACCTTTAATGAAAAATTGCATCTATATTTAAAATATTATTTAATTTTTATAAATTAAAAACTAACAAATTAGTTTAAGGTATTTAATTACATCTTACTAATAATTTGTTATTTTTTGTAATATTTACTTTAATTATTAATCATTGACCTTCTAAAAGTAATTAGTTGTTAAGAAAAAAAATGATAAATTATATCATAAAATAATTAACTAATATTTTAGACGTAATCTAACTTATTTATATTATATTATATTATTATTATTATTATTATTATATATATATATATATATATATATATATATATATATAGATATAGTATATATATATATATATATATATATATATATATATATATATATATATATATATATATATATATATATATAATTATTGACTAATATTTTAGTTGTTAAGTGACTAATGTAACCATTTAATTATTAATCATTGACCTTTTAAAATTAATTAGTTGTTAAGAACAAAATAATAAATTATAACATAAAATAATAAATATTGTAACTAAAATATTTATACTCTATATATATTTTTAAATAATAAATTATTTAATTTTAGTTATAAAAATTATTTAACTCTCTATAACAAATTATAAGTTATGCCACAAAAGTAGCAGAACTATCATATCCAATATTTTTTGACAACATTGCATCTATATTTCAAATATTAATTGATTTTGTAAATTAAAAACTAACATAGTAGTGTACAATAGTTAATTATTTCTACCCATTTTTTAAATTTTAACATATACTTTTTCAGTTTAATTATTAATCATTGATCTTCAAAAATTATTAGTTGTTAAGGGCAAATATATCATAAAATATTAAATATTATAACTAATATTTTATTTAATAATAGAGAGAGAGTATATATATATATATATATATATATATATATATATATATATATATATATATATATATATATATTTTAACATATACCCAGTTTAATTATTAATCATTGATCTTCAAAAATATTAGTTGTTACAGCAAATTATAATTGCAAAATATTAAATATTATAACTAATATTTTATTTGTAATTACTATATATATATATATATATATATATATATATATATATATATATATATATATATATATATATATATATATATATTATTCTCCAACTAGTAGTATATAATTTTTTAAAATATTTGGATAATAAAAAATTATAAGTTATGCACAAAAGTTGTAACTGCCATAAATATTTATTTATTGCATAATTTTGTATTAAAATATTAATCATATTTGATAATTAAGTTTGTAAAATAAAATTAAAAATTAATGTAAATTATTAAATTACATCTTAATTAAAAATATTATTTCATTTTAGTACATAATTATTTTTGTTTAATTATTAATCAAGAAAATAATAAATTACATCATAAGATAATAAATATTGTAATTAATAATTTGTTAAGAATTTTAAGTATTTTTTATAGATTTAAAAAATATTTAATTTATTATTTTACTTACATTAAATTCTTTAATTTATGAAATATAATTAGTGACTTTTTTCAATATTTTAGTTTATAAATTTCCAATTACTAGAAATTAAAGTCATAAAGTGAATCTTATTTTTAGTATAATTTTAAAAAAAAATTAATGCTGTTTTTTTTTAAATTTATAATTATTAAAATTTCAAACATTATGAAATTTCAATATTTTTAGTTTAATAATTTGTAAATTCTAGTTTTAATTTTTACTTTTATGATATGTGAACTTTAAAATATAGTACCCAAGCTTCATTTGCATGAAATGCGCACATGCTAACAAATGGACGTAGTTGATACATATTAGTTATTTGTTAAATAAAATGAAAAAGCCCACCCACAACAACACTTGAGTTTTAAGAAATCTCAATACTCATTCTCACCACACCTAACAAACATCTCTCAATCGTCAATCATCTTCATGTGAATCCCTGCATCATTCTCCAACTATGTTCAATTTAATCAAAAAAGTTTGTTATCTAAGGGTGTTTCTAAATATCATTTCGCTATAAGAATTAGCCAGATGCTTTCCTTTTATAATCCATATTTGAATAAATGATTTGTTTTTTTAATTTGTTATTTTTCTATTTTCTCTTTGCATGCATAAGAGAAGGTGTTGAGATATAACACAATCAATATCGTAATGGTTCATCGCTTATGATCGGGGCGTAGATGCTTAAAATTTACATAAGATCTAGATATGCCAAAGGACATGCTTTGGCTCAAACAAGTTTGATTTTCTAAATTCAGAGAGCTCGCAGAGAGTGAAGAGATTAAATCCTTACTGGTATCACTCTTGCGTGTACTCAACAACAACAAATTAAGACTCAATGGGATCAAATTTAACAATTCCGGCATCAAGAACCCACGTGAAGCAACTTAAGTGATTATGATTGATGTTCATTACTATATTTTTCCGTTCCCTGGCATTTAATGTAATTGTTTTTAATAGGTGAAGTTTTGTTAAACTTAATACTTCATGTTTCTTTTTATGTGTAATTATTAGCATAGATTTTGTACTCTAATATTTACATAATGATGTGATATGTTTTCATTTTTTGTAAGCAAGTTTTGTGACACCCCAAATCCGGGGGTCCCGTTGACGACCCGTCAGCTCGCGGAATACTCGTGGATGTCGAGTAACCCGATACCACACCATTGTGTCCCCTTTTCCGGGACCTATGATTTAACGAAAATCAAGCAGAGTCTCTTTTGTACGAGGAGCTCTACTCAAAATACAACCTATACAATTACATGGCAACATGACTCAATATTATACAACGACCATACCGGGTCCACATACGAGCAAAATGGCCACAGAGGGGCCTATGGTATTCATACCAAACATATAAGCACAATAATTATAAAATCATACCATAAGAGTTTAAATTCCACTACTCTATACAAATAAATACAACCCATATATATTTACAAAATATATATATCAAAGCCACAATCCAACTTTCTTTCTCAATCCTCGCTCTAAGAGCGCGTCTAATCGGTGACTGTCCCGCACCTAAAATGTGCACCCCACGACGGCAGCACGCCAAGCAGGTACCCTCCTACAAGGACTACTCTGATAAATGCACACGCACCCATGATACATAAATATTATCAAACCATATTCCATATAAATAATGCAATCCTATACTGGACGTTCCGTGTCATGCATAGGATGCGACCACACTCATGCTCACAACCCGAGTCCCAATCGCCACCCCCACACCCGCACCGCCAGTGTGGAAACCAAATTCCATTGGTATTTTAGTTTAACCTAATGACTTAAACCATTGACAACCCTCCAATTCTTAATTTATCAAATCTCATGTTTATTTGTTGTGAATTTTCGTGGTCTCACCGCAGGTTTCACAACGCCTTCCAACACTTTCGCGAACTCTCATCGTTGGATCCATATGCCTGACCAAGAATAAAATTTAGGTCTTTCACCCTAGGGGAGGATCTGCCCCATCTTGCTTCACCCAAACACACATGATTTATTATTATTATTATTTTATACAACCGTGAGTCTCGTTTGGGGACGTCATCATTTCCGAGCTCATCACTCATTCACCAAGAATGGTAAATAATAGCATTCATGCACTCCATACCCGACTCGACACGATGTGACCGTGCATATCAAATGCATGATACCAACATGCCCTTAATGTTACATGTATATATGAGTGCTGGGCGAGTATTAATACAAATTCATGGACAATACAAATTTTTTTCATATAATTTACATATGCAATCCACGTTAATACATCAATTAGCATGCATCAACATAATTCTCACACACTGCATGTTATTCATAAAAATCATAACACTCAAAATGGCCCAAATCTTGGACCCACATAATACAGGGCACCTCTTGGTCCCTTCACGATTCGTCACTAAATTATTGGGATACCAACATACACCACAAAACCCGAAGATAACAATCTAGGGATCAAAACCAAAACCGAACTTAGTCCAAAAATCGCCTCAAAAGAGTCCTGGCGATCACCTTGACCGTGGTTCAACACAAATTCCGGTACCCACCGTAACTATCCAAAAACAAATTCCGAACAAACCCGAACTGTCTAAAATAGTCCCAAAAATTCCTACACTCAGTCCAAAAAATTAGGGACTGAAATTTACAGCCTTTCACGCCTCTAAGTCAATCCCAAGCCATTAAACGGCCTTTAGGCTAAAAATAACACAAGTAGGAAAATTCTCTACCTCGTGGAGTTTGGACAAATCAAGATTTGGAAGTCCACGCGAGCCCTCACCGTGCGCATCAACTTTTGCCTTCAAATCGACGAAACCTACGGACCAACGTCCCATGATTCAAGAAAATAAAATAAAAAACTATGCACTCCTACGCCGGTCTCCCTTCCTCCGTTTTTTATTTTATCCATTTATTTATTTTATTATTATTATTATTATTATTATTATTATTATTTTGATGTTCATTCATATCGCTTTCATTCTATCCGTTTCTATCCCGAAACAATTCTATTTCTTTTTCACTTCACTTTATTTTAAATGAACTTAGTCGTCATTTCCTAACTTCCGAGATTTTCGTAAAATCTCATCCCCAAGTCACTAACAATCATTACCTGTAAAATCGAAAATATTCCGCTGCTTGTCTCACTTAACAAAACTTTTCCTGGCCACTGTAGATTTCACTTCCATCGAATTTAACGCGTATCCCGTTTCATCATCCGAGATCTGTGAGAAATTCCGGTTTTCACCGAAATTACTGCTTTTACTCCTTTCTCTTAAAAAAAAAAAATGAATTTTTCCTGGGTTTTACAAGTTTTATAATTGAAATTCATTATAATTAATGTCTTAAATGTTTTTTTTATATAATTTAGGACAAAATAATAAAAAAATTATTTGTTAAATTATAAATATAGCAACCAATGAATTTGTAACCATTAATAATATATGTAATTATCTTAGAAATAAAATATTTGGAGAAAAATAATAAAAGATTTTATAAAAAAATAATAAGATATTTAATAAAATGTTTAATAAAAATAAAATATTTAATAAAAATATTTATTTTATAAACAAAATATGTAAGAAAAATTCATTAGTGAAAAATATATATTAAAAACTTTTGGTGATAAAATTAATTTTATTACGAATTTTGTTACCACCAAGTATTGGTGACAATATTTCCCTTTAATGATAAATAAAATTTTATTTTTGGCCACGAAATATTTTGTTGAGAAAAACCTTTGTTACAATATTTTTATTTCATCGGAAAATATTAGGCGGCGAAATAGATTTTTGTCACAAAACTTTTAGCAACGAGGTTAAGGCGACAACACATTTAAAATAATTTCCATCAGAAAATATTTTTGCAGACGAAATGTAGCATTAGTGACAAAATATTTTGTCACCGAGCCTATTTTCTCAGAGTGAGAGAGCGACGTGCTCGGCAAATGGAGCAAGCCACCGATGTTCATTGACCCCCGAGATACTCAAGAGGGCGGGCACACTTGCATATCGGTTGGGTCTCACTAACTTATTCGGTGTCTCCGTGAGGCGTTCCACGCTCCACGCCTCCTAAGATACCCAACCAACCTACGTAAATAATTAGTGAGAGATTGACGCCGACACATATGGGACCTTCGAGGAGGGACCAAAGGCGCATCATAAATAGCCGGGATCGTGCTTGGCGACGTAAGACCGCGGGAGGCTAGTGAAAGTACTATACAACACCGTTAGCTGAGGCAACGCAGAGCGCGAGGACACGATGCGGGCCACCTATCGCTTCTTATTTAGGGATGAAGGTACGTGATTTAATCGTTTAGTAATTAAATGACTAGTTTACATGCATGAGATTGTGCACATTGCATATGCATGTGAGTTGATGTGAATGTGTGTGGAATTTTAGGACAAAATTCTTGGGCGGGGAAAGAATCGTGAAACCCGAGAAAATTCAATTTTTCTCGAGAAAGGGTAAACGGTAATTCGATTGAAAATCCTGAATTTTTAGATCTCGACGATTTAAACGGTGGACTTCACGCGTAATCGCCTCGCCGAAATCTAACTACCCCATTTAATTTCCTCACACTACAAAGATACACTTCATCGCTGCCAAGACCGAAATTTGCTTAATATCGTGATTGCCGAGAGGCTCACATTAAGCCACGTGTCGAATAGAGAACAAGTCAAATACATGTCTAAGTGGGGCCCATATGGGACATGTGTCACCATATGATTGGATGGAAATCCAAAGTTATGGATAAGGTGATAAAGGAAATCCAAGAAACCAATGAGAGGTTGACACGTGGCAAGAAAGGACACTCTCACTTGACCCAAGCTTGACCAAACCGGTTGGGAGAGGGAAAAAGAGAGGGGAAAGAAAGAGGAGAGGGAAGAAGAAGTAGAGAGAGAAGCTCTACCTTCTCTCTAGATTTTCCGACAATCGACCGGCTTCGCTTCCGGCGGCTAAAGAGGAAAAGTCCTTCCGGCGATAAGAGCCGCAAGGTAGATCCGGAACTGGGAGTTTCGACAAACTCCAAGAGGTAGGGGTTCTTCTCCTACTTGGTTTAATCTCTATCTAAGAGTCATTCAAATGGCTTAGGGTTTTGGGCCCATAAATGGTCGTATGCTCCGGGCTCCTAAAAGAAACGGGAATGAATGTTAGATGGGGACTCCGTTGACAGCCCAAGGCCGGCCAGATCCGCTTGTGACAACCGGCCGAAATTACTGGTTGTTTTCTGACACCCGAGACTAGAATTGCACTATTTTCGAACAAACGAATCAAAATATTGGGACTGCTTTACGCTCGATTGATCTCGACAAAAAAAAAATTATTTGGTCCATGTGTATTGTTATTGCCTAAAAACGAATAAATAACATGATTAGTCAGGTGAATGATGTTGTTAATGCATGCTCAATTGATGTTAACATGAATTGCTCAATATATGAAATTATAAGCCAGAAAAATATAATTGTTCATGAATCATGAAAGTTGGGAGTATGAATCGGGCATGATTGCATTCATATTCACGATAAAGATCGCGCCAGTCGGGTGTGCACAGCGACGGTAAATTCACCACCCGGTGAATGTGTGGTGAGCTCCGAACTGGCAAATGGCCCGCGATCGAGACTCATGGCCGATAAATCATAAATAAAACAATAAATCAATGTAAGTCATGAGTGTCAGGTAGATCCTCCGTGGTGAAAGCACCAAATTCACACAAAGCATACTTGACTCACCCTGCCGTGAGTATCGAAAAATGTCGGAAGGAAGTGCGACGATCCTATAGTGAGAACCTAAAAATACGTGGCCCATAAACACACACACGCGATTAAATGAAATTAAATGGAGTATTTGAGTCGGGTCCAATGAGCGTCACTGCAGATAGAAAGCAATTCACCGACCGGTTACACTCGAAGTTGCTGCATGAGGAGCCCATGTCATGCATGATATAAAAAATCATTCTATATATAAATTGCATTTCAGATGGAATGTGGATGATTGTCAGGTGTCACGTACGCATTAGCGAGTAACCCTCAGAAAATCTCAACTAATAGCATTGCTCACCCCTCTCGTGGGAAAACATTTTAGTATCAAGGTACAATCGGGGATGGAACGTATCCAGACCCTACAGAAAAAGGCCAAGGCCTTGCTTTATTGTAAATTCTGGGTAGAAAACCCAATTTCTATATCAGACAAGGAACAAAGAGTTGTAATTAAACCTGCTTTTGTATGATAAATACATTTTTAGCAAGTTTTTCTAAGCTTCCTCAAGTCTGTAATAAAAAAGTGCTAATTTTACATTAAATTTGTGGTGTTTTGGAAAGGAAAGGAAAAAGGGAAAACTCGGAGGTGCAGTGAGGAATCGCAGGGCTACTCGCCCATTTTGAGTCCTCTGCTACACAGGTTCCTCCAAATTCTATGTCGCGATTGGGGGAGCCTTCCTGTGTCGCAACACCCGGACCGAACTCGTGGTCGCGATAGGTTTAAGGTCAAATTAGCTGTTCGGGTCAATATAGGACTAGGTTGCTTGGGTCCGCGATGGGGTTTTTCTGTAGGTGACATGATCCACTGGTCTGTGTCGTGACCGTGGGCGGTGTCCGCGACAGATGTGAAATAAAAGCTAAGAGGCCTTGTGTCGCGACACATAAATTGTGTCACGATAGGCCCGTATGACAATGTGACGAAGCCAGTGAGCATAATGAGGCGTTAACTCGGCGCGTGTTTCACCTAATGTTTAATCATAATGGGAATTCTTTGTCGACAAGAATGATCGACCTCGTGTCGAACCGAGTTCAGGTGTCTGACGGGGCACAGGGTTAGAGCGAATCGGCGCTAGGGCCGCGCGGACAAAGCGCACGGGGGCGTCGCGGCGGCCATGCGAGCAGTGTTATTGTGGTGACTGTTTGTCATACTAACGGGCCTCGGCCCCGGGACCTGCCTGTTCGCGGACGTGTTTGCCGACGTGGCGCAAGACGTGATGGGCGATGAAGATTGATCGCTAGCGCTCATGCTGAAAAATGCGAAGGCTTTTCGCTGTTGTCGCCGCGAGTGTGGTGTTCAGATGAACTCTTGGCGCATGTTGAAAGCATGACCATTCTTATAATTGTTTTGAAGATACTTGGTACACAGGTAATGGAACCAAAATGCTGTGAAACTTAAACTTTCAAACGATGACGGCGCTTTACCGACGGAAAGTTAAACAAATCTGATATGATACATTTACCACTGCAGAATAGAAAAATTAACAAAGCATGGAAAGGTATGTACATGGGGTGGCTATGAAGTGGAGTTCAACTTCTTAATTACTTGAAGAGTGTGGTTTCATCGACCTATAGTTATCTGTGCATTTTTTAGATGGTCGTTTCAATAACTGACATCAATGTGTCAGACCATTCACCGGTGTTTGATGAACTTTTAGAAGGTCATGCTCCAGAGGTAAATTACACTGTGAATGGAACCAATTACACTTTAGGAACATATGGCATATATCCAGAATGGGCAACATTTGTCGAAAACAAATGCCGACCCTGAGGAAAAACAAAGTTGTTTTACGCAATATCAAGGACAACGAAAGGGCGATGGAGGCGAGTATTTGGAGTGCTACAAGGGAAAACTTGAAAATAATGAGAGTTTGCATATATTAACGATATGATTATTGGAAATAAACGAGGGTACGTATAGAAGAAACTTTGGGCAGCTTCTTCTTCGATGACGCAAACAACGCTGCTGATGGATATGTTGTTCTTTTATCATATGAGGTGCCCGGCTGCGATGGCGGCATCAAGAGCTCTGGTGGAACCAGTGTGGGCGCTAACTGGCGTTCTGATACTCATTAAATTCCGACTTTTGTGTTTGGATAATCTCAATTATGTAATTTTTAGTTAGCATGTTATGTAATTACCACAACTTTATAATTACTATTTGTTTTTTTACCTTAGTATAACAACTTTTTCTTAATGACCATTGATGGTTTTAACCCAAATATATTAAAAATATTTACCAACTGTGGTACTCTGATCAAAGATAAAACCACATAATTATGTGCTATATACTTTACTCTTACTTCTTTTTCTGCACATCCTCTCTGCCTACTATACCTTATACCTCTCTTAATAAGAGATTAGTTTGAAACTTTTTTAAATAAGAGTGCTGTGGTCAGAAGATTTGGACCTTCAGAATGGACCATTAGATTGGAAGAAGAGTCTCAAATTTTTGAAAGGATCAGATTTTGGACACATTGATGATGTGGCACAAAGTGGTGCAATTGGGATCAAAGGGTGGGATTTGCCTTTGTGATGCTCTTAGTTCTCGATAGTTATGTTCATAACGTAAGTCCTTGTAAAGTGTGAAGAATTACTTGGTCATAAGTACCCATATCTTAGTTCATTGGTGCACTTATGTATCTTATTAAGCGTATAAGCTCGAGATATCTCTTTTTACGTCAATTTATTAACCAGGTATAGTTTGTAAGATTTAGGATCTTGAACCAAAAAAAAAATTCTCTCCCAATAATTACATACCTGATGCGGAAGATAAAACCATTCTTTCTTGATGTAATTGATGTTTGTTGATAGCTTATAAATTAGTTTCTCTCTCCTGACCTTCTCTTGATGTTGCAGACTTTCTAATGGAAAATTGTGCGCATGTTTTCTGTAACCCTAATAGGTAGAGGGATGAGTAATTTATATATACATATGTTTTTAATCTGGTACGTCCATCAAGTAACCAAATAAACGGATGAAATTTGTTATTTATTAAAATAAATATGCATCCAGTAGAAGTTAGGTTAAGCCCATAAATATACCTAATTAACATGGGCCATTATTAATTCATTGGGCCACATTCTAACAGTCTCCCACTTGGCCCGATGATCAGATAACTTTAATATTTAATAGCATATACATTAGGCGTGCATAAAGAAACAAATCTCTTAATGTTCATCTTAAGTAACTAAGGATGATAAATCACTAAATGCGGGTTATGACGATCATTTACTCTTTATATATTTTACTCTTAACATACAACATTTCACGACATCAATGGGTTTAGTACTGTTGCTGCCTGTTAACTATCTTAGCACTCTGTGCATTAAGTCCCATAGACTTTCCTATTATCATAAACTCAACAAATTCTCTATACAATATATTGAGTAATAGGAAATATTAATATAGTAGAAACTTGAAACCAACTGGCTAAAGTGTAAACATCTTTGAAGTATAGATAATCAGCCTTGAGACTTGATCATATGTATTACTTTTAAAAATGCTCTTTGGTTGTAATCCTTTTTCTAATCTTGACACTCTTTGTTTACAGACGCCTCTCCTCCTTAACGGAAAATACTTTAACTCCATAGGTTTGGCACCTCTTGAGTATTTATCATTGACTAGATTTATATACATATCCTCTTAATCTGGTACGTCTATCAAGTAACCAAATTAACGGATGAGATTTGTTAAGCTATTAAAATAAATTTGTATCTAAGTAGGATTATGTTAAGCCCATAAATATACCCAATTAACATTGGTCATTATTAATTCATTGGGCCACATTCTAACATAGTTTTGCTCCAACCCAGAGACATTGGAATGGTATCAAGCATATATTGTGCTACCTCCAATGAACAACTAATTTGAGTCTATTTTTCTCAAATGAATCAAAGTAGCATTTTTTTGGATATGCTGATGCAGGATACCTTTTAGACCCACATAAGGCCAGATCATAAACAAGGTATGTGTTTAATTATAATGAAATTGTTATTTCATGGGGTGCTAGAGCGATGGTGGCCACATCATCAAATCATTCAGAAATTATAGCAATTCACGAACCAAATCGTGAATGTATATGGCTAAGATCGATGATTCAACGTATCCAAGAATCATGCGGACTCCTCTTTATCAAAGTCAATCCGACAACATTATTTGAAGATAATTATGCATGCATTGCACATATCAAAGGAGGTTATATCAAAGGAGATAGAACTAAACACATTTCTCCAAAGTTCTTTTATACACATGAACTCCAGAAGAATGGTGAAATCGATATTCAACAAATGCGCTTAAATGATAATTTAGCAGACTTATTCACGAAGTAATTGCCAAACTTAACATTCAAGAAGCTAATATACCATATTAGAATGCATCAACTGAAAGACATTGACATGAGAGGGAGTATGCCTATGACATGATGTTAGTATACTGTACTCTTTTTTCCTTCGTCAGGGTTTTTGTCGTTAGGTTTTTATTGGCAAGGTTTTTTTAATGAGGCGGTTATAACAAACTAAAAGCCAATTTGCAACATCATATGAATGTGTACTCTTTCCTTCAGGTATTGTTTCATTGGGTTTTACTAACAAGGTTTTAATGATGCATATTCTTAATGGTGGTCATTCAAGAAGAAGTGTTGTAAATCAAACATTGATGTGAGTGGTGAATGACCACATTCACACCATGAATCTCATTAACCACATTCACACCATGAATGTATCTTCATTTATGGTTTATAACTCACCACATTATAAGATGAGTTAATGGGCCATATCTTTAAGTCTATAAAAGGCCCCTATACTACTGTAATGCCCTCGCACTGTCCTCTATCTCTCTTTCTCTCTCTCCTCTCTCTCATTTCACATAGTTCACTTTAATACATCTCTTCTTTCTTGCCAAATTATACAAAAGAAGGTTGTTTGATAAAATTAACCTTTTATTTTAAATCATCATATGATATACTTATCCTCGTAAATTTAACAAAGAAAAAGGATGTTAAGTAACAATGGGAATTGTGGATATTAAAAGAAAGGAATCGTGGAAGTAATTAAGATAAATGAGGATAAAAAAAAGGGTAAAATGAATATGTGAACAATAATTAGAGATATTTATAATTTTTATTTATAATTAAATGTATTTAACTCTAAATGCTTGTACGAAAATACCCTTTTAGAATTTCTATAATAATTTTATCATATATTAGGATATAAATGTCGAGTCAAACTTGGATTTTTTTAAGAGAAAACTTAAATCATTCTTAAATTGTGAAAATGAAATGAATATGTAGCATATGATTTAAATATTATATGCTAAAATGAAATTTGTGAACCGAAATAAACCCAAGTGAAAAGGGTAAATTTGGAATTTTTGTAAAATGAGGACCCTAAGGGTCATTGAGAAAATGTTTATGTGTTTAAGTGCAAATAGAAGTGATATATGTGCTATAAGGTGAGTGGAGTAACTTAAGTGAAAAATGGGTTTTTGATGTACTGAACATGGCCTTGAGAAAATTAGGTAGTATTAGACCACATTTTGGTCTTAGAATGCTCATTTGAGCAAAAAAACGTTTTTAAGAGAGGTGAGGCTGCTAGGGTATAGAATAAAGTGATGTGGTTTGGGATCGTCCACAGATTCCTTCAGTGATGACATCTTGGGTGAAGAAGATTCAAAAAAGAGTTTAAGGTAAGAACCAAACCCTAGATTTCTTTAAATGATGTTTGGGTTAGAAAAACTCTAATCCATCCATGGGTTTTGCTCATGGTTGGTTTAGGATAGTTTGAGGATTTTTGGAGAAAAATCACAGAAGAGCAAACTGGAAAATTAGGGCACATCAGGCTCCTACGCGTGGTCTTAGGGTCGCGACTTGGGATGCCTCATCGACGGTAGGAGTCGAAAATTAGCACCTCTCAGTACGCCATGGCGTATTACTATTCATAGTTAACAAATTTCAGATTTTTGTTGTCGAACACCGTGTTAGTATGCGATAGTTCCAGAACCCTAATAAATTGTAATGAGTTGACAGGATAAACTAAAATGAAAACATATCGTGCCTGCATACTGACGAGTTCATCTTTAAGCAGACTTAGTGTCTTAACCCAGAAACCTTCTGATTAATTGTCATTCACTAAAAATGTATAATAATTGTTTTCCACTAAGAGTGGCGTAATTGTTATTGACTAGGGACAAGTGAGGATCACCTAACCTAGGATGAAGAAGCCGGGAGCTTGAGCCAACGGCTTCGGGTATGTTCACTAACCCTTTATCATATTTCAAGTGTTTTGGTAGTTTACCAACTAAATCTGAGAGCCAATTATATGGGACCAATATATCTTGTGATATTCTGAAAGTGCATATGGTTTGAAAATGATGTTGAAATGTTTAACGATTGGTGCATCGGGATTAATCAATTGTAAAATAGATTAGTCAATTCTTGATATGCCAGATTGAATCGATATACCAAGCAATCGCTTGGCGAGATCACGCTATCGGCGTAAGATCATGATGGTGTATGACAATTGTTAAAATGTCGCGAGTGGGATGTACTAATCGGCTATCCCTAAGTCGTGATGGCGTGGCATTTTTAAATGACCATAGCGATGAAGCATCGGAGTCATGATGGAAGGAAGCTAGAGATTGTTAAATGTGTAAGCACATTAAGATAAACAAAAGAGCGAAATTCACAAGATGGAATCAAGTCATGAATATAATTAATATAGACAAAGTGGAAATAACAAACTTTGATGAGTGTAAATGGGATTTGTGAACTAATTACATCCTTGGGAGTATATGTTTGAATCTCATGATTTGATTTAAGTAAATTGAAAGCATGTGAAAATGCATATTTTGATATAATCAATGATTTGCAGGTAAACATGTAGTGAATAAATGATAGTTTGATATAAAATGCATGATTTTATAAATAAATCTGTCATGTTAAGCGAAATTGAAATAGAAATTGTATGGAACAAGCATGAAAATGCTTAACGTGTAGTTTTTATCTATCATGTTTAATTATGAGGAAGAAGGCAAGATCGAGTAAAGTCATAGAAAGTTACGGATTATAAGTATATCTGCTCAGTCATTATCACGTATCATTTCGCGCAACATGTAACATTTTGAGAACAAAGGTTAAGCTCTAAACCATTGGTTTGGCTGTATATCATTACCATTTAAGGCATGATCGCCATTTTTGTAAGCAGGTATATAAGTAAATGTTTTAGGCTACCATTTGGAAATGCTTAAGCGTAGTGAAAACCACTAAAAGCGAAATAGCGTAAGTAAAATGTTTTGATAAGATAAATGTAAACGGTAGGAATAAACCGGGCTCCGGTTCGGATCCGCCCTTCGGGTCTAGTCGAAGATTTGGGTCGCGACACTTTAGAAAAACCAAATGAAATTAAATAAAAGAATTCTCTGTGAGCATCCAAGACGGTTGGATCACTTGTCGAATTGAGATGAGAGGGTGCTATACTAGTATATTTGTAAGTTATTTTATCAAACATATTTAATTTATGTAGTGAAGAAAACTAAGTTATTAAATCATTTTATATTATTAAGTTCATTTACTAAACATCCATTATGTGTGATAACAAATTTAGTATTATGAATAGTCTGTATTTAAAGGTTGAGAACATAGCATAAGCGAGAAAACTTAAGAGAAATATAGCTTTATTGAAGAAGGATCAGTATTTAAACATGATAGAAGAATCTAGAAAGTTTGCTACTGCATATTAGTTTCTTCTAATACATGAAGTCCATATGAGTTAGTTGTATATCTATCGGCGAAGCTGGAAGACTCTTGTCTGAGTGAGCCTTGTTTGTTTGAACTATATCGGCATCTTCAACAAGCTCATGAGTTGGACATAGGAGCGGCCATGGCAAGCTTGTTACCACGAATCTTTGAAATGGTGCGGCTGAGCCGTTCTCAGTAGATCTGCGGAGTTGGGACTGTTAGGACATATCTTACCTCGAAGCCGATCGTGACTAAGCTAGAACAAAGGTCACATCGACTCAATGTGTTTTGTTACGCATGAAAAACTAGATTCTGGCCCAGAGGCTTTAGCTCTGAAAGTTATCACTCGAGGAATAGGTGTTTGAGTAGGAAGGTTAATATCAATTCGGCTAACGATTCGAATCCAAACCAAATCTTGTTGCTACATGGCAGAAACCCATACTACAATTGGAGTACTTGATCGAGCAACCACCTTTTGTTTTTGTGAACTCCATGTAATTAGATTACCTCCCAGAAAAACACATATACTGCTGACTAATTCACGATCATCTAAATTACTTGCCCAGTCAGCATCACAAAAACCTTCTAAATTCAAGAGTTGAGCTGGTTTGAAGAGAAAACCATAGTTCAATGCACCTTTAATGTAGCAAAGAATATGTTTACATGCTCTCCAATGTGCAATAGTAGGATCTTGAAGAAATTGACTCAACCTATTAACAGGGAAAGCTATATCTGGTCTGGTAAGTGTTAAGTACTACAGAGCACCTATTGTGCTTCAATACATGGAGGGATAAGCAAACAACTCACTATCATTTAAGGATAACTTGTTACTTAAGCACATAGGGGTTGAACTTGGCTTAGCAGCAGCCATGTTCGTTTTGTGTAACAAATCTCTTGCATATTTTGACTGATTTAAATGCAACCTAGAAGAGGAACGAGTTACCTCAAATCCTAGGAAATAGTTTACTGAACCTAGAGTTTTGAGAGTAAATTTAGCATGAAGATCCTTGATTACCTCCTGTATATCAGCTTGACTCTCTCCATTTATGAGTATATCATCAACATAAACCAGGAGGAGTATCATTCTACCATTTTTCCGAGTATAAAAGAGAGAGGTATCTGAAACTGAATTTACAAATCCCCATTTGAGTAGTGCTCCTTTTAATTTATCAAACCAAGCTCTAGGTGCCTTCTTAAGACCATACAATGCCTTTTGTAATTTACATACATAAGTAGGTTTAGTAGGATCAATGAAGCCTTCAAGTTGATTCATGAATACTTCTTCTTGAAGATCACCATTGAGAAAGGCATTATTAATGTCAACTTGTTGAATATCCCATCCCCTTATTCTGAATTAGAGTGAGAATAATTCTTATTGTTGAGGCCTTAACCATTGGACTAAAAGTCTCAATAATATTTCAGGTGTTTGCTGAAATCCCTTTGCAACCAATCTTGCTTTATACTTCTTTAATGAGCCATCGACCTTGAGTTTATTTCTGAAAACCCATTTGAACTGAACAATGTGTAAAGCAACGAGATAAATTACCCAGTTCCCGAAGTACGATTGTTTACTAAAGCATTATACTACGGCTTCATGGCCTTCTTCAATGAGAGATGGTAAGAGCAATTGAAGCCTTGGGAGGTTCTTACAAGATTCGATGAGAAACGATTTAGGCTTGAAGTTGCCAGACTTTGATCTAGTCTACATTGGATTAGTAGAGTTCAGAGACAAAAAGAACAAGAAGTGCATGAGTTGAACCAGAATCTGAATTTTCATGATTATTGTTAGATGAATTTGATGTAAGTTGGGAAGTAGAATCAGAAGATATAGGAGAGGAGATATAGTAAAGCTGAGGTATAATAAGGACAAAGGAGACCTAGTGGGACGAGAGATACATGGTACATCATAAGTATGCGAAGTAGAGGAAGAAGAAGAAGGAAGTGACTTACATTAGAATCCCCAAGATGGAGGGCGGGATTTAGAAGAAGCCAAGGAACTGTGAGTGGAAGAAACATGAGATTAGAACTGGCTAGAACATTATAAGTTTTAAAACTTAGATCACGTGGTAAGAAGAGTTGGCAACAAATAGAGATTGATATGGGAAGCAGGATTCATTGAAGCTCACACTTCTAGCAATATATACACGGTCAAAGAGATGCAACATTTGTAGCCTTTGTGAAAAGGGATATAACCAACAAACAAACACGTTGAGGTTTTGAAG
Source organism: Tetrastigma voinierianum (assembly GCA_016808115.1). Classification (NCBI taxonomy): domain Eukaryota; kingdom Viridiplantae; phylum Streptophyta; class Magnoliopsida; order Vitales; family Vitaceae; genus Tetrastigma; species Tetrastigma voinierianum. Next base: position 27,158 of record JAEQBH010000326.1, read on the forward strand.
GACAACTTATGTTTATTGTAAGGCTGAAGGTAAGGATAACATGCACACCCAAAACCTTTGAGAAATGCATAATCTGGTTTACGACCATAAAGAGATTCAAAAGGAGAAATATGCTTTAAATAAACAAGTGAGGAGGCGAGGAATTTGGCAAATGATAGACAAATCAAATGCTTCCCACCAAGAATTTAAATCCATAGGCTTGAGCAAGTAATGTAAGTCAATCTCACAATACTACGATGTTTCCTTTCAACTACCATTTTTTCTAGTGTGTATGAGGACTAAGGGTGTCTAAACTGAATTCCCAACTCTTGAAATATAGGTTGAAGTTTTCTAAACTCACCACCCCAATCAAACTGAAAGCATTTCACCTTAGTATCAAACTGCCTCTCAATCATTCTATGAAATTGCAAACATATGGTAGCTGCTTCAGATTTTAAATGAAGATGATATATCCAAGTATATCTAGTAAAATCATCCACAAAAGCAATATAGAATCGATAGCCTTCAATAGAGAGATATGGAGCAGGCCCCCACACATCCATGTGTATCACTTGAAAGGGTCCTGTGGTATGTAGAGAATGAGTTGAAGAAAACACATTCTGATGGAGTTTACCCTATTGACAAGCTTCCCAAAATTCAAGAGTTGCATTAACAAGCACTTAATCATGAATTTGAGATAAAACTTGTTGTAGAACAATTTTATTTGGGTGGCCAAGCCTACCATGCCACACATTCATGAAAGACTGTGAATTACCAACTGAAGTTGTGGCCTTAGAATTGCTGCAGATGTGATGAGAGTTACCAGCAGCTGCAGAGACATTTTTGTGAATAGTATGCTGATTTAAAACCAATATAGGAATTGTCATCTTCAGAGGCATTTTCTCAAACAGTATGCGTGTTTGAAGAAGCAAGGCTCATTGGTGAAGAAACTTGCAGATTTGAGCCACACAAAATGTTGTTACATGGAGAAGATAAAGAACCATTGCAAGCAGATGCTGCAGATGGCAAATGAACCTGATAAAGACCATCCCTAAGTGTGCCTTGCAAGAGAGCCACTTTTGATCAATTATCCTTAACAAGGCAGCAACCAGAATCAAACTCCACTATAACATGGTTGTCCAGAGTAAATTTAGAGATGCTAACAAGATTCTTAGTAATAGAAGGAACTAATAAGATATTCCTAAGTTTAAGCGGTTTTGAAGCAGGAAAAGTAAGATCACCAATATGTGATATTGAGAGTTGAGAGCCATCACCAATAACAAGCTTACCACTACCAGGATATTCGGTGATTTTCTGCCAAAGAATTGCCATCGGAAGTCACATGATGATAAGAAATTTACACAACATCCATTACGTGTGATAAGAAATTTAGTATTATGAATGATCTGGCATTAATCAAAATTCATGACTAATTTAATGAATATTGATTAACATATATTTAAATTAATTTAAGTTAATAAACAGGAGATTAGAAAATAAAATTTTATGTGAGGGAATTTTCGAGAAAGCCGAAAGAGTGTCATTTAAATCCTTCTCAAAATAGTTCTATAAAATCACTTCTAAGAAAAGCTACTTGAGATTGTTTTAGGAACAAAATTTACATGTAAAATTAAACATGAGAAACAAAATTTTCACTCTATTCCTTCTTTATGTATATGATTTAAGAAAAAAGAAATAAAATAATTTTCCATATTTCAATCATTTCTTATAATAATTTATCAAAAGCACTTAAAAATATCTCAAAATTGTTCTTAAAAATAACTTATCATTCAAATATATATTTATTGTTAAAAAAAATCTTTTGAGTAAAAGAATTACACATATTGTTTAAATCCATTTCAAATTGAATGAACTAAACCAGTTGTAAAAGCCTTATTTCAAATTGCAAATTAGTGAATCTGGGCTTCCCAGCACATATATCTCAATTTTAGACCTTCAATGGGCTCTGAAGCCCAAGCCCAGAATTTTAGCCTTGGGTTTGTAAGGCCATTCGAGATAAACTTTAATTCAAGTGATATTATAAGAGGTGGTGTCAAGGTTAAAACTTAATCTAAAAGTTGGGATTAGAGTGAAGGCTCATGCATTCACTCTTATATTAAACATGTTTTTTCAAAATTATTTTTAATTTTTAATTTTCTTTTATCATTAAGCTAAACAAATATTTAGTAAATATGATACTATATATTAAATTTTCATTTATTTCATCATCATCATTATTATTATTATTATATATAGCCATTCTTTTATTAATTAGAACATCCATGCATGCATGCATTAGTTCAGCAAACAAGGTGGAGGAACGAAAATGGATTAAGTGAGTGAGGAAATGGACTTTTTAAATATTTATTTTCAATATTTTCTAACTTATGACGAAATTTTGGTGATTTATTTTGTTGAGGTACTTAGTGACTAAGCCAATGAAGTCAATTGCCAAATGGATACTTCGCCATTTGAGCCTCAAATGAGAATTGGGCCCACAACTACTGTATTCAATATATAAAAGAATAAAAGTTTAATTTATACTCAATCTTTATTATCAAAGAGAATTTTGGATAGTTACCTTATCCCACATTGGATTGGTGATATTTAGTTTCCCTTGACAATCTTAGCCCACAAGTAGGCTTTCTTTAAGGAAAAGACATTTGTCGATTAGGCGTGGCTCATTGTTTAAGGGTTTAGTGGGGCATAAAGAATGGATCAGGTTCGAGTTTTCATGAAAAAATAATACTATAACGTCAAAATACAAAGTCAATAAAACCCTAGTCTTATTTTCTCTCAATTTTTTCTTCTTTCTTTTCTAGTCACTCATCTTCCTTTAGTAATAATGGCTGATTTTTTTTTATCATTCTTACCCTTAAATCATCCATTTATACCTCTTTTATCAATTTATTTCTTTAAAAAAAGTTGTTATTCCACATAGATCTAGGTTTTATTTTGTTTTTTGTCATTTTCTTATGGCTTTTATATTATGTGTAGATGATTTAGACAAATAAAATATATTTGATCGAATAGAGACAACAAATGTTATAAGCATTTTAGTCATTATAATATTATCAAATTTATAGGCTTTGAGTACTATTTTATCTTTTACAGTTTCTAACGAATTTGTATTTATGTTTCTATCAATGTATTACTTGTTTAAATCAATAAAATTATTTTCCTTAAAAAAAAAAAGACATTTAAAAAATATAGTAGTAAATATTCCAAAGAGTCAAAAACGATTTTTTTTTTTATTTCCCCACAATTCATAATTTTGGGTTAAGAAAATAAATCTTTATTTCACTTTAGACAAGAGATCTCATTAATTAGATAACGATTACTTTTGAAAGATTTGTTTGAAAGAAAAGCATCAAGCATTAGCTTCCATTTCTTCCAAAGCATCTACACTATCACAAAAGCATCTTGTGCAAGGGTTCATTCCTTAATCACTAGATTTTTAGATACTACAAAGAGAGAGATATATATATATATAAAAGTTGTTTAATAAAAATTTTAAAACTGTGAAAATGAGTGGTCAGACCTAATGATTAAAGGATCCGACAAGGCATAAAAAGAACCAAGTTCTAAAAATTAAGAAAAAAATTACTTAAAATAATCATAACCAACTTAAAATAAGTTACACAATTATTTTTGTAGAAATTATTTTTAAAAGCAGTGACTCAAATGATTTATGTATATTGTTTATTAGGACAAAAAATAGTTTATCAATTGAGTTAGAGCCATTTTCAAATAATCTTTTTCCTATAATTTTAGAAATATAAATATATATATTTCTATTCTATTATTTTTGCATTTTAATAGAGCCTCATATATCTCGATCTCATCTCACTTCTTTACCATTTTATCTCATCCTATTTCTTTACAGTTTTTTTAGACACACCTTGATAAGTCAGGATTAAGGACAACAAAAAAACTATATTATTAAAAAAATTATTCATTGCATATTTGCATATTATCGCAAGCCTGGGATATTTCTTAAATCATCTCACCATTTTACTTTTTGAGTCAGGCTTCAAGAGAAAAAAGTGACTTGAATATTAAAAATTTTTATTTGTAATATTAGAAAATCACTTGTAATATTTTATGAAAAATGCTTATCTGCAGGGGGAAAAGATAATTATTATTTTTTTTTTTAACGGTTCAACCAAAATATTAAACCTAGATGGACTCCATGGGATCAGAGACCTTCACGTGCAATTCATATAGACCCACTACTACTCATAAATTTATAAAGAATCCCAATTCTTTTTTATTTTATTTTATTTTTGCTGACATTTAAGGCAATTACCCAAACCCAGAGCCTAAAGTAAGGGAGGAAAGAGTGGACCATAGAAAAAAACAATGCTGAAAGCGCCCCTCCACTATAAACAACATTATCAATAATTTGGAGGAATCTGCAGCAGCCCAACAATGGGCATCACAACACTTGTTTACTTTACCCTAAATTTAAGGGCATATACCCTACTCAAATACAAATGGTGGGGAATGAATCCCTAAAACACAATTTAAAAATAAAATCACAATTTGAAGGCAATTAACTTGGAGTTTGATGCCAAAATAGTCTATATTTAAAAAAAAAAAAATCACATTCTTTTCAAAATAATTATCAAACTAGTTTCCCACTTGTTTTGAAATCTGTATCACCAAATGTTATTTTAAAATTAACCTTATACTGCATTTTATTTTTAACATTGTAGTTAAACCCAAGGAATTTGATGTCAAAATAGGTTATATTTCAAAAAAAAAAAATTACACTAACTACGCTTCTTTTTTAAATAAGCACCAAATTAGTATTCCATGTGTTTTGAAAACTGTATTCATCAAATATGGTTTTAAAATTAATCTTAAAATTGTAATTAGTGAATAGGGTTTTAAAAATTATTTAAAACCACATAAAACATGGAGCTTTGTCTTAAAATAATATTTTTTTTAATCCCAAATTAATTTGTTTTTAAATAATGCATAAACTTCTTATTATGTCATTAAAATCATAATTAATGATTACGGTTTTAAATTTTTTAAAAGTGTTATAATCGTATTTGATGACTACAGTTTAAAACTTAAAGTTAAAATCATACTTAGTGACTACAGTTTTAATCATTTTCAAAACCGTAATCATCAACTATAGTTTTAATTTTAAGTCTAAAAAATTTAAAATTATAGTCACCAACTATGATTTTGGTGACAATACGATGACGCTTTAATTTGGGCATTATTTTAACATAAATGTTATTTTAGTTTTTTTTTTTAAAAAATAAATAAATAAATAAATTGTTTTGGGACATCACTCCAAAAACAAAGCATGTGTGACTTAGTTTGTTAATTATTTTAAAAAGAAGCGTAATTGTGTGATTTTTTTTTAAATATAACCTATTTTGGCATCACTCTGACCCAAGTGGGTGAGTCTAAGTACATTTTTTCCATACAATGGGTCCCTTTCCCTTACTCCCACTTTCAAAATCTTTATCTGCCTGCCTTAAATTATTGCATGGAGGGAATCCCCATGGATATCAAAAGAAAACAATTATATACTTTTTTTTCCAAAATTTATGGCACATTTTACAAGAAAATGTTTCTTTATACACTTTTGCCCATCTATTGGATCATGTAGTTCAAAAATAGTAGGGGTATAGTGGGAAGCAAGGACATTATTAGGCCCAATAATCAGTATTTTTTTTTTTTTGGGTTAATTATTTCGAGGTGCCGACGAAAAAGTTATACATATGCAGTGGGCAGAGAGACTTTATGACTAGATTTGAGATCAGCTTTCACTTACCAACGTCAAGTGTCAGACATGCAAAAGAAACAAAAATATAGTAGGAGTGTATTGGTGGCATTTTGAATTGTTGATGACCATAGATTTTACAAATTATAACAAATTTTTTGGAAAATCATGCATTTGTTTGTAATAATTTTTTTGGGGTTATGATTTCTTAACAAACAACTTTTGAAAGCTTAATTTTAAAAATTTTATCTTGATTTTTGATAAAAATGACCTTTTTATTTTTTTACAAAAATAATTCTTTTTTTTTAAATAATATAAATACATGAAAAGGAAGATATCATTTTTGTCCAAAATTGATTGTTTAAAAAAAACATGATAAAGGTTAGATTATTAAATTTAAGGTTATTTGATATATTTTAACTAGATATTTTTTTTCTAATTAAAAATAATGTGTTAAACAACCTTATTTTTACATAACAGTAAAAAAAAATGTCTTTTTTTTATTTAAATTAAAAACAGTTTTTAGAAAACAAGCATAAAAAAATATTTTTATTCTAATAAACAAATACAGAGGTAGTTCATTTTTTCTTATATTGTAATAAATAACACAAATTCTTTCATCCAAATATAATATTTGTTTTTGCTTCAAAACACTAATTTAAAAATATGTTGCCAAGTGCTCTTGTTTAAAAAATATATATAAATAACGTTCTATTTCTAAACAATGAAAAAACAAGTTTTAGGAAATACAGCTAAATGAGTTCTATTTATTAGATAAATTGTTTATTATTTTACCGTAATTATTTATTTTCTTTATTTCATTGTACTTGTTCAGGATAATGTGTTGGCATAAACTTACTCAAAACTTTAGGTCTCATTTTACTAGCATTACTAGAATAAAATATTTGAGGAGATAAATATGGAGATAAAATTTGAATACTTGATGAGCCAAATCAAAATATTTGATAAGATATTAATGGATATAAAATCTGGATTTTAAAAGAAAAATTTTATCAATGAAAGTAACCTTTTATAAACACAAGGATTGGAGATCACTTTGTAAATTAAGAAAAATATTCAAAAAAACACGTTAATAAAAGAGGACTAGAAGACGTTTCAAAGTATCTCTCCAAACCATAATAGAGCTGAAGTTCAAGACAATACAAGCAATAAGCAAACGACAAAAACAAGAAACACTAATTAAAAACCAAAATCTGTGTGAAAAAACCCCTATTAAGAAAACTGGCATAAACAAATGTAGAAAAAAAATGTAGATTAGTGATTTCAAGCCAAAAATAATAAAGCAAAAAACCCTAGTTGCTTAAGAAAAAGGGAAGACAAAGATGAGAAAAAAAAAGGTAACTATTATTAGAGGCGTAATTTGCATATAAATGCATTACACTTTAAAACCATAATTTCCAGTTTCATACTATTTATTTTTAATTCATACATAATTTCAAATTTTTTTTTATTTTTTAATCAGAAATAACTTGAATTTGACTTCATATTATTATAAATTAAATTTATAAAAGTTCTACGACATAAAAGAAGACCTTATCTTAAAAACCAATACATTCATACATATTTAAAAATTTCAGATAGTTATTCAATTAATACAAAAAGAAATTATGAAAGACAATTGGTTTATAATACAAAAATAAATGATAGTTACTCAATTCAGATAGTAAATGTGGATGCTACCTCTGGCGGACCTAAAAGATATTGTTTGGGAGACATAAATATGTTTAGGAAGGGGGCATTGTAGTGCAATTGTTTGTTTTTTTTTAATATTGTATTTCTATTAAATATTAAGTTATTTATTTTTTATATATTTAAAATCTTAATTATATTAAGAAAGTAATTTGTTTAACTTTATTCTTATGATAAAATGAAAAATATTTATATAATATATATATAAACATCTTAACATGTTAATAAAAAATAAAAAATGAAAATGATAAAATTAATTTGGTAAAAATTTATTATTGTCATTGTTAAAAAATAATTATTATATTTATCTATTTTATATAATTAAAATAGAATATATAAAATTAATAATTAAAAAATAGATCCTAAGATTGTTCTTTTAGAATATAAAGATTTTGGGAAGATTTTAAAATATTTTAGAAAAATTTTAAATTATAGCTTTTTCCTTTAAAAACATGGCTTTTTGTAAATAGAAAAAACAAAATATTTTGACTTTTTCTATTAAAAACAAAATTTTAAAATTCAGAAATAAGTGTTGATAAAATAAAAACACAAACGGTGCAAACGTCCCATAATCCAACCCACCTCACCAAACCCAATTATATTAATCCAAATATTGTTGAAATCCGTTTATATTAATCTCATACCTGTTCCATTAAAAAGGTAAAACGAGAATCCGACAAAACTCGCACTGTTTTGCCTTCGCCATACCTACTGCCTAGTTCTACTGCTTTAAAACCAAAACTAGAGCAAGTCTGATATTAAAATCCAATATACAAATTCAAAGTAAAACATATATTTGAAGCTCAATCAAGCAAACTCAACAATCCACGATAGTTACTATAGAAATAAGAAATAAAATAAAATAATTAACGGGGAACTAAAATCTTTAGCTTTAAAAAAAATAATAATAATAATAACAAGAAAAAAACATCTTACCAATTTTCTTGAAGATGCTATAAATTAATGGAAGATCACAAAAGGTTGTAGGTGGTGGAAGGGATCAGAGAATAATGGAAAGAAAAGAGAATGGACGCTAAAGAAGAGAAAAATGTGAGTGAAAATAAGGAAAATAATAAAAGGAAGGCGGATGGTGAGAGAATAAAGAGAAATAAAGGAAATAAAATAAAATAGAAAGAAAAAAATGAAAAGGAAAAGAAAGGGAAAAAAGAAAAGGTGAAGGAGAAAAAGGAAGAAATGGGCATTTTGGTTAGAGATAAAAGAAAATGGAAAGAAAAAATGAAATAAAAACAGGTTGACAACTAGAGAGGTGTTTTATTATCAAACCCCTCAAATACTTCCTTTATATGGAACTTGGCCAACAAGAGGTAGATGAGAGTTTGAAAAGGAAATGTGTCTGTAATTTGGATGGTCTATAGATATATTGTCACAAGAGCTTTACATTTGCTAAATTTTTATTACCTTAAATGCTCAATAATTAATGCATGACCATAACCTTTGTTATTAATTCATATTGCTTAATTAGTTATGATTTTCATCCGTACAAATAATTAGTGGATTAAACTCAATAACATGGATGATGAACAAAATTATAGAGAAATACTAAAATAGGTAATATATAAAGCTAGTTATTTCTTACGCACAAACATATTAGAAAAAAAGAAAATATATTAAAGGTAACAGGTAACGTAAAGATGAATAAGAGATTACATTATGTTTGGTTCTTAAAAATATATTTTTTTTAAAAAGCAAGGAAAAAAAAAAAGGAGGAGAAGCAATGGAAAATAAAAAAATGAAGAAAAAAAAAAGTTGAATCCAATATATTATTTCTATTTGTCACTTCGAATCAAATTTATTTATTTTAACTCATAATATACAAATATGTAAAAAAAATTTAGATAATTTAACATAATAAATTTATTTATTTTAGTACTTTTAATAACCGAGATTTAGGTAATATAATAATATTCTCACTTATGATATATATCATTTGTTGATGAAGAACATTTTGCAATGATTTTTTTATTATATTTATTATTTTACATTACAAAGTTGTAATACTTTTTTTTATATCAAGTCATAAATGCTTTCAACGGCCCGCGCATACTGAAGACACTTTGTAAATAATACCATACTGCACTAATTTTCATTCTGAAACAAAATGAATATAAGATCTATGAAAGCTTTTATCACATTAATCCAACCGCATTTTCGTATCACTGGCATTTTCTATGTTTTAAGAAAGACCAAACCATCCTACCAACATGTTTAATAATACAAAATTGTAATACTTTGATATCATAAAAGTTTCGATCTTAGGATATTTGATATACCAGTCCCTTTTTATCATTTGAGTAAGGTATTAAGGGTATTTTGTGACAAATTAAAGTCAGCTAAACAATCAATTACTTTAGAACCATTTTATTTTTGTTTGGTATTCTCATTCACTTGTCATTATAGGATTGCTTAATAAAGCTCAATTCGAGTCTTCCTTATATCCCGCGCAATCCTCTCTTAGGACATTGAATTGAATAATTATAGAGGTAAGTTTAGTTAAGGCAAACGTTTCACTCAACAATCGTGACAAAAATGCTGGCAGCCGCACGAACCTTGCTTGGTGCGATGTCGTACACTCTTCTTCTTCATCCACTGTAGCATCACATTATCAACACGATGGATGATAACCGAAAGCCTTTCTAAGAGCATCTCCAATCAATTCTCTATTTCTTATCTTTTAATCATTTTAGCTAGTCAAACATAAAAAATTCTCTCCAACTTATTCTCTATTTCATTTTCTATTTCTATATTCCAAACGACCTCACCAAATACTTAGCCATTCGGAGCCTTCTAAATTTTATCTCATCTTTTTTCTCTCTATCTCTATATATATTGCGACTTTTAAATTATCCAAGTTAAATAAAATCGCCAGAAAAATGTTGTTCAGAAGCAGACACTTTAAAAATAAGTACTAAAATAAATAATTTAATATTTAAATATATCAAAGAGCCCATTTTATCGAAATGTCATTGGTTTGAGATACTCTGCCAGAAATTAATTTTGGAGAATTTGCATATGACGTTATGTAGTGGATCTTATCGTGTAATAAATAATGAATACCCGTAATACATGCGGAGTAGGAGGGCCCTGGAATCTCATACGTGTGCTGGAAGAATATGCCTATACATTATTATTGACTATAAATTTAATAATTTATACATACACCAGTAACAACACCGTCTAGATAAATCTCCAACTCCAAGGAAGGGGAGGGGCACACGAGCCATTAGTTTTTCCCATAGCACGCCCTAGTTTTTCCCTATAAATACTCTCTTTCCGTTCGTTTCTCTCTCACCCCACGGCCCACACCGCACCAATCCTCATTGCTCCTTCGCTCATTCGTTCCGGTTTCTCTCTCCCAAGGAGGCTTTGCTAGGGTTTCTTTGCCTGGGATCTTCCTCGCTATTGGCGGTTGTTTTCTTCTGCTCGTATTTCTCTCAAGCGAAGAAACGTGAGTATGAATTTTTAGGGTTTCTTGTTGCTTTATGAAATCTTACAGATTTGTGTTTGTGGATTGTCGGATTTATGGAAGATTTTACTTCTCTATCCGTGTTTATTGTTCTCTGCATGTGGTTTTCCGGTGTCAGAGATTTCATATTTTTGAGATAATCTTTCTGTTTTGGATATGGATGGTGAATGAAAGGGATGATTGGCTTATTTGGATATGGCGTTTTTTTATGATGCAGAAAGCGTGGATGTTGTAATGGAGACCAAAGGTGGGAAAAAGAAGTCTAGCAGTAGTAGCTCCTTACAATACGAAGCCCCCCTTGGTTACAGCATTGAAGACATTCGTCCCAACGGAGGCATCGAGAAGTTCCGATCTGCTGCTTACTCCAACGTAAGATCATTTATCCATTATGTTTCAATTGGTTCAATCTTGTAACATTTCATTCCCTCATTTTGTTAATCGTTTCCCCCCCTCCCTTTTTCCGCAGTGCGTGAGGATGCCATCCTGATACTTTTTTCGCAAATGCCTTCTTCGGTAGAGTAGGATTTGCCTGCATTTTTTTTCCTTTTTTTTTCTTTCAAATTTTTAGTTTCGAGAATAAGCCCAAGTCTCTGGCATAGCTGTTACCCGAAAACGTCGTCGATCTCAAAGCGAATCTGTCAGCCATGGCCGTATTGCACGAAAGCCCCAACGGGAACCCGCCTCCCGCTTCCCCAATCGGATTCGAAGGATTTGAAAAACGCCTCCAGATCACTTTTTCAGAGGCACCGATTTTCGTTGATCCTCAGGGACTCGGCCTCCGAGCCCTGACTCGCTCCCAACTCGACTCAATCCTTGACGCTGCTTGTTGCACTATTGTGAACCATTTATCTAATTCGGAACTGGATTCGTACGTTCTCTCTGAGTCCAGCCTTTTCGTTTATCCCAATAAGATCATCATCAAGACTTGTGGGACGACAAAGTTGCTATTGTCCATTCCGCCGATTCTTCAACTCGCTGAGTCACTCCAACTCACCGTTGTCTCGGTGAAGTACTCCCGTGGCAGCTTTATTTTCCCAGACGACCAACCTGCCCCTCACCGCTCTTTCTCAGAGGAGGTCGCGGCTCTCAATGTCTTCTTCGGACACCTCTCCCACAAGGCGTATGTCATCGGCGATCCCGCCATTCCCAATCGCAACTGGCACGTATACTCGGCCTCGAAGGAGGCGAGCAGATCTCCGTTGGTGAGAGAATCGACGGCTGTGATCAATGTCGAGATGTGCATGACTGGCCTAGACAGGGACAAGGCCTCCGTGTTTTTCAAGAAATCGGGAGATCACTCGGCAAAGGAAATGACGAAACTGTCCGGAATTAGTGATGTGATGCCCTCGCACGTGATATGCGATTTCGAGTTCGATCCGTGTGGGTACTCGATGAACGGATTGGACGGCGGCGCTCTGTCGACGGTGCACGTGACACCGGAGGAGGGGTTCAGCTATGCTAGCTACGAAGCAATGGGGTTCGACAGTGGCTCGGTGGTGGGAGGAATGAAGACGCTGACGGAGAGGGTGCTGGCGTGTTTCGGGCCATCCGAATTCTCAGTGGCGGTCACGTGCCCCACGGGTGGTGAGGAGAGGTGGGCCATGGAGGGGTTTGATGAGGTGGAGGGGTACGCGTGCCAGAATGTGGTGAGGCAGGAGCTTTCAAGCGGAGAAGGATGCGTGGTGTACGTGACATATGCGGCGGCGGAGAAGGGGTGCGCAGTTAACTCACCCAAGTCGACTCTGCTATGCTGGAAGGATGTGGATGTGGATGTGGATGTGGATGTGGATGTTATGGGTAAGAAGAAAGGTGGTAACGATGCTGAGGTGTTTTGGTCAACTTTTTAATTGGGTTCTGGTTCGGTCAACTTTGTCTTGTCTTTAGTGTTTTAATGTTTTGTGAAGGGCGTGGGGGTTGTTGGCCCCCATGCTGTCTGTTAGCGTGGACTTGAAAGCTCCCCCTTTGTGGGCCTGTCAAGGCTTTGCATTTGCGTTCCGACTTTGATTTATATTAAATCAATAAACTTTGTCCTTGTTTTTCATTTTATTTTTATATATAAGTCATCAATCAATAAGGTGATCATTAATTTTATGCGTTCAAAAAAGTTTACATCTCCACGATTTCTAGACCTGTATGATAATAGAATTTGTTAATGGTGGAGTGTGAGAATTCGATCGATCTAAGGGAAATGTTATACATTTTCCCATTGCATGGATAGATAGCCAATTTTGGTTGAATGATGAAAACCTTTGTAAGAATTGAGTATGAAATATGTCAAGTGAATATATATGTTGATCATATTAATTATAATAATGAAGTCCTATATGGTCATGGAATAGAATATTATAACATTGTAATACAACTACATTACCATATTCAAATTATAATAATGAAGTCCTATATGGTCATGGAATAGAATATTATAACATTGTAATACAACTACATTACCATATTCAAATTTGGGTTATAGTGTGAAAAACATGATTAGGAAAGTATAATAAGAATTGGGGGTTGCATGAGGCATGTCTTTGTGGCGAAGGGTTGAGAGAGGCATAAGATATTAAGGGCTGGTCCATAGTAGGGAATGGACCCAGTTAGAGTGTCCTCAAAATCTAAGGGTATGGTTTTGTGATTTAGGATTGAGTGAGGCATAGGAAATTAAGTGTGGGCTATGGTTTTGTGATTAAGGATTGAGTGAGGTATAGAAAATTGAGGGTGGGTGAGGCATAGGAAATTGAGGGTGGGTGTCTGTCATAGGGAATGGTCCAAAGTTGTGTGTTCCAAAAATCTTAGGGTATGTTTTGTGGTTAAGAATTGAGTGAGACGTAGAAAACGAAGGGTGGGCGCCTATCATTGGGAATGGACTAACTTTGAGTGTTTCAAAAACTTAAAGGTATGTTTTATGATTAAGAATTGGATGAGATACAAGAAATGAACCAAGTTCCGTTATAGAGAATGGACCAAGTTTAAATGTCCCAAAAACCTAAAAGCATGGTTTTATGATCAAGGATTGAACGAAGCCCAGGATACTGAGGATGGGCACAAGGAGTGGACCAAGTTCGACTGTCCCAAGGAACTAAGGGTGGTTACAGGAGATAGAGGGACTTGTGTGTGGGAACAGAGTAAAGAAAAAAAGAGAGGACTGAGGTTCACCATGGGTCCCTGTCAATGATTATTATTCTTACTTTCGGGGCGTATACCAATTATTCCCCACAGTAATCATAGAAGCAATTATGTGTACATTCATTCTTACTACGAAAAGGTAATCATAATCACCTCTTTTCTATTTCCTACTCTACATAATAATTTTTATTTTATATATTATAATGTTCAACTACTTATTTTTCTCTTCATTTTAGTTATTGAGTACATGATAATGTATGTCACACTCACACTTCAGAAATGACAAAAAAAAAAAAAAAAAAAAAAATTGGAAACTTTATGGATTTACGTACCAAGGAAGGGACGGATAGGATGTAATGTGGGAAAATGCTTTTGGCATCAGCCGGCTTATTTTGTCCATGTGAATGAATAGGATGTCTTATTCTTTTCCTCAATTTCCTATTAGAACAGGCAATCATTTGGGCATCAAATCATTCTTTTATTTTTTTTAAGAAAAAATAATATTATTAATTCAAATAATAGGTAGATTGATCCAAAATATAACATAAAATCTACAAATGTGATGAATTTGATGAAATAATTATTAGTATAATCGATAATCATAATTTGATATCTTTAATTAAATCTATCTTGTTTGTCTGAATTATCTCCTTACAGATAAAACATCATAACAAGATGACGAACAATATTATATCAATAAAATGAAAACAAATAAAACGTCGATAAAACGATGACAACACAAAAATAAAAATAAACCCAATATAAATACCATTTTATTAAGTTAAATAAACGAGAAAATGAGCTGATTTGCATCAACGACAAAATCACTCATTCTTACTTTACGAAAATAGGTTGAGAAAAAGATAAGAGTCAAATCATTCTAAAATCCTCTTCTTATTCCATAGATTGAAAACTTTGAAGAAGAAAACAATATATGGTAACTTAAATATTAACAATTAGATTGTCATTTATTAATAATAAACCTTTTAATCATTTTCATTGAAGGTAGAAAAAAAGCATATACAGTTATTCAAAAACATATTTGTCTTTCTCTACCAAGAATTAACATTGTTGAAAGGAGAATAACCGGAGAAAAAATTTAAGAGGGACATATGTAATATAACTCAAGTATTTTTAAGAGGGACATATACATTAAATATTCTCCATTAAAAAAAACCTTTTCCGCAATGTAATATAACTCAGTTATTTTTAAGAGGGACATATGTAAAATTTCACTATTTATAAAATAAAGATAAAAAAATAATTGATAAAAAAAATAATTTTCTTTTCATGCACTATTTTTATTTTAAATTTAACTCGGTATGGATTGAGTTGGTATGGATGGCACCCCATGTACAAATATAAGGACATTTGGAATAATGTAAAATAAGTCTTTGTTTAAATAAATTTATAAAGTCATTTTTCCATGAACATATATCTTTTGGAGTTCTCTTTTTATTCAAACCCAAGTTTTCTAAATAATGCATGTCTGAATATTTTCCTTATTTAAGGGATGTGTTTTAACCGTAAAAAACGATAGAGTTTTTAGAGTTAGGTTGCACTTGAATGCTAAATATAACTTTTATTTAACTTGATGAATGAAGTGCCTTCCAATAATTATATATAACTTTACATGTGTTATTTATTATTATTAGGTCAATACTTGTTTGTGTAATGATATATAACTTTATTATTAGAAATATTTGATTTTTTTGGAAGAAAAGAAATATTTGGTTAAAAGATCTCAAATAATTTAAATTTGTAAAACTAATCATTTTCATGTTTTTTCACAAAGAATGACTTGTAATGGACAAAAATGACATTTTTCATTTCATAATACATATATCTTTGGTAAGAGAGTTTAATTTATACAAACACAGTATTTTATCAAAATAAGGTAAAAAATTAATGAATGATTATATTTCTGAAATTTAATTTTCAAAAGGTATTTTAATCAAATCACCCTTATTATTTTTTTGACAACTAAATCACCCTTATTATTATTATTTTTTATGGTGTCATGAGAGTGGTTTCACAAGATTACTAAGACGCTACTGCTCATACTACACTCGTATTTAATCTACATACAAGCATGACCATAGCGATGGGGTGAAAACTCTACCACATAACATAACAGAGTCCTAAAAAAGTTCGAACCCGGCACTACTAGCTAAGAGAGATCCCAATCATTTCACCTACATGTTCGGTTAAATCATCCTTATTATTATAATAAAATAAAAAATACTTGTATAATGTATGTATAAAATATTAACATATTTGCAAAAAATTAAAATTATAAAATTATTATGATAAATAATTTATTATTATCATTCTTACAATAATTAATTAATTTTATATAACTAAAATAAAATATATATAATTAATAATTTAAAATAGTAGATTGATGAAACTAAAATTAAAAATATTTCGTGTTTTAAAAACATTTTGAAATATTATGTGTGAATTTTAAAAGATTTTAAAATATTTTGTATAGATTATAAAATATGGTTTTTTTTCTATTAAGAAAAAGGCAAATCTTTTGGCCTTTTCTATTCAAAAGAAAATTTCAAATTTTCAAAAATAATTTATACAAAAACGAGAAATGTCTAAAGTAAAGCAATTTGCTTTCAAAAAAAAAAAACACTAATACCCCCTTAAAGAGATTGAAGGAGATTCCAAAATATTCATAGACGGCTTTAACAAGAAAAGTAATTCATCAAGTTCAATTGTATTACTAATGAAGTATGTTTGGAGACTATCTCAAAACCTAAATATTTACAAATGAAATCATATTTATAGAGAAATAAATAGAACAACAAATTGTTTAGTTAGAAAAAGTATTTGTAATTTTGCTTGCTCAAATTTTTCTAAAATGTTTTAAAACTTGATTTTAAAAATTATTGTGGTACTTCTTTTAATATAATATGTAGGTTTACTTGCACATAGTTTCTTCTTACCAAAAAAAGGAAAAATATGTATCAATACACTAATACAAAAATAATAGGATATTATATAGTAATCAAGAATAAAAAATATGTGCTTCAATGCATGTATTTCAAAAAATAATGGTTTGCTGATTAAATATTATCATAACATATTATGTTATGGTAGTATCCATAGTATATTATGATATTATTAATAATGTTATACTAATATTTAACTAAAAGGTAATTATTTTTTAGAACATATATTGAATAACTTATTTCTTATTCATGATCTTTTTCGTTATTTTTGCAAATAATAGCTATAAGAAAAAAGGGAAAGAGGAAAGTGTAGGGCAAAAGAGAAAAGGGAGTGAAAAAAACAAGGCATAGAGATTGACGAGGAAGCGTGAGGAAGTCAGTGATCCAAAAGCAGGCGTAAATCTCTTGGACGTAATTCATTCATTCTTTTCCTCTCTACTTTCTCTCTCTAATCTCCTCTTATGTCCCTTTCCTTTCCTCTGCTTTTCTTACTTCTTTCTGATCCATGAGATTTGCTTTTTCATTTTGTTTGATTTCTCTTTCTCAGAGAAAATCTTTTATGGGGTCGAGGATTGCTCATCCACATTCACCTTTTTCTCAATCAATGTTTGTTTGGCTATCAAACACTATTGCTTATCCACGTCCACATTCATTTTGATTGTTTGTTTGGCTACTCTTGGTTTTTAATAGCAGCTTCTTCATTTTTAGTCTTAAATTTGGGTGTTGATGGAAGAATTTTTGCTTGCTACATATTGCTAATGGTCTTTAGTCTCTTATAATTATTTTAGGGATTACTGATTAAAAGGGACAAAATCCAAAAATAAGGGAGAATTATGTTAAGGTGCATTGAAACACTAGTATGAATGGAAACATAATCAAACACCCTCAAACCATTTAAAAATGTGTCATGTACAACTAAAATTTAAAAATATGCACATGAATAGTAAATTACTTTGATAAGACACAAATGCTCCTTACCTCTTCATTCATAGGGAGAGGAAAAACGTTAACCCCTCTTCTACCTTAAGCCATCTATCTTAATCAAAGGGGAAAGAAAAACTCGTAAAATCCTAAAATCCTTTGAAGTTGAAAGGCGTTTTCTGTGCGTGGAGAGTGAAGAAAGAGAGTTTAGGTTGAAATGAGCAATTGTGTTGATTAAGTTATGACTTTTCGGTGCATTCGAATGCATTGGCATTTGTGATTTGTTTGTGCAGTGTGTTCGGATGATCCCCAAATGCGTTCGGATGAAGGCTTTCTTTGAAGTATAATATCTTTTATACATGAATGTAACATGCCCACAACGTTAATGTAATAGATTTTTCATTAATATGACTTTGTTTTCTAGATTTAATTAAACATGAAATAATCACAAAAGTTTTTCATTTTACGTCTCATATGACATTTTCTTTTATTTTACATTTAGTATTTTTTTTTTCAAAATGATTTCTTAACCAACATGATGACTCATTTCAACTTAAACTTTGCAGTCTCCACGTAGAAAACACCCTTAAACTTTGAAGGATTTTAAGATTTTTAGGGTTGAAGGGTGGAAGGATTTTAGGATTTAAGAACCTTTCCTTCTTCATTTGAATCGGTGACTTAAGGTAGGATAGAGACAAAGGTTTTTTCTCACTTTTGGCTTAAGGTAGAGAAGAGGTGAAGGACATTTGTGTCTTATCAACGAGGTTTACTATTAAGTACATGTTTTTTAAATTTTAGTTGTAGATGACGCATTTTAAAGTGATTTGAGTGTGTTTGGTTATATTTTCATTCATATTAGTGCTTCAGTGTAGCCTTAACATAATTCCCCCAAAATAATTGCAAGATTAATCTTTTGAAAAAGTTGTTAGGATAAGTGCCCTAAATCATATGATGTAAATAAATATTATTTATTTTCAATAAACATTATTTATTTTCAATAAATAAATATTTCATTTAATACATGTATTATTTAAATACTTTATGAATATCACAAAAATCTCATATTAAACGTAACCTTAAATAAGTATGTAAGTGTTATATCTAATTTAAGGATGATAATTTAAAATAGTCCTGTAATAAATAGCCAAGTTTTTATTTTCACTTAACAATTAAAGTATGAGATCTTTAATTAATTTTCATTAGTGCATGTTATTATCATTAAGAATGAAATTGTTTTATTTGAACAACTGATATAGAAATCTACTAAATGCACTTTACATGATGTGATTATGTAAAATAGGGACATGACATGATTTGAATAATTGATAATTTTCGTTAAGAATAAATTAATTCAAATCATATCATTGATGGTCATATATGTAATGATCTTAATTTTGAGTAGTTAGTAAACTTCTATTTATGATATTTTCTCTTTTAATTTACTTGGTACATATTATTATGATATAATCTCAATCTTTTTATTTTGGAAGTACAATGAATTAAATAATAGGAAGTGATAACAAACAAGACGAAATTCATTCATTCTTATATAAGAAGTGGACTAGTAATTCCCTTATGTCATTACTCAAGTCTTGAATGGTACAAGCTCTCAGATTCATAATTAAATTATGAATTTTATCAATCACTAAAGAGTAATTGGTACTTAAGGATAAATAGATAAGTAGAGAGCTTAACAAATTTTACTTAGCTCTAATTATGAATTATTTATGGATGATCGATATATATATGCAATGACTAAATCATATGGGCAACTCAATTTCTTGAGTAATAATACATCCATAATTTCAAGAGTGCAATTCAAAGTTTTTAGTGGAGTAACATTGGAATTAATAAAATTGCATTAATTAATTAAAGAATTTAATTAATTAATCAATTTTTATTGGAGCTTAAAATTATGGTCCATAGGTTCCCAATCCGACCAAGACTTCTCCTATTAGACAAAGGAGAAATTGGTTTCGTATTACTTAAATATAAATTAATTTTGGATTAATTTATATGAGAATAAGTGATTTGATTATTTAATCTAAAACAGCCAAATTGATTATCAACATAGCATTTAGCCTAGTGTTGCCTTGGAAACGTTATATCCTTGAGGTAAAAGGTTCAAGTCTCATGAGTTGCTTTTATTTTATGGGTTTCTATAAGGCCATGAAGTCGCAAGTGATTAGTTCAAGTAGTTGAAATTCAAATTTTAAAATTTGAATTTTATTGTAAATGGTGCAGTAAATGACTATAGGTGCAGTGAATGACTATAAGTGTATAAACATATTCACACATACATGAACCCTCATTAATTACATTTATGATGAGCCAATTGAGTCATAAAGGGCTCCCTCCTGTACTTGTATCCTGAGAAGAAAGAAGTCTCATATTTTCTCTCTCTATCTTCCTCTTTAAAGTCTCTTCCTCTCTCCCTTTAGCTGCATTTCTCATTGCTCGACCTTCTATACTGCCGACGTGAAACCTACAAAAAAGCTGCCGATGGTATGTCACGCTTCTCAAACAGACACAAGTCAAAGAAACAATGGAAAAGAGCAAGGCGAAGTTCACGTAGTTAGAATTGCATACTTCTTCAAGTAGAGTCTTTTTAGTGAATTTTTCCTTGATTATAGGGAAGATAATCTCGTAATTTTGAGGATAAGATCTCTATTTCTTTATCAAGGACTAATTCTCCCTTATTAAGGATTTATGTTTTTTAAACGTATGAGATTTGGAAATTGGGAGATCCATGGATAAATATTTTGCGTGTAATTTCCTCCATAATATATTTATCAATAACAAACTTCCCATATGTGGTAACATGGCCGATTGGGGGACTCGGGATTCAACAGGGTTGAACTCTAGATTTAAGGTAGTTTTTAGCATGGTTTTTAATACGATGAAGCCGTCTTGAGGTACGCTTCATGGAGTGTGGGCGGTATTTGGAGTACATCGTGTGGGCTATTGAGTGGGTGGAGTGCAAGTCTAAGGCATGGTGCTCCTGATCACCCCCTTTTTTTACTAGAAGATTATTCCCTTCTAGTCGGGGAAAATGCGTGTTTCGAGGGACCAGGTATGGAGAGTGGAGATTATTAATTTGCATATGTTCCAATGCGTTTATGGCGTGTGATGTTCCAATTATGCATTCAATGCGCCTTTTGAAGTTCCACTCCTATATACATGGGGGTGAATCTCCAAAGTCTATGAAGTTTCCAATGGATTCCTCTTCCATTACACAAAGCTTCTTTCCCCTATTGTGATTTCTCCCCTCACTCCCGTCTATGGTCCGACGAAGGTAGAGAAGTTATGGACGGAGGCTTTCAAAAGCCTCTGCAACTGTTTGTCGCCTATGAATATTATATGTTTGAATACGACATTTGTGTGTGGACTCTTAGATGTCTTGGATGGGAGGCGATTATGCGATGCCTACTTTCGAGTTCGTCGCTAGGACACAACGTGGGCGACTAGAGGTCACGGATGGGAAGCTTGGTTATGCGATTCCCTCTTCGAGTTCTTATTTGTTTAGGTGCCCCCTTGTCCACCAGCACCCTCTAGAGTCCAATGATCCAAGGTGTATAGATGAGAGAAGGGGAGTCTTCAAACAAAATATTTTAGACTTTTCTTTTTCTTTCTTTTGTTTTTTTTTTGTTTTGTTTTGTTTTTTTTGTTTTTGTGTGACGCCCCACAGGCAGGGTGTACGTGACTACCGTCGACCGCGGAATACTTGTTTGTCTCGTATCGAGGCGATACACAGTAAAATGGTCTCTTAGATTCACATAAGCCAATACTCAAAATAAATATCTAGCCCCTGTCTGATAGTCGAGAGTTATACATTTCTCTTAATACATACATATTAAAATTTTACAATTCTAATACATATTATCTAAAAACATCAAAGCCCTGACAGGCACCTGGCTTCCAAAATCGGCCTCTGGATGGCGAGTGTAGGTACACCTTTGTTGCAGAAAATGTTTCATAAACGGGTGAGGCTGTAGCCGTGGTAGAGATGCCTAAATAGGTTCTTACCTTTAAGTGCGTATCACAATCTCGATTTAAGCATTTTCAGTAAATACGATCTACTTGAATGTCTAAATGCCATTCTCATGTCTAGGTCCTCATGACTCCCTCACACTTGCCTAAGTATGTATGAGAAAAATATCGATTTTCAAAAACAAGAAACATTTGTGCTTGAAATACACTAGAACGTTAATAGGTAAAAATATGGGACTACCCTCGAGGCGAATGTGTTGGAGAACTTCAAAAGCAGTCATAGTCTCATCAAAATGATACGTTGAATGAATCTCAACCCATTCTAGGAAAAAATCATCTGAAATTCCTTTGTAACCATGCTCGTTTTAAGGAAATTGCGTGTAAGTAAACCACACTAAATTCTAGGTTACCCGATTAAGTATGAAATGCATTCTATATTCAATCATTTTTTATACAATATATCAATTATGCATATATTCTGGAAATTACATTCACACCACATGTAACTTAGCATGGATCAGCGAGTCACGAACTGAAACAGCAGGCTGGTATTATTCATCAAACATCACGAATTGGCTCGTTTGGGCAATTCTGAAATCTCAAATCTCAATGAAAACACACACACGATTATATTAGTATAATTGGAAGATGTAATCTATCTCGAAGGCTATACACCGCAAATTATATTATATAATTGGCGGCATCATGCTGCATCAAGCTTATCACGCATTAACATAATTCCACACAACTTCGAAGCCATTCTGTTTCAAAAATATTTCAGCAATTATGAGAATGAAGCAGCTGCATGGTCACGGGGGTGTCAGGGTGAACCGAAAGTTATCGAAAATTCCGACCAGTTAGGTTACGAGGTTTTTGGGTTGTCCAGCTGTTTTTCGTTGAGGGCCAGACCAGCGAAACATTTACAAAAGCCAACTGAAACGAAGTGTAGCAGTAGGATAAAGCTGCATCACGGGTTTGTTGAGCTCCCGACTTTTTGGTAATCGCGTGTGGCTCATCGCGTGAATCGACTTTATATTGGTAGTGAGAAACTTCAAGTCAGATTTTGAATGCAGAGAAAAAACAAAGGAAGAAATAATAAAATAAAAATCTCCTCTTCTGCCCTCTTTTTCTCCACGAAGCCTCTATCCACTTTTATTGATTGCCATTTTTATTATTATATATTATTATTATTATCATTTGGATAAACGATTTCCATTGCCATTGGGTCCACAACACATGCGAAAAATTTTATTTCTTTTAGTTCACTTTGTGTAAATGAACTTAAATCAAGTCACTTCGACTTAGAGATTTTAAGTAAATGTGCGGCGAAGATCGTGGCGATTTATTACCCGAAATTCGTAAAATATTATAAGCTGTCTCGGAATTCAACGAAACTTGCGGGTCGCACTGGAATTTGAGGCGAATTGCGGCACAGTTCGTTTCGTCATCCTAGATTTAGAAAATTTCCGGTTTTCAACCGAAATTATCGTTTTACCATTTTTCAGAAAAATTGAATTTTTCTCGGGTTTTACATTTTTTTTTTTGCAATCAGTTTGGTATGGTTGCTTGGATGTATTTGTAATGGGTCTATCATGGCTTCTTGGACGTATTTGTTTTTGTTTTGTGTAACCATTGATGTATTAGGCGCATTTAATGAGATTTGGTTTTGGCATACTTGTGCACGAACTTTCTATCTTTAAGCTCTTTATGTATCTTGGCTAGAGAGCCGGTGATCTGGGCGGCTTAAGAGAGCCTATATTGGTTTTGTGGATGAGTTTTCGGATTTCCCGGTTGGGATTTCTCTCTAGGTTTCGCATGGCTAACAGGCTTGGGCGTTGAAGGCAAGTCGGTGGCAAGCGGCCGAGAGCGGACTTAAGCCCCCGTGGGCTGTGGGCTCATTAGTTGTCGTCAGAATTTGGAGTGCTTCTGATCCCGGTGAGCTCATGTGTGTTTTAGATGCCTTGTAGATAAGCGTCTTGTGAATCTCGCATAGAAAGAAACATATCTTAATCTGAAATTTGATTTGTCGGTGCATTTAATGCGCTTGTCCGTGCCTTACCCTATATAGGGATAGGGGTCTAGATGTTAATTTCTTTACCGTTACTCAAAAACCTTTCGCCCGAAAATTCTTTGAGCATTTGCAACACTCCTAAAGATTTTTGCAAAGGAGCCATTGAAGATTTCTGACAATTTTCAATCTCCTAGTGGGTTTTTTCCTTTGCTTCTCTTCCGATTTTGCTTGTATGGATTGTTTTGTTTGTGGTGGTTTTGTTTTGGTCTTGCCTTAAATGCGTATTCATCAATCGCCGGTAAGGTTCCGGCAACGGAACTATACTCAGGGTTTTGGGATGCACTTAGGCCTAGGGGCATTCCAATAGGTTTTGAAAAGCTCCTTAATATATGGTTTTGGTCCTGCATTCGTTTTTCTAAGAGATCCTTGAGTTGATCCCCTTTCTTTATTTGCTTGTAGAATGGCGAGAGGTTAAGAGGAGACTTCCGCAATCGGGTTTGGGGGCGCGGGAGGGGCCAGGCCGAGAATCCTGCTTCTGAAACGGCCTTGTTGTATGTCAGTGGAGGAGTTGAGGTCATACATTTGGGTCCACTGTGACATTAGCTTAGAATTGTTGGATTGAACGACTTTCTCAACTATAGGAGAAGCGGATAACGTTGTCTACGTCACCCGAAAGCAGTTCGCAGTTGGACTTCGCTTCCCCATTTTGTCGTTGGTGAAGCAATTCCTACATGTCACCCGGGCACCTCCTATGCTTGTTCATCTGAACGTTTTTCGGATTTTAATAGGTTGCAGTGTGCTTAGCTTTCTCTACCGGCTGGATATTTGGTAGAGATTTGTTTCATCTATACATTGAAGCTAGGGACTGGGGGCAGGCTATCTATGTCGACCCATAGTCCACGACTACAATTTGTAACCAGGCTCCCTGATTCTCCCAAGACTAAGGCGAAGGGGGTTATCCTGATTAGGGGCTCGTGGTACGAGACGCCCAGCTCTATGGGGCTTCCTTTGAATGTGAATCAATCCCTTGTGTTCCCAGGTTTGTCTTAGTTTGGTTGCAACTCATGTTCTACTAGGTGGACCATGTACTGACATACTGATGAGTGCTAAAGAGCAGCTCAAATACCATACAGTAATCTATCTTATAGTTTAGCTTTATTTTACGAGTTAAATACACATTTGCTTAGATATCCTGATTCTTGCATTGTGTGTGAATAGCGAGGTGGAGCAGGAAGTTTTGGGATAATTTTGGGAGCGGAGGAGGAAGGCGAGAGTTAGCCGAGGAACGTTGCGGGCGTCCGGCCGTCGCGACGTGGGTGTGGAAGGGAAGTCGACAGGTGTGACGTCGCGGCCTTACCAGCGTCGTGTGTCGGCTAGTCATTTCAACATCATTAAAAGCAAGGGACCGAGAAATCGGGAGCAGAAGTGGAAAGCATCTGGAACTAGACACCGAGCTTATAGCAGCAGTGACGAATCAGCTAAGAGGGAGACTTGCTTTGTATTTTCTTAACTTTGAAAAGCTGGCGATGTTTATAGATTGATTACGTGTATAATCAAGTCCAGTATGTTCTAGATTCATATCTAGGGTTTTGTTGAACCCTGTCACGATTGCATGGATTAAGATTTGGATTTTATATTATTAAGTTATTTATGACTTGTTAGTATCTGCTCTATATCTGTGATTTATATATATGTGATGCTGTGACGTGACCTTGATTTTCTTGGAGTATCAGGGATCGAAGATGAGGACGCCCCCGAGATACGAATAAGTGACCCTCAGTCAATTGATAAATAAAGAATATCCGATCCAAGTGCGATTAAATTCGGCTATTCACAGTTTGGAGCATTGGGTTGGGGGTGAGATAAACCGACCACTGAGATCGGCGGATCACCTCGGGAGAGAGGTATCTCGTAGGCACGATCACTCGCCGTGTGAGTTGCGAATGGTATTAGTAATTTCTGCAGGTAGTAATCCATCCAAAAGTGGCGGAGACAAAGCAGTCTCCTGCACAGTGAATTTCTTAAGATAAGTGGTTTAGTTTAATCTCACACATTAGTTAATTTGTCGGAAATTTCAAAACTACGTCGGATAATATTCAAGGCTAAGCTTCATTAGTCAATGCGCTTCTCCCGAGTGGATCGTTATCAGGTACTTAGAGTACAGCTGTGTTGCGATGCGGCGCGTGCGCCTGCATGGCGTACCACGTTCCACACATCAACTTCGGCTGTATCAGTTTTAGCGCGAATTTGCTTGCGGAGAGTTTAGAGTTGATATTGGCTTGAGTAATTATATATTACTGCGAAATTCTTATTCTTATTTTTATTTTGCCTAGTCTTTGGTAATTTGGTCTTTGTGTTGCGTGTGTAATTACGAGTGAGGTTCACGGTGAGTGCATGCGACGAGTCGGAGTTGAACTACATTCGTTTGATCTGAGCGGAAAGAAGATCTACACGAAACTACGTAGGAAACTGGGAATAGCATAGTATAGAAATCTAGCAATCATGCAGAATAATGAAGAGCACGATCTTGGCCATGAGCAAAAGCGAGCCTTGAAAAGCTACTTGATGGGAATAATGGTAGGAATCATGCGGTAGTTTATATAGCGGATGATCCATTCATGTTGCTAGAAGGAGTTTTTCCTACCACTACGGTTGTTGGGAATGACTATCAGAGATACATTCGATGAGCAACCGGAGTTGAAGTCGGTGACCTTACGGATGCTTGAACATCTGTTCCCTGGTTCTTGATGAGAATCAGGAATATGCATTTGACTAACTTCCTCGAGAATTCTGCTGACAGATCCAAGTCTGATGAGTCCTTTGAAACTTTCGAGGTTGAGATTGTTCCCGCTCTTACTAGGTGATAGAGCCAAACATTGGTTGACAAGTCAACCATCGGATTCCATTATTTCATGGAACGACTTAGTGCAGAAGTTCCTGACCAAGTTCTTCCCACTTGCAAAAATTGCACAACTGGTGTAAGAGATCAATACATTTAGACAGCTAGAGGGAGGGAACCTGGCAGAGGCATGGGATAAGTTTCATGAAGGCTGACAGAAGTGCCCACATCATGGCGGGCCGGATGGATGCAGTTCACACTTTCTATAATGGTGGCAGGGATGCAGCGAACAATGATTGATGCCCGGCCGGGAGGGCGCTAATGAAGACTACGGATCAAGCATATGATCTGGGTATCTTTGCGACTAATACCAATCGATGGCACAGAGATGGGGATTACACCGGAGTGAAGGTTGTGAGCAGCACGGATACGCGAGGTTCAGTAATCCCGGTTACTCATGTCGCCTGACTTACTAAGCGACTAACTTCGATAGTAAGGTACCGGCATTATGCCATACGGACCGGCTCATGGGAGTTATCATCGTCCCTAATAGAGAATCTTCGCAACCACAGAAGATAATCGGTCGGGACCGACAAGCGGTAGAGCATGCTTAGTATGTGTTGAGGTTTAATCGAGGTCGGCCCGCAGCGACAAGGTCGGTATAAGATTGACAGCTAGAACCAAAATCAAGGCCCGAGGGTGGGTAATCATAAAAGTCGAATGGTCGAGGTTATAGATGGAAGGCAATTGAAACAGCGTACCCTGCCCAGTGAGCGAACCACCTCCCGAGAAAAGGTGGACTTGGAGCTGACCCTTCTTGCGAATGCTCACCTCATCTGCCTTTATGGAGCAGAGACCAGTGAATATACGACACCAGGCCACGATTGAGCAATCAAACAGCGCGAGTTGAAATTTAAGTGCGGTGCAGGCCCGAATGGCGATCTATTGAAGGAGTTGGGTTCTTTACGGCCTTCAGTAGACAGGCGGGAAGGGAATGAACATGTAAACGATCCGCGAGAAGTGGTAGAGAGGTGCGTCTGAGCCCCCGGTGATAGGGAGGTAGAAGGCGAGAGTCATCCGGACCGGTCAGGCGTGTCTGAGGAGAACTGACCCAGAAGTTTGGGAGTAGGCGGGGCGAAAGGATCACTGACCCGCGATTCAGGTACTGACTGTCTGAAGCATAGGATTGGATAAGCGGTTCTGATTTGTAGAGTATTCAGAAACAACATCAACATTCCATTTGCTAATGCTCACAGAACCAAATGCAGAGTTATGCATCAAATTTATGAAGGATATCTTTGTCACGAAGAAGGCGCGGATTTTGAAGCAGGTTAACTGGTGAGGAATGGTGCCGTCAACCCGGAGGAAGAGCTATCGCAAGATAAAAGACCCGAACCGGTTTATGTATCCCTTGCACCTTCGGGAGCAGCTATCTTTGAGAGGCTTTGTGTGATTTTAGGCGCCGTGTTAATCTACGTGCCTATCCGTATTTAGACGTTTTGGGTTGGTGGGCTGTGACTCTGGTCACACTCGATTAGCGGATGGGTCCTTAAGGCATCTAAGGAGGGTGATAGAGATGTAGTGAAAGTTGTGAGTTCATGTACGGAAAGAGGTTTCGTTGATATGGAAGAAGATAAAGAAATACCCACAATCTTAGGTAGACCATTTCATATTGTGAAGCGTGATTAGGCGTTCGAGGAGGAGGGTTGAAATTGAGTCTGAGAAGATGAAGTCAAGTTTAACGTGTTCGAAGCTGTGAGACACCGGACAGAGTGATACATGCTTCATGACGAGAGGCAGTAGGAGCTATAGTGTCCTAGCAGAAGTGAATTACCATTTGATCCTTTGGAGGCTAGCCTGGTACAGAGTGATTCTAGAACCTGGGAGAAGAGGTAGAGGAGTATGTAAAATGGATGGATTCCTTCAAACCTAATAGAAGGAAATATTTTGAATCTCTAGGTGAAAATACTAAGCATGATGCCGTACAATTAACAAACCGCGAAGATGGTAAAGCCATTTACTAACCATATGAAGTATGCTTATCTTGGGCGCCTCCACCTTACCGGTGATTATTTCGGTGTCACGACGTGATAGAGGAAGATAAGTTGGTAGGGGTACTTATAGATCACGAAGGCGCCTTTCGGATGGTCTGGCTGATTTAAAGGGTCGCATACTCCCAAATAATACCACATACGTAATTTTGTTGGAAAGATAGTCCTCGCCTTGATGGAAACCTGAAGAAGAAGCCCAAATCAATGAAGATGTAATCATAAGAGAGGTATTAGAAATTGGCTGAATGCGGGGTTTGTTTATCCACATTTACGACAGTAGGGTGAAGTCAGATGCAATTGGTACCTAAAAGGGAGGAGGAACAAGCGAATCATAGGCTAAGAGAATAACACATTACTGCCGTCTAGAACAGTCACCGACTGAAGAATTTGTATTAACTATTGGAAGCTGAATAAGGCTACTCGAAAAGACCATTTCAGTTCTGGTTTAAGGATCGAATGTTGGATGGACTTCTTGGGACCACGAATCTATTGCTTTTTGGATGGATATTAGGCTACAATCAAAGTTGCTTCTAGCTAAAGATCAAAAGAGAGCTGACATTCACATGTCCACATGGTACATTTGCATTCGAGGGCGGATGCCCTTCGGGTACGTGCTTGTGTGAGGCACATTCGGCCAGTATGATGGCCATATTCTCCGATATGGTTGAAGAAAGACAATCGAGGTCTTCATGGATGATTTTCTGTCTTAGGAGCTCCTTTGACAATTGCACGGAGGAATTTGAGGTCGGTGTTGATTAGATGCGGGGGCCCGATCTTGTACTCGATTGGGGAAGTGCCATTTTATAGTGCAAGAGGCGTGTACTTGGGCTGCAGTTTACGAGAGGAATATAGAGGTGACAGCCAGATTGAAACAATGAAATTACCTCCACCTTCATACATAAAAGGCATAAGAAGCTTTTTGGGCCCGCATTTGGGTTCTATAGGCGCTTCATTAAAGACTTTTCAGTTAAAGTCATTGTCTCATTCTTGGTCGAGGACACATTGAGTTTGATCATGAAGTATTTGCGCGCATTTTCAGTTTTTAAAGATAAATTGGTATTGACTCCTATTGTAGTAGCACCAGATTGGGGCTTTCTATTTGAGCTAATGTGTGATGCAAGTGACTATGCGATTGGAGGCTTGATCTTGAGAGCGAGAAAAAGAAAGAATATTCCAGTGATCTCTTATCTTTAGTCAGACCTTGAATGATGCCCCGATTGAACTATACCTGCTTGAAGAACTATTGGCCATTGTCTTTGCTTTTGACAAATTTGGGCCCTACATTGGCAATAAGGTAGTGGGTCACAGCGGCCGCAAGCGCCAAGTACCCAGTGGCAAGAGCCTTGAAGCAAGACTAATACAGTGGGTTCTCTTACTGAGAGTCGACTTAGAATTAAACAAAGGAACGAAGAACCGTCGCAGACCATCTATCATGGATTTAGAAGGAGTAGAGATGAGAGTCCATGGACCAGCGATTTCCAGATGACGGCTCTGGCTATTGAAAGAAAAAGGCGGTTCCATGGTTCAAATACGTGGAGATTATTTGGTGGCGAGGTGATCCCTCAGGAATTTAGCTATCAGCGAAAAGGAGTTTCTTCTCACACTTGAAACACTATCTTTGGGAGGAACCTATTCTATACGAACATTGTCTTGACCAAGTGATCGGGAGGTGTGTGCTAGAAGATGAAATGGTCGATGTGAACCAACTGCCCCGCACTTTACCATGTAGGCGGGCATTTAATGACGAGGAACGGCAGTACTTAATCCCAGACCTGCGCTGCTTATTCAAGATACTCATCGGTTCATCCACTTGACAAATGCCGTGAATGGGAGCATTACTAGAAGACGAGCAGCCCATGCACAATTAGGAAGTTGAAATTTGTTTGATTTATGGGGATGGATTTCATGGGCCCATTCCCCCTCTTTAATAACCTATACATCTTCTTTGGCGATGGGTGTCTCTAAATGGGTTGAAGCAATGCAGACCACTAATGATGCTAGTGTAGTATGGCGGGTTTCTTTGAGTCACATATTCTCATGGATTAGGCACTCTAGAGCATGATCATAAGATAAACGGTACCCGTTTGCAGCAATAAGATGATTGGCAGAAGTCTTGCACGAGTATGGGTCTGAGCACGCATCCACTGCATATACCACCCACGAGAAAGATGGGCGACAAGGTGTCGAGATCGAAATCAAGTCCATTCTGGAAAGCAGGTCAACGGCTCCGAGAAAGGGACTGGTGAAAGATTGAGGATGCCAGCTGCAGGCATACGAGAGCAGACATTTAAAACCTTTATTGGGTATGTCGCCATTTCGAATCGTTTATGGGAAAGCATGCCACGCGGTGGAGATTGAACATCGGGCTTACTAGACGACTCGAGCGTTTGAACATGGGCCAGTACATTAAGTGGAAAGCGGATCTATAGCTCGGTGGTGGGCGAGTGTAGTGAGCTTATGAGAATGCTCGCATATACGAGGAAAAGACAAAGCACAGCGATAACCTCTCGCCCGGGGGGAAAGAGAGTTCGGCGTAGTCCTCTTGTTTAATTCAGAGCTGAGCACTTTGCAGAAAAATTAAAGTGAGAATGGTCGGGGACCATTCACGGTGGCAGAGTTTTTCACGTGGAGGCGGAAGTTATGCATCGAGAGAAAGGAACATTCAAGTCGACACCAGCCAGTTGGAAGCCATACTTTAGGGCAGAGTTCCATGCTAATAAGCGAGACCATTCATGAGCACACGAAGAATCTGAGTAAGAATTAATGAGCAGGTTCGAGTATGTTAAGATGGGGCCGTCGAGGCTAACTGACGTTAAACAAGCCTACTTGGGAGCAACTGGCACTATTGAAATTTTCTTTCCATAGTTTAATTTTTATTGTTTGTTTTAATTTTGGTTTGGTTTTCTGTCTCCTTCCGTAATCGGGATTTTCTTTTGGTACATGTATTTTCGAGGGACATGCATTTTCACGGGCTGAACAGAATAATGTAGAGGATCTGCTTGAGAAGCTCATTTCAGAAGTGCGAAGGGATTGAGAATTGCATTCGAAGGGTTTCTCAAACCTGAAACTTGTTGAATATTTTTCATTTAGCCTTCTCTGTCGCGTGTGACGTTGGATCACCAGCGTCCACGTTTACGAACCATGAAAAGCCAGGCGCACCGGTCGCGCGTCGCGGCGTTGGACCTCGGCGTCGCGGCGTCCCATTCACCATTCTGCAGAGCGTCGCGGCGTTGGATCAACGTTGCGATGTTGGTTATACCTCTGCATCACGTCGCGGCGTTGGATCTGGCGATAGCGGCGTTGAATCCACCCTCGAGGAGCGCGTCGCAGCGTTGAGCGACGTCCTTGGCAATTACTGTTTATGCTAGGGCCCTCATTTTGTCTACCCCATGACCTTAGGAACCCTTGGTACCTCCATTGTTGGGTTTAGATCACCACTATCGCCTCTGCCACCACCAGATCTTAGAACACCACTGTGACCCTACGCCCCATCTAGGGCCTCCTTCACCTCGTGACCCTTGTTGAGTGCTTTTATTTATAGCTCACATTGGAAATAAGATTGGGTTATTCTTTTGAATTCGGCAGTCTTGTCCCAGGTTGGGTGCAGTTGGGGCCTAAAGGCGTGAGTGCACTGGGGTGGATGGTTGTCTCCTAATAAGCCATTCTAGCCTTTGTTCCCATTGTGCACCTTAGGTGCTCGATCATTGTCCAAGGTCACACAGGGTGGCCTCCTCTGTCGTCGACCCAGAGAATTAAGCCCCTTGGTGATTAGGAGGTCTAGACCCACCTCTCTACACCTATGTCGGGGCCAAAAGTTGGCGGCGTAAACGGGGTCGGGCAGTGGGGACAGAGCTCTGATTTCGACCTCCTGAAGTTTGTCGATGAGGGGTCTTGAGTCGATGGAGTTTGGAACCATTTGTAAAATGGGTCCTTCATCAAAGGGGCTTCCACGCCCAAACGACTTCTTACCTGAGACCGTGCGAATAGGGATGGCGGGCACTATGCGACCACCTCGTCCAATTTACTGACGAGTGTGGTGCAAGAATTTTCGCCAACCTCGCCTCAGTGTAAGTCGAAGTCAGGGTGCGTGGAGTGTTAGTAGGCAGCGTAGTCACTCAGCGATTCTAAAATCTTGACCGGTCCCACAGGCCTTTTGATCGGCTGCATGGCGACCAGGACTACCACAGGGTCCTGGGGTCTGGAGGCCCGGTAGCGAGGCGGGGTGAGTGGAGGCTCAGTGGCAAGGGCAGGAGTGCACTTGAGACCAGGCTTGTTTGGCTGTATTCACAGTGTGGCATCACTTTATCACGTCGTGTCTCATCCAGACGAAAAGCGTGTGGTGTGAGCGAGCGTGCCACACAACTGACTACGCCATCATCCAGGACATACCCTTCGATGTTGGGCAGGTTATAGAGGATGCCATCCTCCATGCTTAGGAGACCTTGAATGAACACAGGGCACCCACTTTCTCGTATCGACCTATGCAAGCAATGGGGGTGCCCTTAGAGGACAATGAGGCATGGATACACCCTATTAAAGCTATCATGGTCAAGTGTGACAAATCGGGTGTACCACGACTTGAGGGAGTGTACGACTCGAGCGATAGAGCAACAGAATGAGGATGAGCTTAGAGTATGGGGCTCGTTTTGACTCAGAGCCGATCCACAGGGAGGCTGGGTAGTCCTCACTCACCCACCACCCAGCCAGCGCAGGCCTCGGAGGAGGCTCCGTCAGATCCACCACGAGCACAGAGGACCGTGCTCACCACTCATGCTTAGCCTTGATGCTTTCTAGGACGAGACCCCGAAGGCCAGGAGTCATATTACCCAGGATATGGAGCCCTCAGGGTGAGCATGCGTGCAAATCTTAACTAACTAAACAACACATAAACCCCCAATTTAATCCTATAACCTTACAAATATTAGATGGATTAGAGAGGTAAAATAAATCTACTGCATTAGATTAATTGAATCTCATGGCGTTAGAATTATCAATTTAAGGTTGACTAAATTAGTTGTAGCATAGTCTTGAGTGAGGTATACAGTACATGATGCTGTAGGGGCATATACGAGCACTAAGTGTTACATTGTAATATTCTGGAAATGAAATTAGGAAATTATAAATTATGGAACCCGGAATTGTAGTACTTGAACAAGGGTTAAATAGTAATTCATAAAAAGGATATGAAAACCATTAAGTGAGTAGAGATGGGCCATCATATAAATAACAAAAACTGATTTGAAAAATTTAAAAGGATGAAGGACTTGATGGCAATTAAAGGAAATATTAGAATATAAAAATGGGAAAACAAGAAGCCAAACTCATTTTTGGTCTCCAAAGGCTAGGGCTCACGTTTTGGAGAGGAGAAAACTGAAGAGGAAGAGGAGGAAGAAGGAGAAGGAGAAGAAGTCGAAAAAAATTCAGGTATTTGTTTGCCTTGGAATCATGGAGTATTTGGATTATTAAGGTTTGGTATGGAGAATTAGTTGCTCCTTTGGTCTAGGTTTTGTGGAAAGATCATAAACCTTTGGATTGTGGGGTTGTGGTAAACCCGATTGGTGAGAAAAATAACATGAATCATCATGTATATGGGTTTTAGAAGAATTGGTGGACCTTTGGTTGAATTCATAGATTTTACTGAGGTTTGTTGTATGGGTTCCAAACCACCGTACAAGTGTTATGGAGTGGTTTTGAATGACTTCTGTATTGATTATTGAGGTATTATGGTTTGAAGTTGGTTGTAAGAAAAAAAAAAAAAAACAAAGGAGAATGTTGGGTTCTTAAGGAATTCTTGTGTCAAAAATTTCTGTAAAACCCATGTTTTTGTTGGCTATAAATTAAGTTAGAATCATCCAAATGAATTGATTCCAATTAAAGAACCATAAGAATGGGGCTACAAATTTATAGAAGGGACTAAGAGCCAAATTGGCTCTAAGACAAATATGGACAGAGGTGACTCATTAGCTCAGCGATTTTGCTCTGTTTGGGTATGATTGTAGTGTTTGGTCATAAGTGGAGTTTCACTCATCAGTTAGTGATTAGAAATTCTGGGTAAAGAATAGACACCTTTAAGAATAAGATTCTCTGAAGTTAAATATTTAACCCAGATACCATGAGACAGCATCAGATGGGACTGTGTGCAGATTATGTATGGGTGATAATGGATGTAAATGCAATAACAGTTTGAGTCAATTGTTGGTTGTTAGAGAAAGAAATGTACCAGATATGACGATGGAGTGAAGAAACAAAAGGCAATTTCGTGTGACTAGAAGGTGATATAAGTGGGCGGAAGTAGGAAGAACGAAGAACGGAGACACAGCGTACTACCACACCTTTCTGTTATTGGGTTGTAGTTTTGAGTAAAAATATAATTTTTAGTTCCAAGCCTTCAGAAATTAAACGGACCGCGTGGAGTGATCCCTAAGGGTCAAAAACTAAAACTTTTACATAAAAATCAGGATTAGAGAGTCTCGGTTGAGTAGAAACAAGTTAGGAGGATATATAGAGAAAAATGGTCTTAATTGAGATTCTTGACCTTATAGTTGAGAATTGAAAATTTTGTCACTAGTAATGATGAGGAATATTGTGTAGGTGACGGGCACGGGAGCGACGTCCACGAGCCTCGTAGAGATGCTTGATGGGGAGTGACACGGCTTCAAGGTAAGTGGTTCGCCACTTAAGATCTTTTCCCAGTTTCATGTAAATGGTTGATGTTGGTAATGAATATGGTAGTTAAGTAATCTAAAAAGAAAATATTTGAAAAGAGAGTTTTAGAAGTTTCAAAACGAGTTAGATTTGTCTTTTGACACTAAGTAAATGTAGTTTTAAAACCCGTGTATATTCATAGATATAATGAGATTTAGCGTTATGTGATCTGATAAATTGAGTCATGAGTAAACCGCTGATAAAGAAAGTTAGCACTCTTAGCGGCGATGCGAGAAAAATTAAATTCGTAGTTGCTCGGTTCATAGAAAGTATAAGCGCTACGTTGCGATGCAGACAATTCAGCACGTAGTTGGCTATTTGTATAGTTTGGCACTATGTGGCGATCGATTCCGCTCGTAGTTGCCGGAGTTTTGCACTACGATTTGCGTGCGATAAATTAGTATTGTAGTTGCTTTCGGTGATAAGCTTTCCGCGCCTCGTGCGATGCGATAAATTAGTAACGTAGTGGTTGAGATGACTTAGTAAACTGCGTTGGCGTTAGTTTTAAATGCGCGAAGTGATGGTTAAAATAATTAAAGGATATACATAGGGGTTTGAAAGAATCATAAAACAAATGATAAATTGTCATGGTAGTGTGTATGTGATATATATTTTCGTTTACTAATTTGTTTTGTTCATTTGTAGCGATTTATATTCCATTGTGTGCTATCGCGGACGACAGGGCGTCATCATTTTGTTGTCTATATAGGTGGGCGATTTATGACTATGATGTAAAACTTTTTGTATGAGATGGATATGTAATTGGAAACAACCACATATTTAGATTTTGAAATTGTATATTTGTAAATATCCATGCATTTCATTATATATGATGCATCTAGATATATTCTACTTAAGTTAAGTAAGTTTGTATTTATAAATTGAGAAATTAAAGTGTTGATGTAGCATGTTGAATTTGGAAATATGATAATGATTATTGCAAGTTTGGGAATAAAGAAGTTGGGAGGAATTGAGGTTTTAGTAGAAGTGTAAATTTCTTGACAGGTAAATTTTGGTTTATCAAAATGTAGTACCGTTATCTTCTTAGAAAATTTTATGAAAATGTCTTTAGAGTAAAGTTGCGAAAATTTTTATCACTCTGACTAATTAAAAAAATTTAATTTATGAGTTCGCGAGTCGCCCAGGTTATAGAAAGTTAGGGTTCCGCTGGGATTCTTTGGTCAGAGCGAGTCGGTTTGAGGAGTGGTTGAAGTGCAGGAAGGATCCTCCAGACAAGAGTTTAGATAAGGTCTGGGAAGGGTCCTGTCACAACCATTCTCAGAAATTAGCAGTCCCTCCAGGACCAGCTCTCCCAGCTTCTCGCTCTCCACCAGCCACCGCCGCCGCCGCCGTAGTGACACGGCCCAGGTTCTAGGAAGTTTCTTCCGCCTCTTTGTTCTTTTCATAGCGGTGAGGACCTTTGCCCACTTCTATTTGGGGGGTGGGTGGTGATCGGGTTTTGTTAGGTTGGCATAGTTTTGTGATGGGTTATTTTATTTTCATGTTCCTGCTTTAGTTTAGGTTGGTTTATGTTTGTTTATTTTAGTATGCCAAGTCCTGTGTTTAGTTTATGTTTTTTTTTTGGTAGGTCATTTTTTCTGTTTTGTTGTTTCCAGTCACTAGGAGTCCACAGTATTTAGGATATGTTGACGTTGAGGTGTTTAGGTAGTGTGCGTGATGCCTGAGAGTCAAGGATCGCTTTTGTAGAGTCCACAATCGTCATGATGACATAGTATAAATCCGGGAAAGTTAGAGTAGGGTGTTGATGCTCGAGAGTTTCATGTTGAATAGGTAGGAGACAAAGTGAATCACCTTCGGGATGCCATGAAACCATTTCTCAGTGAGCCTATCACTCACCTGGATGATACAGGGTATGCCTAGGCGGCAAGGCGAGCCTACTAGGTTCCATGAGCCACGGGAATCTCTAAACACCAAAGTGATGGGACACCCTAAATAAAAGAGGATTGCCTTTGAGCCCCAAGTTAATAAAAAAAAAAAAAAGAAACATATGAACAAAATAAGTGGGATCTTCTAATCGGAATCCTAGGCACAGTCTGAGGGGCCTTTCAAAGCCTAATGCTATTGTTGGCCCGGGGAGCCATTGTCTTGCCACAGTTACGGAATGATGATGGAAGTTTCCTGACTTAGAGGTATGGTTTAGTTGAGTGTTAGGTGAGATTCGAGGCTGAATGTCAGGTGCCATAACCAACTTGTGGGAGTTACCCTGACTAATCCCACTTCACAAGAACATAACATAAACAACGGGCTTTAGTTTTCTTTCATGCGTAGGTATGTTTAATGACATGACGGTGTGTGTTTCCTATCCTTCCATAAGTTAGATTCTCCCAGTAGGTGGGTTGAGACTCAAGTTTGGGGGTGTCGGAGGCAGAGGTATATGCTAGAGATCATGTTATTACCATAGTCTATTTTTAGGAAAATTTGGCCCAGATACCTCGGAGGGGAGTTGGCGCTTGTGAACTACAGAGTTCGAATGAATTTTTCGGTCAGACACCCTTACGGATCCCCAAGAATTCGAGCAGTGAGATTTGTGAGTCGGTCCATTTTGATCCTTCGATGCATCGACATGTGCATCTGATCTTAGTGTTGGGATTTATAGTATGTAGGTTGTGTGTCGGTTTGGTGATTAACTGCTTAAGGGACCATTAAAAGCTAAGTTTAGGGTGTGATGAGTGCACAAAACACTCGTACCATACCGCGTCCGTTTTATGGTTTTAGCTTTATTTTGGAGTTAATGCAATTTGTAGCTGATATCGATTCTTGCATTGTGTGAATGATAGCGGGTGGAGCAGGCGGAGTTTTAGGACCATTTGGGATGAGAGAAGAAGAAGCGAAGGCT
Organism: Tetrastigma voinierianum; assembly: GCA_016808115.1. Lineage (NCBI taxonomy): Eukaryota > Viridiplantae > Streptophyta > Magnoliopsida > Vitales > Vitaceae > Tetrastigma > Tetrastigma voinierianum. Next base: position 65,537 of record JAEQBH010000326.1, read on the forward strand.
GGTAGGAGCGTTGCGATCTAGCGTCCACGGCGTTGCGAGGGAGCATCGGGCTTGTCTGGACTAAGGCGTAGGCTGCCGTGACGACCGGATCGCGAAGAGGAGCCTTGCTTTTGTATTTTCTTCTTTTAAGAAAAGCTAACATTATTTTATAGATTGATTCACGTGTATGTGTGACGCCCCCGAATTTGAGGGTCATTTTTATCTGAGTTTAATGTACAACCTTTTACATACCCAGAAATATACAAAACTATCTTTGTTCTAATATATTTTACAAAAATGCTTCTCGAGAACCTGACCAGGCCTCCTTCGTACTCACGGCCTCGATGGAGCGTCGTCTTCTTGTCATGCACAAAGGGGGTCCCACGGCGGGGTGGCGAAGCCCGAGTGGTGATAATCTCTATAAGGGTTACTCCGCCCCCAGTCTTGGCGTACAATGATTGCCTTGAGAAAACACACATTCAAGTAAGATACCTACATGAATGTCAATGGAATGTCCTCATGTGCACATATCCGAGTAACCAGGCTCGCCATGCTACTAGGCAGTATGAAATACGATCGTCATTTGTTCCACAATGACCTTTTTCCAAAAGCGAATTTTTTGTTTTCTTAATATTTGTAACCCGTTGGAAAAACCTCGATGCTCATTTGATTTGATCAAATTGCGTGTGTTTATGTATTTGTGGGCCACAGATTTTTCGGGTTTCACCGCGGGCGCGTGGTTCGGCACACGAACTTACATGGAAGTAAGGATTCATGTCTAGCAGTAGAATAACATTTGGGTCTTTCACCTGGGGATACACTTATCTTTCTATACTGACACATATATTTAATTTTTCATTCCTTTCGAGAAGCGAGTGTGACTCATTTGGACTTTGTCCCATTACGAGTCCACGATCAACACCATACGGTTTGACCCAGCAGTGTACCCGTGACTATACGGAGACACACTGGCAGATGCGGAGTCCACCCATTTACTCACACCCATGTCGTCAGATGTGTAGTGCATGCAATGCTATTATGTTAATTGCATATATATAATCGTCCATGCACACATACTCATGCATATTTATCCATGCTTCATATTTAAGCTTAAGCATACCTGTTAAAATGTCATACATCACATATCAACATGTCATATTCCACACTGTATGTTATCAACTCAAGCTACAACACACAACTTAACTGGCCAGAACTAGCCTGCTTGATAGGCCAATGTCCTCCAACGGAACATGGCTACAATCTTGACTCAATGGGCTTTCCATAGATTCCAAGAACACCCGAATCGGAATTCGGACGAGAAAGTTATGACCTTCCGAAGTTGGAGGTCACACATGACTAAGCAGTCTTACCAGGGTAGCCTACCTTACTTACCCAGGACAGCCATTTTCAGCGGCTCAGACACCCACTGCCCTCCAAAGGGATGTCTAGAGGTGACTCAATAGGCTTTCTAGAGTTCAAGAACACCAGGCTATCGGATTCGGACGAAAAAGTTATGACCTTAAGTTGGAGGTCACACGCAGCCCTAATTTGTCTCACCCGGGCATCCTACCTTACTTGGACGGCCATTTCCCGGCACCCTCAGAGCCCACTGCCACTCAAAGGGCATCCGGCTGGAAAGAGTTGACTCAATGGTCTTTCCATAGAGGTCCAAGAACACCAAATCGGAGTTGAGGCTGAGAAAGTTATGACATACGAGTTGGAGGTCACACATGATTAAGGTATCTCGCTGGGCAGCCTATACTGGACAGCCATTTCCAGCCAGGTCCAGCACACTCAGCTGCTCTCAAAAGATGTCTGGCTGGAAAAGTTGACTCAATGGGCTTTCCATAGAAGTCCAGGAATACCAGAATCGGAGTTCGGACCAGAAAGTTATGACCTTAGAAGTTGGAGGTCATGCGGGATGGATCCCTACCGGACGGAACCCATCCGAGGTGAACAGACAGGGCAGACCCATCAGGAGACCCAGTAGGGTAGAACCCGGTCGGGGCGAACCTAATTCGGTGTGTGGCTGGAATTTGTTTAGACTAAACTAGAGGCCACTTAGCAGGCTACAAAGGTCAGGATTTAGAGATTCAAGCTGACATCAAGTTCTGTGATGTGAGTCTGATTACTGAAGGACTCACTACCAATTCCTTTCTTTCTTCGAAAATCAGTTCTAAAGTCCAGGATAATGTACTACCCAATGTGTGCTTCTCATAGTTCAAAAATCTGACAAACATTCCCCTTAGGGCAAAACAACCTACACACGACCCTTAGGGTGAAAGTAGCCAAAGTAGGAAGACCTACCTCTTGAAGCATCGAAACTCCTCGATTACAGTCTCTATCTGAAGCCTTGTCGTGAGGATGAACTCAACCTTTTTGCTCAGCACAAGCAATGGAATACGATCGTGGGAGATTTAGATAGAGAGGTGGAGTCTCTCTTTACAAGAATATACTCTTTTTTCTTCCCCTCTTTCTTTTCTATCCTTTCTTTTCTCTCTTCTTTTCCACGGATCGGTTTTGAATTACATTTAGAGCATGTTCATCACAAGATCTTGACACCTTCTCCACTGTCTCTAACCCACTTTCCTTCCCACTAAATTCCTCATGCAAAGCTATCAGGAACACTAGCATCAACATTTATCCTCATGCAAGATCAGCTTTCCTTAGACACGTAGCCTACTGCATGTATCCATGGTGTTGTAGGGACTTCACGCTCCATATCATTCTCATTTGTCGATTACCTTGAAATACGTGCAAATCCATTGTCTCGGAATTCCAGAAATTTGACATAGTAGCTAGATTAGTGAAGTAGATGATTCCAGCGGTTAAAATTAAAGTTTCTATCATCGAGATCTAGAAAAATTCCGGATTTTGACCGAAATTACCATTTTACCCGTTTTTAGAAAATTAGAATTTTCTCGGGTTTTACATATAATCAAGTCCAGTATGTTCTAGATTCATATCTAGGGTTTTTTTGAACCCTATCACGATTGCATGGATTAAGATTTGGATTTTATATTCGGTTATTTATGACTTGTTAGTATACGCTGCATATGCATGGTTATATACATGTGATGTAGCGACATTGGCATGATTTGGCTGAGTATCAGAGATCGAGATGGGGGCGCCCGGGATCACGAATAGAGTGACCCTCGGTCGGTCGGGTAAATAGAGATATCAGGGTTCAGGGTGGCGATTAAGGTTAGGACATTTAAGCATTTCGGGCATTGAGTTGGGGGTAGAGATACGCTCGAGCCTAGCCCAGCGAAGATAAGCGGATACACCTCGAAAAATTTATCTCGTAAACAAAATCACCTCTCACCATCAATGAGTCATGAATAGACTAAATAGTAATTTCTCTAGGTAGTAATCCATCGAAAGTAGCGGGGAGACAAAGCCTGAATCTCTATTTCTGATAATTTACTAAGATAAATTGGTTAGTTTAATCTTACATTAGTTAATTTGTCATTCAAAACTGCGATCAGAATAATATTCAAAGGCTAAACTCAGTAGTCAACGCACTTCTCCCCGTGGATCGATATCCGTACTTAGGTACATTGTATTACTTGATACGACGCGTGCACTTGCGCACATAGGCGTACACATTCTACACATCACGCTTTCGGCCTATCACATACCTTTGTTTTCTTGATGTTATATAGGTAAGCGCAGGTGAGGCCAACTAGTCAATTGGATTGAGAAGGATTGTAACACCCCAAAATATACCCTAGCAGTTTTCGGACTTGTTTAGGGTATATTAAAAGTTAAATAGAAATTTTCGGGAAATAAAATGAGGGCAGAAATGAATATTAAGAGAAGGGTACCAAAGACATGAATTAAGTTGATTAGAGGCCCAAGAAGTATAAATAATAAGACTTGTAATGTAATTAATGGATTTATGGAGGATTAAAAGTTAAAATAATCAAGAACTCATTATAAATGAATGTGGGGCCAAAAAATGTGATGAATTATGAACGAAAAGAGCTGCAGTATTGGACCAAAAGGGAAGGAGGAGAGGAAGAGAAGAGTGGAGGAAGGAAAAGCAAATCTAAGGTATGGAAACTGAATTTAGTATAGTTCTTACTTTACATGACTTGGTATGATTTTTATACAAGAATTCCTTGGGTATGATGGTTAGGGTTTGCCTTGAAGAGTGAATTGGTTCCCTTTTCTAGGGTTTTGTTAGACCCATCTAACTCTAGGGTGAGGAACTTTGGTTGAAAAATCCTAGTTGATCATAATTAAATGGAATCCTTCACAATTACAAAGTTTGATAAGTTGGGTAAAATCTTTGAGATTCTTTGTCTAGTAAAAGTATTAGGAAATTGTTTAGAGAGGATTCCATATTGGTTTGATAGAGATACATTAAAGGTAAATATATGGATAGGTGCGTCCCAAAATGAGAAAATGCACATTACTGTGCATTTCCGGGTTGATGTGTGCCGGTACACTTTGAGCTTGTACCGTGCAGCTGGAGTTAAATTAGTTTTTATTTGGGGTAATACTGGTACACATAAGGGTGTCTTAGGTACCTGTTCTGGATTTCTGATACGAATGAGTTTTGTATTTTGGTCATACTTACTCATTTCTTATCCGATTTAGATTCCGTGGACAGATTAAAATAGACTTCAAGGAAAATCATCCATATATAAATAGACATCGTCAAATTCTGACTCTAAGTGGCCCCGAAATTCACTTTCGAAGTGGGTGATAATGCGAGCCCATTTCCTGCATCAGTTGATCATAGCTTAGTCCGAATTGTTTTGAACGTAACTTGAGTTCCGGTGCTCCGATTTGGGTGATTCCAATTGGAAATGAACCCTTAGCACCTTATCTTTAAAGGAGCACAAAGAACCAGTGTCAAATATGGAGACAAGGCACTGGAAAATAAATATTTCAAACTGTCCCTCGGTAAAATCGGTAAGTAGGCTAGTTGGCATGAAAATGCGCAACGGAGTTTGGGTGATCCGATTGGATTGATTCCAATTCCTGGGTAAAGTAGATTCATAGAAGAATAATAATACATGAATAAGTTGTGATTACATGCTCATCATACCTTACCAATACATGGAATACGATCTGTCATGAGCATTAATGTGGCTAAAATGCTACTATTATAAAGGAAATAGTAAGTTCTTGAACTCATATAATTGTAAAAAACTACCTAAGACCAATTATTAACTGACATAACACTCCTGTTCTGATTAGTACTTGGTACTCTGTTGAGTGCTCAGCCTCTGATTATGCCCGGTACTCTGTTTAGTCTTCAGGCGCTCACGATTATCTTGATGCTCACGATTAGTCTTCTGCTCTGTCCTATTAAGTGCTACGACACTCCTGTCCTGATTAGTGCTACGGCACTCCACATCTGATTAGTGCTCTGACACTCCTGTCACGATTGGAGTGCTTTCACGACACTTAAATCTTGTATAGTATCTTAGGGTACTTATTGTGATGTGTCTTACTCATTACGTCTTTCTTGAGTACAGGAAGTTAAACGGTTATATGATAAGACTACGGGCTGAGAATAAGGAAGTAAGATGCATGTACCTCTGTATACGTTACGTAGTGCTCACGGGTACTCCTGTTTGAATAAGTCTGTAGTACCTCAGGTGCTCTTGTATACGATTAAGTTTTGTAGTACCTCTGGTACTCATTATACGAATAAGTTCAGTTTTACGATTAAGTCCTGTTTACCTTAGGATTACATGTAGTACAGCGTTACTCCTGTATCTGATTAAGTCTGTAGTACTTGATTGCTCTGCGTGCATGCCAGAGTTATGGTACCTACGAGGTACTCCTGTGTCGATTAAATTCCCAGTGAGTACCGGAGTATCTGTATGTTGAATTAAGAGAGGATTATGGTACCCTCTGGGTGCTCACGTATCTGAACGAACTACTATCCTGTATCGATAAGTCCACATGCTGATTTGGATTCTTGTAGTACCTACGGGTACTCACATTAATACGATTAAGGATTGTCGTACCTACGGTACTCCACATCTACGATTGAGTTTGTGGTACCTCTGAGTCACTCACGTATTTAGATAAGCTCTACATAGCTCCTACGGGAGTCCGTGACAATCGATACATTATAAGTATAAAATTCTGCATAAGGAAGAAGCTCTGTAACTCTCGGGAGGTCAGAATAAGTATAAAGTCTAGTAGTACCTAAGGGTCTTTCGTATCGATAAAATAAGTATAAACTCCTAAAATTGTACCTCGGGTACTCAGTACAGTAAAATAAGTATAAGTCAGTCATTCAGTTACTTAGTTTAATGAATACGTGATGCATTGCCTCTGAAGGAATTCATTAATAAAGTATCGTACCAAATCTGCTCAGGCCTTGTATGTGATAATCAAGATCTTCGGGCTTGCACCATTGCCTATGGGTACCTTCGCGCAAGAGAATGAATCATTACAGGCGATAATAGTTTCTGAAAACAAGTATGAGTTAGTAAGACCGGTATAAATTAGTAAGATCGGTATAAGTTGAGTAAGACGAGGAACCAGTTCGATGTCTGAGGTATAAAGTTAAAATAAATGCCGGGATATGATTCGTAGTACAAGTTAAGATCTGAAGTACTGAATAAGTTTTGTGGTGCCTCACAAGTACTTGAGTATAAGAATAAGTTCCATGATACCGGTATACGTTCACATTGTACCTCTGTGGTACCCTCACGGTGCCTTCAGACAAGTAATTAACTCAGTGAGTATAGTATAGGCTTTGGTGCCAGTAATCTGAGATTGCCTTTGTGACAGGATGTGGAGCTCCTGGGGAGTTTGGGAGATGAGAGTCAGGTATGAGGATAAAGTATCGGTGGCCAAGTGATATCTATGTATATCATTTTGAGTCTGAGATAAGTATGCGCTTTGTCTGACATAAGTATGGCCTCCTGGGAATCTATAGAATAGTGCTATATAAATACAGAAAGTCTGAATCTTGCTCAGTATAAGATCAGAATGAAGAATAAGCATACTGTGGTATAATATCATGAACAAGCACAGAAAGTTTATAAGACTAAGCATGTATGCAAATTGTTTTATGAATTAAGAAGATTAAAATCTCTGTTGTTTTATGTTATTTGTGATTGATGCCAAATGCATGTGTTTACTTGTATAAGATATGTTTCCAGCTCAGCGTAAAAAGAACTTCTTGCAGTTTTAATGAGTGTAGGTACATGAGGAAGCGTCAATAAACATGCTTTGTCTGTTTGGGGCTTGACACACTTGTAGGGTTCCTTGCATGTAGGTTCCGTGCTCGAGTTTGTAATTGAAAGTATAGTTTTGTATTTGCTAAATGGGACTCGATTATATGTGCAGATTTTGTTGGACACCACTCGTTGGTAGCTCTTTATCATGTATATAATATTTGATTACATTTATAAGATGGGCCATGCCACAGTGCAGGTTTGGTTTTAAAAAAAAAATCAGGTAAAGGTCAGTTCACAGTCGCTTCCGAAGATTAGTTGGATCATGATGGTCGAATGGGAATCAGGGCGTGTGAGATAGCGAAGGCAGTGGGCGTTCTTTGGAGATAACGGAGCGAGTGTAATCATGAGCTTTTGTTAACGGCGAAGAACTTGTGAGAGAGATTTCAGCCTTATCACACATTATCGATCGTTTCCAGCATTGCACATAGAGCTTAATGAGAGAGCACTTTGTTCTGAACCTTTTAAGTTGAACACAGGTGGCTCTTCTTAGCGATTTCTGCTTAGGAAGATCGAGGCCCCGCCAAGGACTAGTCGGGTTTTCTGGGCCACTGGCCTGGAGTCCACGAGCTGCCCCCCCAGATAAGCCAAAGAAGAAGAAAGAAAATGGGACTGAGGACCCAATGAAGGTAGCAGGGTTGCAGAGGCTTTGACAATTTGGGCTGGTGTTATAATTGCTAGTGTGCCTACGGGGAGGACATGTCTAGCACTTTGTAAGTGGTTTCTTTATTTCCGTCATTAAGCGTTTGCAAAACGGAGGAATTTGAGACCACCCCCAGCTGATTGGGAAATGGTCGAGCGGTCTTCTGAGATGAAGGTAGCAGAGGACTAGCCAAATATTTGGTGGATTCTGTGGTGAAGGCCAGTGATGACTGGCATGGTGTGTGGCGGGTCATCTGCAGAAGGGATCCCGATTGGGGGGCCTCGAATGTCGACAGAGTGGAGAAAAGGCCCACGTTAAGAGCGGCCCAGCTGCTCTCGCCCGAGGCTGTAGATGCGGGCTGGGAGGGAAGGGGCTGGCACTCTGTAGTATGTTTCGTTGGCCCAAGGAGAGGATCCATCTGATGGCGTAGTGGCCATGATGCAGAAAGTGCTTTGGAAATCATCCACTTTGTTGTGGGCCTTCAACCGAAGTCTCAGTTTTGTCGCCCAACCTCACATCTAATTATTTTTGAGTACTGTGGCGGCTTCTTGCGAGCAATATACCATCGGATTCCTTATGCACGCACATGGATAAGGCCTTCCGTCGATGGTTGAAGGCGGGGATGCTCATCGTAACATGACTTTCCGCCGTCAGTGAGCTAAAATATGTCAAATATTTTAGTACTTGATTACTAGTTTTGCATAGTAATTTCCTTTCCTGCTTCTCTTTTACAAGTCGTGTGGCCATTCGAATATGGCTCGTCGGCCACGGGGAGTTCAATCTCATTGATGATGATGTGTCGAAACTAATGCTACGCTGATTGGCCGTTTCGAGCATCAAGCCTTAGGCGCTTCTCTTGGCGGCGAAAATCTAGGTCGAGATTATTGGGAGCGAGGGCAAGCGGTGTGGAAAAAAAGGTGAGAGCAGGAGGAGAAAGAGAGATGAAACGGGAGGCTAAGATGGATCATTATACGGTGCTTGGCCAGTGATGAAGCCCAGGTGGGGATAGCTTGTATTTGGAGTCCGTGCCTTAAGCGTTTGTGAAGGAAGGCGTGCGGTCGGAGAGTGAGATTGCCAGCTTGACGGTTAGTGAATATCAGCTTTTATAGGCTGGGCATCGAGATGGGTGCCGCTTCATTCCCGGAGGCGAGGATAAAATCGCCAGTAAACTACGAAAACCACAAACTTAATATAGTTTACGGATGTGGTGCATTTAAACCGCGACATCTCACGGAGTCAATGAAGATTGGATGGCATGCGACTTTGCCGACCCGCATTCCGAGTTTTTGCCAGACGAGTGCCCCGTGGTATCGAGGTTGAGAAATGGATCAGGAGGGTGTCTGTTAATGGGAGACATGATCGACTTCTTTTCCTATGTTAGTTTTGGTCATTTTGGGAGATTTTTGTAAGGGGCGCCGTTTTGCCACTAGTATGCGTATGATTTTGTGTAATCCTTGGCGCTTTTCAGGTCATTTTAATGAAATATGAGATGTGACAAGACGCAGTCACATGTTTGTCAAAAAATTTAGCGATAGCCGACTATATGGACTTTTTATTTTAAAGTGCGGTGGAAGGACAACAGCCATATCGGGCTTTAAAATGCCCGAGTATAGCCCGACAACCATGTCTGGTTTTTAAAATCTTGTAGAACCAAACCTTATACTGCGGGAGGCTTTAAAAGAAGCAATTAAAGGCTTTTGAAATGCAAAAAACTTTATTTTTGATAATCTCCTTCAAAAGAAACACTATTGATAATACTTCTTAAGGTGCACTAAGTTCCACATCCACAGGCGACCATCCCATACAACACCTTAACGCATAAGACCAGACTATCCACTACTTGAACTCGGTGCGACCCTTCCCAGTGGGGTACGGAACTTCCTGTATGTTGGAGTTGGTGTATTTTCAGAACTCTTCTTAAGACTAATTCTCCCAGTAGGAATGTCATTGGCTTCTGCGTCGATTGTGCAAGTTTACCAATCTGCTGGTATGGCGCCATCCTTGCCGACTGTGACCTCGGAGTTCATTAGTTGTGTCTAAGTCTTTGGCTATGGCTTCGACATTTGCTTTCTCAAGAATTTATGTTCGTGCAACTGGGCATCTCCAGTTTTTGGGGATGACTTCCATCCCATACGTGAGGCGAAGGCAGATACCTCTGGTGGCTTGGCTGGTTGTTTTGTAGGCCCACTCCGGAAGCCCTGATGGATTGTGCTTACTTTCCTTTGGTTGAATGTGGGCATTTTTCAGAAGTGATAGGAGTGCGTGGTCTTACCTAACCGTTTGCTCATGTTGGGCTATGGAATTCAGTAGAGAGTTTTAATTTTTCCATTCGTTTGCAAAATCATGTATGCAGGCTGCTGTGAGTTGTGGCCCGTTGTCGGTTATAATTGATTAAATTATTCGAACACACAATGTTCTTCATATTGAACAACCTCTTTATCTTTGATGGATCGAAGGCTTGACCATCCATTACTAAAAATAGTCGGTGTGACAGCCAGTAATGCATCTGTTTGTGAGGTAGAGTAGTAAGCCACTACAGTGTCCAGTCCTTGTTGAGGGCGAAGGGGCTAGGGGCTCGTTATGGTCTGATTGGAGTCTTGGGTCGGCACCTTTGGGAGAAATGGGGGCTGTCATGGTAGCGGTCACCGAAAGCTACGACATGGGCGGCTGCGATACGTGGCATGGTTTGTGATAGTAGCCTTGGGTGTAGATACAGTGGCTCAACGTCTGCATGGATCGAGTTTCATGTACGTCATGGATTGCTTAATGCATCAAATCTACTGCCTATCCGGGGCCAGTTTATATGGGCGAGTTCACGAGGAGAACCCAGGCTACTGGACCTTGGATCTTGTGGGCTTCGACTGTATCAGTGAGTTCTCGAACTTCAAATAACGAACTAAGTCATCAAGAACCACGTGTTGCGTTACTGAAGTTAGTGTAGTGGCGACTCACAGTTGGTAGTAAACCTGAGTAGAACACATTCTGTCCCGATAAGGGCGTGACCATAAGCACCCAAGCCTCACCGCCTTCGTTTAATCTCTTAGGATATACTCAATCCTTAGCCCCATAAACTTCTAAATGTGAGATTGACAGACACATGCTTGGTCATGCGTTGGTCTCTTGTTTTTGTATTCTCCATTTTACCTACCTACCACCCAGGTGAAATTGCATTCTTACCAGTGATTTTTGGGGATACGGAGATTGCGGGTTGGTCAACTATGATTGCCCCGTATTAGGCCATAGTTTATTTGAAGCGGGGAAATCACAAGCGATATGGCGTACTCTTATTATTTCCCCGGCTAGGGCTTTAATTTGTAGTAAATCTACCGCATTGCCCCGAATCCCACCCCGGCACCACTTTTTGTCGCCATTAATATAGAGGTTGAGTACTAAGGCATCATGGTAGAGACTGTGATCATGTTGGATTAACGAAAAGGGAAAGGACATGGGGCCGTATATCGGCTCGGCTTCCCACATGGTACAGCACACTACGTGGACGACTTCACCACAGCCTTAGCGTAGCGCCTTGGCGGGTTTCTTCAAGCGGCGTTTGATTGATGCGGTGTCAGCCGGGCCGCCAGTATATTATGGCTAGTTTGGGTTCTGGCAAGGCCGCCGGACTGGCTGTAATTGAGAATTATGGCTAGTTTTTATGACTTTATTTAAAAATTGAGAATTGTGATTCCATTTTCAATAATATTTTATTTTTGAATGATATTTTAATTATTCAATTGAACTTTTAGTAATCTTACAATTAAGCTTTGACATAAAAATTATACATTTAAAGATGAAATTATATAAGTTAATTAAGAGATATTGAAGCATTTTTAAATTTTATGGCTTTATTTAAAATTTGAGACGGTGATTCCATTTTAAATAATATTTTGTTTTTAAGGATATAATTATTTCTATATATGAATAATTATTGCCTGTTTAAGATTATTTATATATTTACTTTAATATTATAATGCAATATCTTATTCCTTTGGATGTTGTCAAATTAAAATTTATAAAATTAATATAATAACTTGCCAAATTAAAATTTATAAAATTAATGTAATAAGTTGTCAAATTAAAATTTATAAAATTAATGTAATAACTTGATATTATGAACGGGCACATTTGTTTCATATTTTACATACTCAATTCGACTCTTCTAACATAGACATTTGTATGATCAAACTGTTCACATGCCTTGCATGTCAACCTCACCTAGTTTATAAAAAAACAAAAATAGAAATAAAAATAAATTCTGGATAAAATGTTTGACCAAGGTAAATATTTAACTGGCATTTAATTAAGCGATAGAGAAGATTAAAATTAAGTTAATGCTGGCCCAACTGATTGCTAACTTGAATCCACGAATTTGTAGGTTTGGGTATTTGATTGAATTAATGTCAACCTGCTTAATAAATGAGTATATTTATGTCAATCCTACAAAAATCTAAATTAGACTCAAATTGATTCATTAATTATATAATTTAACTCGTTGAAATTTTATGGGATATTTGTGTTAAAGTTAATAGTTTAAACCTAAAAATAATCTTAATTAATTTATTCATAAATAAGTTTTAAATGTCTGTCACATCATCTAATTAATAATTGAATCATATTTGAATATATATATTTTTTAACATGATTATTATTTGGATTGAGATTGATCAATATTAGAGAATACTTATCCAAGACTCAAACCCCAGCAAAGTGCTCAAGCATTTTATGGAAACAGCCAATACAATTCAGAACCTATGTATAACAAAACAAAAAGAAAACATTAAATAAATATTTAAAAAGAAAAGGCTCCACCTCCACGGAGTGAGGTATCATGACCATAAATTAATACTCAATACATATATATTAAGGATTTGGATTTACATGAAAAAAATAATAGGAGCTGCCAAAAGTGTATCACACTGTTTGATGTGAAAATGTGATTAATTATGGACTTATTTTAGCTGCCCCATTGTCAAACCCTAGAGAACAACCATATCCACAATTTCTTATTGTCAAATCCATGATATAATCTTCTTTGCCCCCCCTCTTTGGATCTTCATGCCATCCTCTTAGGCATGGACTCATCCCCCACTAATCACACATTTAATTTAACAAATCCATATATTATAAAATATAATATATAGTTTTGGCATATAAGGGGAAGATTTGGATATTCCATTGAAAGTTATACTACAAATATTATTATATGCTGCATGGGATTTGATTGAAAGGTGTCTACAGTATGTTATACTACCTGTTCAAATTAAAGAATTTCTTAGCTCACCTTTACAGCTTCATGCCAACAAGTAAAGATAAAGATGAGATTAAATAAAATAAAATCTGGATTTTGGTGACCAATAATTAATACTTTTTGTGGAGCCAATGAAATAGTGGCTATTCAGCATTATATTAATGCCTTCATGGAAGGATATTTTTGTTGATAATTAAACTTTTCTTGGTTTCTTGAAGAAGATATTATAAACTTTTAGGGACCTAGATTGGATAGATATTAAATTGTAGAAGAATCTTTGAGCCATCCACCATGCCTTTTATTAATTGTCACACCCTAACTGATTATCTTTGTTTTAATTTATTAATGATCTAAATTTTCCTATTTCAAAAGTAAATAATTTCAATTAAACTTGGAAGATAAATAAATAAATATATTATGGGATCAAAAGATTTATTTTTGCTTATTATTAAAAATATATGAATTAATAAGTGTATAAAATAAATGGAAATTAAACTGATGTATAAGATTGATAGAGCTTTGAGCTTAGAGTTAGAGTCCATAAACTGATATATTTCAATTCTCAAAGTTAGCGAGTACTTTTCCTATTTCTACAAAAGGAAATTAAAAAATAAAAAAAAAACCCTTAAATTTCAGTTGTCATTTTGAGCAAATATTATATACAATAAAATCCATAACCCTACAATATTTAAATATTCTTTTATTCTTTTATCAAAATTTTAAATAATTTGTCATACAAAATAAGTTATACTAAAGACATAAAATGTTGCTACGACGACCTTGGATCCACTCCAAAGTGATTGTGGTATCCTTATATCACTTTCCCCTTAGGAATACAATCTTCTTTCATAGGATTGAGACACAATAGGCTATTTTCCTCATCACCAATTCCATATAATCAGTATTAACATTATTTCATGAAGTCCAGCGACATCAACAACCTAAGAGGCAATTTAATCGATCAAATTAAGGCTAATTAATTTTGCAATCTATTGGGTTAATTAATTAAATAAATCAAATTAGGGCTTAAATGCATTTATCCTAAGGTCAGAGATGAGCAGCACAATAAGCAAGTTCAGTATCAAGCAACACAAGAAGAATAAGGCATAAGAAGCAGGTCAGATTTGAATACTCAGCAGGAACTATTAGAGGTTAATGGTATTTTTCTGCTGCTCTCTTGTGTTTGTCCAAAGGCTTTGTTTTTCCTGCTTATGTTTTATTTTTATCTTTTATATATCTTGTCTCTAATATAGGTTTGTTGTGGTGTAGTAACCCTTTGGTTCTCTTTTTTGGGCATATAAATAAAGTGGTAGGGTCTGCCGTCAATTGTGTGCTGAACCTTCCTTTTCTTTATTATTTTTTGTTGTGATCTGTTTCTTGCCTTTCCCAACACTCAGAGTCATCCAACTAGTATAAATCATAAACAGCATATAAATAAATATATATTTCTATAATAAACTATAACAACAATAGTTTTTAAAATTAAAAATGTTTATAGAAAAGATAAGAGCCTTTGTGGTTATAAGCTAAAACTCAGTATGGGCTTGTCATATTACTTGAAAATGGAAGACCTAAATGCGTATAAGAAATGGGTCAAAAACCCGATTTTAATACAAATCAATGGATTTAACCCTCTCCCCCCCTTGTGCCTGAATAAACTCAGGACTAAAAAAAATCAAATAAAAAACTCTAAAAATTAGTTTGGTTCATTTAATGATAAATGCTCATAATGAAAATCATTCATTTGCTTATGAATGAAGGTACGTTAACCTTCATTTATTACAATGTATATGAGCCCACAATGAGAATAATTCATTTGCTTATAAATACATTAACCTTCATTTATCACAATGTATATGAAGGCTATAAAAAGCCTCTCACATCTTTTAGCCAGAGATATCTCTGAAAGTCATTCTCTAATATCTTAGATGCTATATCATCCTGCGTTATATATATATATTATAGTTTCAATGAACAACAATTTTTCATTCAAGAAATTTTTATGTACAAAGAAAAATTGAATTCTCTTTTGCTTAAAAACACATGTTTATAATGTTTTCATAACACATTATCAGCACGAACTTGCTTTCAATGTAATTTTCTAACCCAATATTGAAGTTATTTCGATTTTGCAGATCTATATTTATATTTGGTTTTGATTGTAAACCAAAATCTATACTGTTATTTGTCAAAACCAATCATAATACATTATTATCAAAAGTTTGTCGACAATGTCAAATCTCACAAAACTGGAGTTTGTGGCAAGAAAAAACAGCGTTGCTGAAATAATTATCTATCGTGGACTCTCGATGTTGAGATACATCTTAATGCAATGAATCTTGGAGTTGCCATCAAAGAAGGAAATCAAGCATTCATGCAGGATTGTGCAAAAACGTTGATTTTCCTTCGACACCACCTTTATGAGGATTTAAAAAGTGAATACTTATAGTAAAGGACCCCCTCACTCTATGAAATGAGTTGAAGGAGAGATATGACCACCAGAAAACTATGATTTTTCCCAAAATATATGACCAGATGAACCTAAGGTTGCAAGACTTTAAAACAGTAAGTGAATACAACTTTGGATTATTTAAAATTAGCTCTCAATTGAAGCTATGCGGAGAGAAAGTCACAGAAGAAGACCTGCTAGAAAAAACGTTCATCACATTTCATGCCTCGAATTGATATCATGTCACAAAAGAAGACCTGCTAGAAAAGACCTACAGTAGCAGTATCGAGAGCTTAGATTTACAAAATACTCTGAATTGATATCATGTCTTCTAGTTGATGAACAAAATAATGAGCTTTATATGAGAAATCACCACTCCTGTTCAACTAAATTCGAACTATTCCTTAAAGTGAATGTGATTTCGTCCCAAACCCATAAGACATAGTCGCGATGTGATCATAAATGGCTAATACCCACCAACTCATAGTAGTAATTAAATGAACCAACAAAGTAGAATAATACGAGATGAAACAAGAAAGGGTGGGAGAGTATATACAAAATGCACCTTCCTAAAGATTTTATGAGAATAATTGTTATAGATGTGGTATGAAAGGATATTGGTTGCGTACCAGTTGTATACCCAAACATTTAGCCGACCTCTACCAAGCATCAATAAAAAGAAATAGAAATGAATTTTACTGATAGAAATGAACTAGACTTAACTTACTATGATACTAATTTCTTTGAATATCCTAGTGAAAAAATGGACTATTTGATTAATGATGAAAATACTACTACTGAATGATGCTTCATATATCAAAATTAAATAAAAAAATCATTTTGTTATTACATCTATTACATTGATATTTATATTATCTATAATGGTTATTAGTTTTATCTTAAATTCATGTGTGATTGATCTCAAGATTAATGTGGGTGATGCATGTGCTGCTTAGCGACTCTCGACATACGCACAATTCTTTGAGATAAAGATCTTTCCCCAGATTTGGCGTTAACAAAATGTACGTATAAGTACACCATATTTGGTACTACAAACTTAATTGAAGGCTCCAGATGAGCAAACATAATGCTACTAAATGGAACAAGGTTTCATATCAATGATGTATTATATTCTAGCAAATCCACAAGGAATTTGCTCAACTTTAAAGATATTCGTAAAAATGAATATCATATTGAAACTATGAATTAAGGTAATACAAAATGTAACACATTCTGCTCTATTGTTTTGTGAGAAACATATAATGGAAAAACTCTCAACATTCTCCTCTGGGTTATATCATACAGATATAAAACTTATCGAGTCATATGTTGTTGTGAACTAGAAGTTCAACGACCCCAGACTTTTTGTTCTTTAGTGACATGCTAGTGTAGCAAAAATATATCACTGTGATTTTTCGGACATGTTTGGGTATAATAAAGCTAACGATATGTTTGTCAGGAATAAATAAAAATAAAATAAGCAAGAACTTGGAATTAATGCAGCAGTTGAGACCAAATTAATAGAGTTGCCCATTTAGGAATCAAGGGTCATGAGATTTCTATGCCAAAGTGGAATATGCATAAGTTAAATTAAAGTAACTTGAGAGGATTGGAGGACGAAAAGTAATAAAGAAAGATATTAGAATGAAATAAGGAAGAAAAATTGTGGAAGAGGCAAAGTGGTTTGAGGAAAGAGAGGAGGAAGTTTAAATGGCCCAGAGGAGTGAATAAAGGAGATAAGGTCGAATAGGATAAGACCCAGAAATAAATATCTCATTTTGGTCTTGGGAGAGAGAGCAAAAACGGATAAGAGAGAGCAAAAACGGATAAGAGAGAAGATAAGAGAAAGGAAGAAGAAGATAAAAGAAAAAGAGAAAGAAGGAAAAGAAAAGAGAAGATCACATGTATGGAACTACTAAATTTGAGTATGGGTGTAAGGAACTATGAATATTTGTATGGAAACTATGTGTGTGTGTATGGAAGTCTAATTTTAGTCTAGAAAGTTTAGATACATGGTTTAGAACCCTTTATTTTGAGTATGGTTTGGGTTTGGAAACTCTCAAACTCATTTCTTGTTAGGGTTGAGTGAAAATTTTAAGGAACCACTATATATATGTGTTTGGAGATTACAGGTGCAAGTTGAACGAGAAATTTCTATTTTGATCATACTTAGTAGCCGGACCTTAGAACGGGTTTTTGGGTCAGAAATAAAGGGAATTTGGCAGTAAGTCCTTCTGGGAAATTGTAGCCACATTAGTGAACTTGATGTAAGGCTTTTGAATTTCTCAATTTGTACCATGTAGACCAAGTTATGGTCTTTTTATACGAAACGATCCTAATAGGCGAGAGGTCGGCCGTAGGAGTCATCCTGTGAGGTCAATGACCTCGTACAGCGAGTTAAGCGAGACCTCATCGGCGAGTCAGCAGACCTCGTAGCAGGAGTCAGCAGACCTCGTTCGACGAAGGTCGGCCGGACCTCATCCGAGCGAGTCAGCGGGGCCTGCGTCACATGTGACGGTCGGGAACGACTTAATTTGGGTTAACTATGTATGACCTCGAGCTTGGAAGGTCGCCGCTTCCTTCGTCAGAACTTCCATTTTGGGTGTTCTTGGACTCTATGGAAAGCCCATTGAGTCAAGAATCCATTCATATGCCTGAGAAGAATATTAGGTGTCAGACCGAGGTGTTAGACCGAGCTCACCGAGGTCAGCTCAGCTCGGCTGGGTGTGACTACATGTGACCTCCAACTTGGAGTCATAGCTGTCATCAGAACTCCGTTTAGTGTTCTTGGACTCTATGGAAGAGCCCATTGAGTCAGAGATCCCATTCATATTCCTGAGGAGAATATTAGGTGTCAGACCGGTGTTAGACCGGGCTCTCAGAAGTCGACAGCTCGGTTGCAGGTGTGACTACATGTGACCTCCAACTTCAAAAGGTCATAACTCCTTCGTCCGAACTCCATTTTGGGTGTTCTTGGACTTTATGGAAAGCCCATTGAGTCAAGAATCCATTCATATGCCTGAGGAGAATATTAGGTGTCAGACCGAGGTGTTAGACTGAGCTCACAGAGGTCAGCTCAGCTCGATTGGGTGTGACTACATGTGACCTCCAACTTAGGAAAGTCATAACTCCTTCGTCCGAACTCCGTTTCGGGTGTTCTTGGACTTTATGGAAAGCTCATTGAGTCTAGAATCAAATATATACTATTTAATTCGGTGCATCCACATCTGAAAATATGATTGTTGTACCAAAAGTGTACTAATCGCAGAATTAAAGTCGAATGGAATACATAATAAGAAAAGAGATAGATATGAACAAGAAATAATAATAGACGTAGATTTCATATGTAGAGGAGTATAGAAGAAAAGAGTAAAATGATAAAAAGGTAAATAGGTTGGACATGAAGGGTACCTAAGGGTATTAAAGAAGAAGTCTATGTTCTGCACTCCTACGGGAGATAGGACAGTCTGATAAAGAAATCTGAAGTAAAATGTCTGAAGTATAGAAATGTATAGGTATATGTCATAAGATACTTGATAGTCTAATAAAGTACATGAAGATATAAGTTAACAAGATACAGATGTTATTGAATGAGTACGTAACACCACGAATGATAGGCATATATGAATATAAGAATGAGTAAATGCATGCATGATAAAATATAGAATAAATGTATAATAGAAATATTGAGGCAGTGATGAAACTCTGAGATATGAGGAATGAATCTGATTTAAGTAATGATAGTATATATTATAAGCAATCATGATAACAATATGATTGTGCTTATAAGATATGTCTGAAAATGTAATAAAACCTTGAGTTACTTTCAGTGTAGGCGAGTAAAGGGATAGATAGGCATGCCTATAGGGAAGATCAGATCTGCGTGTGCATATACGAGATATCGAGGCTTCAGTTTGGGTCGATGACATAGATCTGTTTGGATCGGTGGCCGAAGGTCCTGCCATGCTCCAGGGCCCTCGTGGACCCTTTGTTCGTGCGGTGAGTGAGCGCCTTCGGGCCTTTATAAGTTTCCTGTATCCACTTCTTTGGTATTTACAGGCATGGAAGAGAAAGTAATATGAAAAGTAAAATAGGAAAACAATACCCTTAAATAGTACATAGGCAGTGCACGAAACGATTGCACGAATACGATTATATGAAATGAACATATGAACATAGTACATGGAACGGTACATGAACATAAAGACATAACAAATGGTATAGTATATAACCGTAGTCATATGATATGAATATATGATAGACATGCACAGATGAATAGATGGAACATGTTATGAGCACATGATAGAAATGCATAAGTGCTAGAGCGATAGAGATAAGTAAAAGATAATGAAAACACGAGAATATGGTAGAGAAATTATAGATAGGAGATATGTAATTGAGAGAGATATGTGACATCGCGATAGGAATGTAAAGATGATAAGAAATAAAAAGATATATGAATATGTATAGATATACTATGAAATGCACTATGTATAAACATGACGGTCACCATGGGTGGTTGTCACGTGTATATTTCCCACTAAGCGTAAACGCACGGGTGTTCAATCGTGTAGGTATAAAAGCGAGAGGCAGGATGGGGCGGATCACGTAGTGGGCGGGCCGGCTCGAGGAGATAGGTGCTCAGCCTTTAGCCAGCGATCTACATGTTTTGTATTAGATGTCTTAATAATGTATAAGTAAATGGGACTCGATTATATGTGTATAGATTTTGTTGGACACCACTCGGTGGTAGTTCTTTTGTATATGTAAATGATTTTTTTGTTATTATAGAAATTGTTTGTATACCCACAGTCTGGTTCAGCTCGAGAAAGAGCTAGGTTAATGAGTCACATTAGATAGTCTCGCGCCCCGGACTCGGTTCGGATCCGTCAATCAGGTTGAATCGGGAATGGGGGGCGTGACAGGGTCACCCTAGGTTTTCAATGATGTGAGAATCATATAACATTCAAGTGAGCATCCACTAAAAAACCAAAAGATTCTTTTGCCTAATGAATACCTATGTGTTGCTTACTCATAAGGTAAATTGATAGTCAAACCATCATTTAGCAAAGTGCATTTGAGTCCTGCGTCTTGTGGAAAGAGTGCGTAGGGACATATGTGGGCTATGCATCCCTATGTGGAGTAACTCCATTACTTATGAATTAATAAATGCCTCTACAAGGTGGTCACATGTTTGTCTTCTTTCCACACGAAATGTTGCCTTAGATAGACTCATTACACAAATGATCAAATTACGAGCCCATATTCCTGATTATCCAATCAAGACTATCAGACTTGAAAACGCAGGTGAGTTTACCTCCCAAACCTTTATTGACTATTGCATCTCAAGTGGAATAAATGTTGAGCTTCTTGTTGCTAATACTCACACCCAAAATAGTTTTGAAAAGTCCCTCATCAAACGTCTTCAATTAATAGCTCGACCACTGCTAATGAAAATCAAATTGCTGACTTCTTCTTGGGAACATGCTATTATGCATGCTGTAAGTTTGGTTCGTATTCAACAAACAGCTTACCATGAATACTCCCCTTCATGGATGGTTGTCATACTTGTGTTCTACATGTAGCGTAAAAAGAAAGCAGCCGGATCTTTGATGAAGGTATGGAGTACAGCGACGAGGATAGGCGGGACATCCTGTCGACGAGACGGGCCATTTCGGAGATGGGTGCTCCCTTCGCCCTTTTCGCGATCTCTGATATTTTTTGTATTAGATATGTATATGTATAAGTAAATGGGTTTCGGTATGTGTATAGATTTTGTTGGACACCTTTCCGGTGGCAGTAGTTCTTTTATATATGTAAATGATTTTTTTGTTATTACAAAAATTGTTTGTATACCAGCAGTCTGAGTTGGCTGCGAGAAAGAGCAGGTTAATGAGAGTCACAGTAGATGGTCTCGCGCCGGACTCGGTTTGGATCGTCGATCGGTCGGATCGGGAATGGGTGTGACGAGTTATTTGGGTTTCAATGATGTGAGGAATCATAGCACTCACGTGAGCGTCACTAAAGGCAAAGGATTAACTTTATAATGGATGCCTATGTTGTTCTTTTTCAGTAGGGTGAGGGTTGATGGTCGGACCAAATCATTTAACAAAAGTCTATTGAGTCAAATCTTAGTGGAAAAATGCGTAGGGACAATATAATAGGCCTATCAGTATATGTGAATGCTTTATCTTTATAGTGCTTACAATAAATGCATCTCTGAGGTGGTCACATGTTTGTCTTCTTTCCACATGAAATGTTGCCTTAGATAGACTCATTACGCAAATGATCAAATTACGAGCGTGTCACGATTATCAATCGAGTATCAGACTTGACCTTGAGTGAGAGTTTACCTCCCAGACCTTGTAGTGTGCATCTCAAGTAGAGCAAATGTTGAAACTTCTTATTGCTCATACTCCCACAATGATTTTGAAAAGTCCCTCATCAAACGTCTTCAATTAATAGCTCGACCACTGCTAATGAAAATCAAATTGCTGACTTCTTCTTGGGAACATGCTATTATGCATGCTACAAGTTTGGTTCGTATTCAACAAACAGCTTATCATGAATACTCCCCTTCACAACTTGTAATAGGCAAACAACCAAATATTTCTCATTTAAGCTTCTTTGGTTGTGCATTTTATGTACCAATTGCACTTACACAACACACTAAAATGGGTCTCCAACGAAGATTTGAGATTTATGTAGGTTTGATTCTCTGTCTATCATAAGATATCTTGAACCCTTAAAAATAGATGTTTTTACAGCCTGCTTTGTAGATTGTCATTTTAATGAGAGTGTATTCCTACCATTAAGGGGAGAAAAGTCGGTTCTAGAAGAACGACGAGAGATTACTTGGAATGCATCTACAATGTCTCATTTTGATCCTCGTACAAATCAATGTAAACTGGAATTTCAAAGGATCATTCATTTTCAAAATCTGGAAAATCAATTACCAAATGCTTTTATTGATACATAGAAAGTGACAAAGTCACATATTTCGGCTACAAATGCTCCAACACTGATTGATGTCCCTGAAGGACAATTTTCAAATGAATCTAAAATCGTGCGAGCGTGGAACTGTGGCTCAGGAATATAACTCGGAAGGAGAACCTGAAAGAAGAATTTATACCCCTGAGAAGAGGTACATGATAAACAAAAGAATTTTATAGAGACATATTAAACAAAAGCCCTTGAATGAGTAGGCAGGTGAACAAAATTTTATGAGACTATATATTGAACGAAGCCCTTGAAAGGTTGAGGATAAAGCGACCCACGAAGAGGCACGAGTGCGTTAAAATTATGACATCTCATTGAGTTATGTTCCTGAAGGATATAAATGGGATCGAGAATGATATTATTATCAATAATATTTTCTTTCAAATGCCTTAAACATCATAGAAATGAATGAGATCGAACCACAAAATGTGGAAGAATGTAAACATAGAAATGATTGGTCAAAATGGAAAGAAGCTATGCAGACATAATTAAACTTGTTAATAAAATGATAAGTTTTTGAACCTGTAGTCTAAACACCTAAAGGTATAAAGCATGTTCAATACAAATCGGTATTTGTACGAAAGCGTAATGAAAAAAATTAGATCATAAGATATAAAACGCGATTAGTAGCACAAAGTTTCTTATAGAGACCTGGTATTGACTACGAGGAAACATATCTCTTGTCATGGACACAATCACTTTCCGCTTTCTAATGAGCTTAACAATCTTTGAAGGGCTAGATATGCGTCTCATGGATGTCATCACCGTTTATCTATATGAATCTATAGATAATGACATATATATGATAATTCCTGAAGGATTTAGATTGCCTGAAGCAAATAATACAAAGCCTTATAGTATGTGCTCAATCAAATTACAACGATCTCTATATGAATTGAAGCAATCCAGACGCATGTGGTACAATCACCTTAGCGAGTATTTATTTAAATAAGGGTATGCAAACAACCCTATATGCCCATGCATCTTTATCAAGAAATTAGAAACCAAATTTGCAATTATTGTTGTGTATATTGATGATTTAAATCTTGTTGGGACTCCTGAAGATCTCACAAAACCAGAAAAATGTTTGAAAACAAAATTTTGTCTCTACCTTTAGATCGAGCATTTCCCTTTTGAAGTTTTGGTTCACTAATCGGCATATACTAAGAAAAATTTAAAGGACTTTATATAATTAAAAATACACCCTTTAAGTTCTTCAATGGTTGTCCGTGCACTTGACGTGAAAAAGGACCCATTTCGTCCTTGTGAAAATGGTAAAGAATTACTTCGTCCTTAAGTACCATTTCTTAGTGTCATTGGTACACTTATGTATCTTGCTAACTGTATTCACCAAGATATTGTTTTTTCTATCAATTTATTAGTCATGTATAGTTCCGCTCCAACCCAAAGACATTGGAATAGTATCGGCATGTCACAGTGCCTGCTCCCAGGAACAAGCGATGAGTGTATTTTACTCAAAGGAATCAAAGTAGCAATTGCTTGGATATGATGATCCATGATACATTTCAGACCCACATAAGGCCAAATATCAAACAGGGTATGTGTTTAATTGTAATGAAACTACTATTTCATGAAGATCCTTTAAGCAAACAATGCTGGCCACATCATCAAATCATTCAAATATTATAACAATTCACAAGGCAAGTCATGAATGTATATGGCTAAGATCGATGATTCAACTTATCCAAGTATCATGCGAAATCCCCTCTATCAAAGCCAGTTTGACAACATTATTTGAAGATAATGTTATATGCATTGCACATATCAAAAGAGATTATGTATCGAAGAAGTAGAAACTAAGCCGTTTACTCGAGGATGCTATACATATGAACTCCGTAAGAGGTGAAATCGATGTTCAGCAATCTGCTGTGAATGATGTCCCCAGCAGTCAGCATTCACGAAGTCATTCTGCGCCCGCCAGCGTTCAGAAAATTTAATATGCAAGATTGGAATGTGACAAGCGAATGACATTGACATGAGGAAGTATTATACTATGACATGATGTTAGTGTGCGTATTCTTTTCCGCCGTCAGGGTTTTGTCCTCTTTGGTTTTTAGCAAGGTTTTTAATGAGGTAGTCATAACAAACTAAGAACAATCTCTAATATCATAAGAATATTGTACTATTTTTTCTTCGCTAGGTTTTCCCGTCGGGTTTTTACGAGCAAGGTTTTAATGAAGCATATTCTTGTTATTGGTCATTCAAGGAGAAGTTTTATAAATTGGTTCATTTAATGGTGAATGACCATAATGAGAATCATTCATTTTCTTATAAATGGTACATTAACCTTCATGTATTACAATGGATATGAGCCCATAACGAGAATCATTTGTTTCCTTATAAATGAAGGTTAATGGTACATTAACCTTCATTTATTACAATGTATATGAAGGCTATAAAAAGCCTCTCCCATCTTTTGTAGAATCATCCAGAGAAAGTCATTCTCCCGTTTTCTTTTGATCTCTCCATCCCTCATTCTCTCTCTCTTCTCATTTCTTAGTTCTTTCTTTTCATTCTTTTTTCTTATATACAAAGTGAAAAATAAATTGTCCTTTATTTAAAGTTTGTATTTTACAATATTTTCATAACATAAATTATAATATCATAAAATTCTTCCCATTTAAGGTATTATCTTTTTTCTTTTTTCTATTTCAAAAAATCTTTACTTATTTTTTAGACTTTATTTAAAAAGAATAAAATAAATATAAAAATTATTAAAAATAAAGTATTATGAATAAAAGTTATTTCTAAAACATGTTCAAAATGTAAAGATGCATTAAATTAAGAAAATTTCAAATTGCAAACAACTTTTTGTTCTGACAAAAATCAAATTAATGTTTTGTGTTAAATCATGAAGTGTTCTGAGCTGGCCCGTATACACATAAAAGGTGTTTTTAACTCATACCAAACACAGAATAACCCCTATATGAACTAAGAGGGACTATAAGGGTTATCACCAAATACAACTACATTCTCATGACTCAAACTCGAAACATTGGTTAAGCTATGAGAAACTCAACCATCTCATCTAGATGTTTGATGCTAAGAGTTCAAATTATTTTAAACCTTTTTCTAAAAATAATTTTTGAACAAAACCTAAATATTTCCACAAAATTATTGTAAATTATCATGTAGGTTTTGTTTGTTTATTTATCTTTTATTTCATGTATTTATAATATAAGAAATATAAGTAAAATTAAAGTACCAAATATAATGTCAAAATTTTTTAATTAAAATTCCAATTTAGCGAAGATTATTTAGGGTGTTTTTGAATATTAATATCCTTCGTGTAAATTTTTAAATTTTTCGTGGGTGTCGGACCAAAATTTGAAGGCCACGTGCCCTGTTTCTAAACTTTGAAACCAACAACATTTGAGAGAAGAGGAACCAAAGGTCAGCATTTTCTTAAGTGTTTCCATTTCAATTAATACGTGGAGGAATCTTTTTTTAGAACATCCCTAATTTTTGAAAAAAAAAAAAAACACATAATAAAAAGTTTTGGCATGGAAAGTGGTGAAGGAATTGATGTACTACTTGCCAAAGATGTGTGTAGTAATCTATGTTTGGCCCCATCAATCAAAATCACACCTCCAAACAAAGTTTACTTGGTTGATATATCTTGCATCATCATCAAAGGACAAATGATAGAGACATTTACATACAAAAAAAATTGAAATGAGGGTGAAAGCCATAGTCCATCCAGCTGCACCCCACTTGGATTTAAGCTCTCAAATTTGGGGATTGGGTAATACCCATTTGCTATTCCAAACCCACCACTAATCTCCTTCAACCTCACTTTCTTCCCCCTTTCTAGCTTCCATTTGTTTGCATCTCAATTCTCTACCACTTTTTATTATTATTATTATTGGTAGGGGACCTTGTATTATTTTTATCATGGATACCAAAATGGAATTGGGAATATCCTAAAATCTCTTCCTCTCAAGTGCTTTATTTGCAATAAAATCACTCTCCAATCCCATACTTGTAGTGCTGTTAGCTCTGTGATTCACAACTAAATCCAACTAAGGTTGTTATCTTCTTGAAAACAACAAATAATTAAAGAGGATTCTCCAATCCCATCATTCTCAAATTGTTTGTGACTTTCCAACCTATTCATTTGATGCAAAAATAGGAAAAGAATGTTTCGGTGTTCCATTCATAATAATAAAAAATAATTAGAATCCAAAAGCTGGAAACCGAATTTTATTTTTTAAAGAAAAGTACTTTTATTTATTCAAGTTAATAAAAACACATAACCAAATTCAGTAAAAATCATAAATGATAAAACAACATTTAAATTAATAATATAATAAATTGGCTTAAAGAAATACTAAATTATCTATGACTCCAGTTTTACAGTATATTGATGATAGTAATTTGATTTGTTGTCTTTGTCTAATTGAATATGTTTTATCGTCTAAATCACTCATACACTAGTAAAAATCGTAACAAGATGACAACTAACAAACCCTCGTATCAAGACAATATAAAACCACACGTTATAACAAGACGATGATGAAAACACAAAAAAAACAAATTAAAACTTAGATCTAAATGGAAGAACTATTTTATTAAGCCAGAAAATGATAAAAAATATGTGTAGAATATTGATTTCAGACCAAAAATGGTAAAAAAAAAATCACTCCTCGTTGCTTAAAGAAAAATTGAGGAAAAAAAAGACTTAGGTTTTAAAAAAATGGGAAACCAATTTAATATCTACTTATTTTAAAAAGATTTCAATTTTTGTGTAAGTAAAAATAATGTTCATCAAAATGGTACTACAAGTTCAATGAGGTAGTATCTAAGATTCATTAGTGAACGGTAGTTTAGGAACAAAATTTTCATTTGCACAAAAACCAAAATAATTTTTAATGGGTAGGTATTAAGCTGATTTCTCATTTGCTTCCTCATTATTTACAAATGGGAACGCTATTTCCCATTAATATTGGGCTAAAGGGTCACTCACTCGCTCACAGTTGGACATCAAAATGGGCTTTTATATATCCTCAAATTGGGCTCACAAACTGGGCCTCCTTGGTTTAGTGGGCTTTGAGTTTTCATTGAAACTGTTGCCGAGGAATCAAAGCAACGTTCCCTGAAAGTAGAGAATAGAGTGTTTCGGGCGTTAAATACTTATGAGATGGGCCGGGCCAGAAATGTTTTCGATGAGCCCACAAAGTATTTTATGCCCCGAGATCTGTCCCTCCTATATTTTTAAATGACTAAATTATAAAATTTACTGTTTTTAAATATTTTTCAAAATTAGTGAATCATAACACATGTGCCCTTTATTTTTATTAATAAAATTCATAAAATACTATAAAGTTTATCTTGCATGAAAATTAGAATCGAGTGGACTTTTAAATCAACTAATAAGAAAAAAAAATTTTAATCTACTTATTTATTGAATTTAAAGTTTATTATCTTTTATAATTTTGTTTGATTAGGTAGATTTGGGATAAGAAAAACTTCTTTATTTATTTTACAAAATAAGACTCACTAATATTTAAACAAAATATATTTAATTTATCTTTATTATACAATTCTTTAATGATTTTTTTAATATTCAATTCTTTAATGATGAAAAAGTTATTAAAATATGCAAAAGTTTATCTTACATAAAAATTGTCAAATCAGTCCTCATTATTTTGGAAATTAAGATTTTCAAATTTCAAATCCAATTGCAAAGGAAAAAAAAACATATGCTTATAATTGTAATTTTTTTTAAAAGAAATATAATTTTGCTGATTTAAACCAACAATATATTATTGGATAAAACACACAAATAAATTTGCAAAAAGACCTAAAAGATGAAACAATATCTACATTAATAGCATGTCATCGAATCAAAGCTACGTTTGATAATACGTAACTAAAAGTACGCATGAAGCAGCGTTTAGGAATTAATGAATCGAGTTGAGTGCATACGTTGTCTATCTATAGTGATTAGAATACGCTAACTCAGCATAATATTAGAAGACTATGATTTGAATTGTGCTCTACTCTTTATTCGAATATGTTTCTGATTTAGATGCAGCCTTACTTAGTAAATCTCATGCTGAAACTGATAAGCAAAATCATTATAAAGATAGCAATACTGTCTGTTGTAAAAATGAGGCAATCACAAACAAATTAAAAACCAAACTTTGTAATAGAACCATAGCGAGAAAGAAAATGATTAAAATATATGTAGAGGGAAAATTTCAAATTAAGAATAACCAAAAAAATCACCCACTTAAGGAAAATGGGCTAGAAAAGAAAAATATGAGAGAAAATGAAGGGAGGCTAGGGTTTGATAACAAATCAAATATAATCTAATTAAAACTAAGTAAAAAGCATGTAAACATTAAGAAATGACATAATAAGCTCGATGTTTTTTGAAAAAATTTATAGTTATCCATAATTTATAAATATTTATAAGAATATATTTACTTTATTATTTTCTTTTTAAAAGCGATCTCGTAATAATAAAATTATAAGAAGCAAAAACAATTCCTTTTTTTAATATAGGAATCAAGTAAACAATTTCTGAATAATGCCTAATGGAGTTTGAAGGGTTTGAATTTTTTTTTTCCGGGGACTTTCAATGATCTAATTAATCAAGTTAATTTTCTCTCTAGATTTTCCTTTTAATTTAACTTCTATGAACGCAAAACTTCACTATTTCTTGATCAAAACTGTTGACATTTTATTCCATATTAGAATTTCTTTAAAAATTTTACTGGAATTTTAAGCGTTTTTTTTTTAACAAATAAATATTTTAGCTACAATGTAGTAAATTGTTTTAACTGTGACTCGAATCCAAAACCCTTCCTTTTTCTATACCTATTTTTTTAAAACATTGAATGCTATATTATATGAGCTAGGCATAATGGATTGAAGACAATTTAATATGTATATCCATAGAGTTCTAGAGTTGAATGAGACTTCAAAATAGTTATAATAAAAAATTATTATAACTAAGGTGGTAGACTGTTTAACATTTCAAAAAATTAGGTCATTGGGAGGGGTTTTGGGTTCGAATCTCAGTTTATTACATTATAACTAAAATATCTAGCTATAAAAAAAGTTTAATTATTTGTTTAGTGAAGATATTTGAAAAATTCTCAAAATCTAAATATTTACTAATATTGTCATATTTATAGGTGGGAAAACAAATAGAACAATAAATTGTTTAATTAGTTAAAAATGGTATTCACAACATCGATTTGAATATTTAGTATTTGTCCGGCCACGCCTATAGCGGGGTAGATCTTGCCTAGGAGCCACTTTATAGTGGGCCACAAACTTTTTATAGTGGTTCCTTTTTGAAATAATAAAATATTATATATATTTATAATTTATAATTAATTAAATATAATAAAAATTTTGGTTGTTAACAACTCTAAAAAAACTCGCGTTAATCTGATAAAGCTCTGAAAACATTTAAATACAATAAAGGAGTCTCACATGGGTATTATTAAATGATATGCTTTTTATAGCTCGCCCAATTACAGGTGCTACATGCGATGAGCTCTTTTATTTTTGTTAAAAAAGTTAAAATCTTCTTCAGCATCCCGAGTTTCTCTCAGTTTCAAATATATTAGGTTTACTCTTTTCGAAAAAAATTAGAGTTCCTCTTTTTTCTTGATAAAAAACAAACGGAGACAAAAATGCTGATAATCGATCGTAGGTGTAAATAAATTTATTATTTATTTTTTAACATATTTTTATTTGATTATTTTATATTTTTATCAAATAATAATTTTGTTAGTGAAGAGATTACACATTCAGCTGAAGAATCTTATAGAGTTGATTATTTTTTATATATAGTTGATCAGAAAATTGTTGCGAACTTGATAGTAGATTTGAACAATTTAGTATGAAGATATTTTTGGATTTTTGTTGATTCCTGAAAGTTCATGTCTGCGGATGATGATTGTTTGAAGTCTTGTTGTGATAAGCTTGGAAATTTTTGAGACATAACAAGAGGTCACATTGATGGGGATGAGTTATTTTACATTGGGTGTGAGAAAGTGCTGAGGAGGCCAAGCGATTGAAGTGTTGAAATTTATTTGAAAATGATGGATTACGTTTCTAAATATATGGATTAACTACGTAATACGTATTTATCTGGGTTACAGGTTACTCTGAAGAAGTTTAAGTTGAAGTTAATCGGAAATAAATACGTTCGATCATGATAAAGAAAGATTGAATGGATTAAGTTTATAATACATTGAAAAGCGTATCTTTAAGCAAATTGATTTTTAATAGTTTAATTATTGATTTTATCTAAAAATGCTTGTAGAATAAACTTCTGATAGAATTTTTATGTAATGTTGAATATATTTGTTCAATAAAAATTTTATTTTTAACTTTTATATATATATATATATATATATATATATATATATATATATATATATATATATATATATATATATATATATATATATATATATATATTCAAAAAAATAGCCTAGAGGCCCCTATAAAGTAAAAATTTATTACGTATTTAGTGTAAATTTTCCAGTGATAATAGCTAAGTTGGTTTTTGAAAATTATTTTAGTTCATCATTTAATTCAATTTGTAGATTTTTTTTTTTTTTGGAACCCTTCTTAAAAAAGAAAAAAAAAAAAGTCCCTCATGTTCACAACAAAATTAACACAAGAATTTTGCAATTTGATACATTAGGAATTTAGGATAAAGAAAAAGGGAAGGTAAAAGCACACGGCCCAGAAAAATATGGCAGTGGGGGCAAAATTAAAAGTTTTGTTTTTAGCGAGGCAATGTGAAAAAAATAAAATAACTATTCAAACAAATTTTAATTTCTACTACAGTAAAATTACAAATTTCAATGGAAAAGAAGTCCTTCATGCTCACAACAAAAATGAACACAATAACTTTTTGCAATTTTAAACATTAGGAATTTAGGACAAAGAAAAAGAGAAGGTACAAGCACTGGCTGACTCATAAAAATATGGCAGTGGGGGTAAATTTAAAAGTTTTTTTTTTCCAACGAGGGGGTAATGTGATAAGAATGAATAAATGTTTAAACAAATTTTAATTTCTACAACATTAGAATTACAAATTTTAGTGGAAAAGAAGTTCCCTCATGTGCACAACAAAAATAAACACAAGAATATCACAATTTGATGCATTAGGAATTTAGGACAAAAAAAGAAGGTACAAGCACCGGCCGACCGAGAAAAATATGACAATAAGGACAAAATTAAAAGTTTTGTAATCAATGGGATGATATGATATGAATGAATAAGTATTTAAATAATTTTTAATTTCTACTACAGTAAAATTACAAATTTCGGTGGAAAAGAAGTCTATCATGTTCACAACAAAAATAAGTACAAGAATTTTACAATTTGATAGATTAGGAATTTAGGACAAAGAAAAAGAGAAGGTACAAGCATCGGCCGACCTAGAAAAATATTGCAGTGGGGCAAAATTAAAAGTTTTGCTTTTAAATGTGATAAGAATGAATAATTATTTAAATAATTTTTACTTTTTCTACTACAGTAAAATTATAAATTTCAATAGGTGAATTTACCTTCACTGTTCATACGGTGAGTCCGCCCTTGCGTACAAGATAAGTTAATGTGTTTTCAATGATTAAAGAAAAAGGATTGAAAAAGCATTCCAAGTTTGAGCGAGGTAAATCCTCTTTAAGCCCCAATCATTACCTTAACAAGATGAGACAATGAGAACCCATAATTGCTAAAGACACCACAAAATTTTGATTTTGGAAGATTTTGTAGTCAAATCAAGAGGGAATCTGTTACAATCTCTAATGGGATCTTGGAATGCAACTATATGCTTTCCCTAATTCACTTGTAAGTGAAATAGGAAAAGGGGATTTTGTTAAGCCAATTGGTCCAATCCATACATAGTTAAGTGTGATATGGGGTGGCTTCCAATCCCCAAATACAAATACAAACAAAAAAGAGAAAAGAAAAAGAAACGGGATTTCAATATATATGATATTGAAATGATTGATTTCAGTATCTTTGAAAGTTAACCCTTACGTAAGTAACAACTAATTATTTAAATATCAAAGAAAGAATATGTGTCTGACTGTTGCAAACTTGACAACCCATAGCTAGGGTTTGGGGTGAAACTAAGTTTTGAGCAGTCACTTCATAAATTCTCTATGGGTGGGCAATTATAATGGGAAACGCGTGTTTGGGGCTGTTGATAAGGTTGAAGTTTACAAAATCTGAGTTTCAGACCAAAATGATTTTTTTGAAAAAAAAAAAAATTAAATTAGTTTAGAAATCAAAATAATTACCAAAATAGTATGTAATGTCATTATTATTGACAACGGTAATTAGCTAATAAAATATTCAAATAAAACAGTAAGTAATTTGGAAATTTTAAGCCTAATTACTGTTATCATGGACAACAGTATTTGATAATTCCAATTGTCATTATTCATAACAGCAACATTTAATCATTTTAAGCTCAATAATTATTGTCATGGATAACGACATTTGATAATTTTAATTGCCGCTATCCATGACAACGACATTATGCATTACTTTGATGATTATTTTGGTTTTCAAATTAATTTAATATTTTTTTTTTCAAATAAATTATTTCGGTCTAAAACTCAAAAAATCTAGTATCAGTATGATAAAAGTAAAAATTCAATTCAATTTCAGTTGGTTTAGCTTTAGTTAATATCTTAATGAGACCTAGATACCCATGGTAGACTCGGAATTTTAAGGCCAATGAAGGCAAAAACTAATAGGTTTTGGGTTATGGCACAATGGTCCAATATTACAAAATTTCATTGGGGTCATGTAGTAAGTCTTGGGTTGGGGCTACAATGCCTTTAAAGATAATTTTTTTTTGTTCCAAGGCCTAACCTATCTCCACACCTAAAGGTACCACCTTAATGAAAATGGGATGCTGCTACCTTAACAAGCCTTAGTGAAATCATTTTTTTTTTTTTTTGCTTTAGGCATATTGATGCAAGATATTTGAAAATATTAAGTCTGAAATGGCATTATTCGTAAATCACGAGCCTGAAATACACTTTTCCATAGTATAGACATGGCTGCCTGTAAACAGTGTTTGGTGAGTACGTTTGTGAAGAAGAGCATGACAACTATGGTGGAGGCACAGATGGAGATATAAAAGTTGCATGGGGCATTAATAATTGGATTTTGCCAAAAAAAAATGATGTGGAGATTGAAATAAAAATAATTAAAGCTAAAGCAAACAATTTTAAAAGATGAAAACAAATATCACATTTAATATCTAAAAAACTCTAATAGGAGATCAATTATGCTACTATCAAGATTCAAAGTATCGTTAAGATTTATAAAAGACTAACATTAAAAAATTATAATCTGAGATCAATTTTTGTGCTAAGAATAAGAATAAAGAAAAAAAATAGACTAGTATGTTATTATTATTATTATTAAATTCTAAAATGAATATAAAAACACTTATTTTATTTTCATGGAGAATAATTTGTAAGGGAATAAAATAAGATTTCTTTTGTCATGGGATGAAACCTAACACACTAAGAATACTTTGAATAAATAATAAATAAATAGTTGCTTCAAATCTAAAATATATAATAGTCCCATTGAATAATACATGACGAGAGCGTACCATTTGTTTTATATATATATATCAAGCAAATGGTACGCTCTCGTCATGTATATGTATCATATAATATAATATAATTCGTACGTAAAATTCCATGACTACTATGCAACAACAATTATGAAAATAATAAAATTGATGAAATTTCAAAGGTCTTCTAACATAATAATAATAATAATAATAATAATAATTATTATTATTATTGTAATAATATTAATAATATTATTATTATTGTTGAAAATTTAAGCGACATAGTCTCCATAAAAATAAATTGCATGCTTAATGGGATTGTCACAATGGTTGTCACCTGAGATGTTGCATCAGGCATGTAATCTGTCTTGATGATCTTTGTTTAATGGGCGGGAATTTGGAGCGTGTGGGTCATTGAATTTGGACCGGATCGTTTCGAGTGGGATGCGAGCCACGGATTGTGTGGGGTTTGGTGGGATCGACAGATCTGCGGGGGCAGACGTAACTCCTCCGCAAAAGCAAAGAAAAGGGGGCCTGGTGAGGGGAGCTTGTGCCCGGCCGTCCATGCCTAAGCTTCGCTCTTTCCGAGAGAAAAGACCGCTTGCAGGGCGAGTGTACGCTGCTAGAATTGACGTACCTTTCACCCGAAGGGTGGTCTTATATTTATAGTAGATATGTTCACCAGCCATTGGTAATTAGAGTCCTTCCCATCGATGATATTTCTTATTTTAGTCCTCAGACGGACTCTAGATGTGACATGTATGAGCCCGTTTGCTTGAGATAATCCTCCTTCCTTATCGTGGGAGATCCAAACCCACACAGATATGTTATTACTTTCCTTCCCACTGCAAGATTTACGACCTACAGATAATATACTTACAGTGTTATTCTATTCTCTGCACCTATGTAGTGTCTCCCATAATTGCTCCGGCCTACCTCTTGGTTTGGTTCTCCACATGGATCACGGCCAAACCATCATCCGAGCGAATCGGGTCCTCAACCTCGCATAGTCATGGTCCATCGCCTGCTGGCTTGCTCAACTGGATCGGGCCTCCGTCTCCCTCAATCTGTTACTGAGTGGGCCTGGCGCCTAATTTCCAAACCCTATCGGCTGCCTGTACTCTCAGGTATACGCATGGGCAAGGGGTCAGAATTTTCCTATATCATCGGCGGTTTCCCATCATTCACTGGGCCGCTAGTTAAAGCCCCAGTTCGCGCCATATGTCTTTGGGGTAATGATGACTTTAGGTTTTCGCCGTTTTTCCTCTCACCCTTCCGCTTTCCTTCGCTTTCATGATATCTTCGCCTTTGGCTCCCCGCTTCTCGCCTTCCCGGACCCTTTCTTTCTTAGCCTTCTGCTATCGCCTTTTCATACAAATTTTCTCCGCCAGGGATTCTCATCACTCGGCTTCTTTATCGGGTACGACGAAACGCTGGGTTCAACCGGGTTGCTTTATTTCTGTCGCTGCCTCCGTCATGGGTCCGCTCAGCTTCCTTTGTCAGACAGGTGATTCTTCAAGGCAAAAGATTGGCTGGATCGGGAGCGCACCGACCGCCTAATGGCTCAACCAGATGTTCTCGGGCGCCTCCTTCCCAGTAAAGGAAAGGAGGGTGAGCCTAATTCACCATCCCAAGGATCCGATTATCTCGACCTCGCTGCTCAAAGATGCTGAGCAACCGTAGTGGCCCAAAGAAGTCTGGGTCTTCATATGGGCCACTTTCGCCGAACGCTTCCGACCTCCTTTTGGTGTTCGGGTGTGGTCCCCTGATGTTTTGACTTTTTACGTAGTTCCTATACCAAAAATGGTGTGCTTCTTCAAAGTCGCCTTTGAGAATGGTCTTCGTTTTCCTTTGCACCCCTTCATAAAAGGGGTTTTACAACATTTCAATGACTGCCCTTCCCAACTCGCACCCAATGGTTGGGGTATTTTGTCACCTATCGGGTCTTCTTTTAGTGACGCAGACTCTGTTCCCAAACAGAAGCTGCTTTCATCTTTTACTCCAAAGGATACCACTGAGGGCTTCCTTTATTTTTCAAGGCCCCTGATCTCCTCTCGTGATTCACGATCTCCCTTCTCTCATAGGTCATAAAAGGTCGCACCTGCTGGTCGAGGTCAGAGTAACGAATCTCTTCTTAAATGCAAAGATGCATAAGACCAAGGCTCCGGTGGCTCGACCACCCCGAGAATCTGGCAAGTGCCTGTGTCAAGCTAATGACTCAGGCGAGGTTGCTCAACATTTCCGACTACATGTCCTCTCGCTTCCCCAGTGCCTCTGACAATCCCCGCATCAAGATGATGTCGTAGGTCAGATCAAATAATGAACGCCGCCCCACGCGTGAGCCAATTAACCTGACATCAAGCCGGCCCTCGAATTGGAAGCCCGTCACCGTTGTTTTGAGGCCCCCGCCTCCTCCTTCCAAGAAAATCTTCCCGTCGCCTCACCCACTCCCACCCGGAGAGGCTTCGCTCAATCGAAGCACTCGCCCTAAGCCCCTATGTGAAGCTGAAGGTACCCAAGCCTACGATAAAGATAGGCCGACTTTGGCCAAGGTTCCGGGAAGATTGGGAGTATCCCTGTCCTCCCTGGGCCCTGCTCTTGCTCAAGATTCGGAGCGGTGGCATGTTCTTGGCTGTGGGCCCCCTATAGTCTCAGCCTGCCTTTCCACGCCCTCACAAGGCGAACCTCTTGGGTGAATCCATCGAACAGCCGTCAAAATGACCCATCACCGTCTAGTCTCGCCGACCGAGAGCGACAGTGTCGCCGGGCGGAAGGGCTTCAAGAAAAGGCCTTAATCGAAACCAAAGTGAGGACGGGGACTCCTCGCTTCTGAATGTCGAGCTCGCAGAGTCAGTATCGCCCATCTCGAGGGATTCCTCGACCCTCGAGGTCGAAGGCCGCTTTGTCGACGAGGCTCGCCTCATTCTTCAAGGTGTTGCCCCTGTGGTTTTTGTGTCTCAGGCCTTATCTCCGTGCTAATCTCGAGGATGTCAATCTCTATTGCCTCGGATGCGCGTAGCCACTCATTTGAAAGTGGCTCACTGAGAAGGCCAACCGAATTTAAAAATATGTGAAAATTGCTCGATGATAAGGCGAAGGCGCTCTCTTACTTCCGAAAGGTGACCGAGCTACAAGAACGAGCTAAAGGTGTTATCAAGAGGTAGAGAGGCTCAAGTCCACGCAGCACATCATGTCTCATCGTGCTCATGAAAGTGTAGAGGACGGTTCTAATAGCCCGATGGCGCTGAGGGCGCAGCTTCGAGGTTCGTGGGCGAAGCCAAGGGGTTGCGCAAGACAACTTGGCTGACTCTGATACGTAATCGGCCCAAGATGAGCTTCCAAACGGTAAGTGGGAAGAACTTATCTCATCCCAGGTGAGTCGCGGAGTCTCGTGAGGAGTCGCGTGCACCAATGGCGAATCGTGATAAGCTTCAAGAAGTAGATGCGGCTCATCGCGAAGCTTCCGAGTGCAAGGTGCTGCTAGATGGGTGAGCTCTGTCGGAGGCCTCCGAGGCTGTGTTTGGCTGAAATGGCTGAAGGAGGAGTGTCACTTGACATGGGGATCTACATCAGTATTTCCTTTGGTCGTCGTAGGGACGGTTATCTAAGACTGAGAGACTTCAAGCCTACTAACGGGTTTCAGTGGCTTCGGCTTCTTCGCTAAGGCAATTAATGCTTATGCGCACTTGCACTCAACTCGATCTTCCCAAAGGACGAGGAGGCGAGGAATCTTTTCTGCAAATTATTCTCAAGGATCCCGTACCCGCGAAGCCGACTTCCCCTCTCTCCATCCGTCCTCCCGCTGACGCCCTAAATCTTGTAGTCGCCCACCCGATTTCCGACTCTCATACTTACCTTCATGTATACTTGTTTGTCTTTGTTCAGCCCTGGAGCTCGACATATATGGCCTCGCCTAATAAATATTCTTTTTTTTGTTTGCAGCCACGGCATTCCACGCTTCCTTTGGAATCGATATGAATGAGTTTGGGTCGAGAGCAAACAAGCTCATCCAACTGGGCTGCTGCGTGGGCTATTCTGTCGAGCCGAGACGAGCCCTTATGTCGCGTGGCGTGTGTAGAATGGTGAGGTTGTCAAAATAAGCGCAGGCTGTCACGATCATTCGGTGCGGCGATGATCTTCGGGTCAGCGCGGATCGCTACGTAGAGCCCGCCGATTCGAAATGGGCGACCTTCATGAGTCAATTCACACGAGTTGACTACTTCCTAGGCTGGGCGCGGTCCCGCCTTATGAGGCCTCAATAATGCACAGGTGGGCAGAGCTCGCCAATGTGAATGGCTGGTGTGAGCTCGTCCGTGAACTGGGAGGAAGAGCCTCGTCTGAGTGAATAGCCGAGCAGAGCTCGCCCGAGCGAACCGACAATAGCTCTAAGCAGAGTGAATAGCTGAGTAGAGCTCGCCCAAGGGATCCGAGAGCGAAGAGCCTCACACATGCACTGGCCGAAGCAGAGCCTGCCCGAGCGAACCGAGAGGAAGAGCCCGTCAGTGGTGAATAGCCGAGGCAGCTCACAATATGGAATTGCCGAGCAGAGCTAGTCCGAGTGAACCGAGATAAGAGCCTCGTCGTTGTGAATAGCTGGAGCAGAGCTCATCCGAGTGATCTCGAGGAAGAGCTCAATATGAATTGCCGAGCAGAGCCTGGTCCGAGTGGAACTGAGAGAGGAAGAGCTCGTCAAGGTGAATATTTGAATAGAGCTCATCTGAGCTGATCCGAGAGGAAGAGCTCACAATATGAATCACCATTGGCAGAGCTCCGCCCGGGAGCGACCGAGAGGAAGAGCTATCAAGGTGAATAGCCGAGTGTAGCCCGTCCGGTGTGGATCTGGTAGAGAGGGAAGAGCCTGGCCACATAATTGTTTGAGCAGAGCTCGGGCCCGAAAGGGAACTGAGAGGAAGAGCCACTGGCGCGAATAGTGATCTAAGAGGAAGAGCTTCACACATGAATTGGTCAGTAGAGCTCATTCCAGTGAACCGAGAGGAAAATTCGTCAGTAAGGAATAGTCGAGCGTAGCTCGTCCGAGGATTCGAGAGGAAGAGCTCGCCAGTGGTGAATAGTTGAGTGAGCTCGTCCGAGCGATTCGAGAGGAAGATTCGCCAATATGAATTGTCGAGTGTGAGCCTGGCCAATATGAATTGGCTGAAAGTAGGAGCCTCTCGGCCCAGTTGAATCGAGAGCAAGAGCCTGCCAGTGGTGAATAGAAGGAGTAGAGCCTGGCCCGAGGATCTCGAGAGGAAGAGCCTGGCCAATATGAATTAGCCGAGTGTAGCTCATCTCGGTGAACTGAGAGGAAGAGCTCGCTCGTGGTGAATAGCCGAGCAGAGCTCGCCCGAGTGGATCTCGAGAGGAAGAGCCTGGCCGTGGTGAATAGTTGAGTAGAGCTCGTCCGAGTGATATGAGAGGAAGAGCTCGTCAATGTGAATAGTTGAGTAGAGCTCGTCCAAGTGATCTGAGAGGAAGAGCTCATCAGTATGAATTGTTGAGTAGAGCTCGTCCGAGTGAACTGAGAGGAAGAGCTCATCAAGGTGAATAATCGAGCAGCCTGGTCCGTATGAACTCGAGGAAGAGCTCACACATGAATCATGCTCCAAGCCGAGTGGCGATGTAGCCGATTGACAATAGCCTCAGCCGGTCCGAACCCGAGGCGCATGGCCTCGTATGAGCAGTGAGCCTGCCAATGGTGGCGCTTCAACCGAGTGGCGATAGCCCGAAATGGCCCGACCCTAAGGTACGCGACTCGCGAGGTGAGCCTCAATGGTGGCGCTTCGGCCGAAGGCCGGCGTACCGAAATGGGTCCGACTCCCGAGGCACAAGGGCCTCGTGGAGTGTGAGCTCAATGCAGGCATTTCACCGAAAGGGCGATGTAAATGAGCGGCAATGTAATGAGCGGCAATGTAAATGAAGGATCCGACCGTGCAATGCGACTGCGTGCGCAGTAGACGGCTCACAAATCGAGCAAATGCGGGCCCGGCCATCGTGGCCTCGTGGCAACGAGCTGAAATGATATGACTCCTCGTAAATGCGGACTGCGCAGCGCACGAGCTCACACCGAAAGAACAGGGTCTCGGCGCCGTGGCCTCGTGGCAATGTAGCTCGAGCTGATCCGACTTAGCTTTGACTTGTGCAAGAGTAGACTCGCTCACAACTGAAAGCAAATACAATTCTAAAGGCCAGGCCTCTGGTGGCAATGTAGCCCGAGCGATCTCGACCCGTAGCCACCCAGGCGCAGTGCACGGCTCACAACCGAGCGCGGCCCGGCGCCAGGGCCTGTGGCACAGTCTGAGCTGATCCGACTCCTCCGGTGAATGGACTGCGGCAGAGTAGATGGGCCTGGCCAACTGAGCGCCGTGGCCCGGCGCCGTCGCGGGCCTCGTGGCAATGTGTACCGAGCGGATCCGACTCCTCGTGCGTGGACCGCAGTGCATCGCCCGCCAAATCGAGCAGCCGCGGGCCTGGCACCGCGGGCCTTGGTGGCAATGTAGCCGAGCGATCCGCACTCTCGTGTAGCGTGACTGTGCGCAGTAAACTGCTCACAAACTGAAAGCAACAAGGTGGCCCCAGCGGCCGGTGGGCCTGTAAGGCCGTAGCCTCGAGAGGATCCGACTCCTCAGGTAGCCGCGGACATGTGCGCAGTGTGACGGCTCGTCAACCGGAAAGCAAATGGCCCGGCGACCGTGGCCTCGTGGCAATGTAGCCCGAGCTGATCCGATCTGACAATAAGGCGGACTCCGCAAGAGTAGACTGCCTCGACAAATCGAAAGGGGCCGTGGTCTGAGCCGTGGCCCCGTGGCAATAGCCGAACGGATCCGACTCGTGCAAATATGGATCTGCGGCAGAGCGACTCCGGCCCACAACTGAGCACGTGGGCTCCCGGCGCCGTGGCTCAGCGGCAATGTACCCTGAGCTAGGATCCGACTGTGCAATAAGTGGACTCGCAGAGCAGACGGCTCGTCAAATTGAGCGTGGGTCTCGTCCGACTTCATTGAGTCGACCGATTCCTTATTTCATATGACTTATTTTCGCAGGAACTCAACTCTAGCGATCGGTCCTCCATGTGCAGAAACATTCCCTCGTAGTCAGCTCGACCTATTTCGCCTCTGCGGCTGAATTGTCGAACTCCTGGCCACCGCGAACTATTAAACTAGCTCTACGGCGTGAACCGCCTGTGAAGAGTCACCGATACGGATTGAAGGGGAGAGCTTGTCAAAGCTTAGCCGCTTCGCTCCTCGGCGCCGTGGCCTCGTTGGGCTTGAAGAGTTTGATATGTCAAACGCTCGTGTCATAGTTAATTTTCAATTTTTAAAGAGGCGAGCGCTTTAATGCGGATTTATGGAGAATTCGGGAACGACGCACGAACTTTCGAATACCGATCTTCTTATAAATAATGGTTTCATTGTCGTGGAGGCTTGCTCTTGTATTTTTGATTTCTCCGATACGCATCAAATCTCGCGCGGAGATGAAGAGTCGAAGCTCATCGCCTTCACGAGATTCTTCAAGATTCGGGGTCGGGCGATTGCTCTTCCGTACGTGGGAGCTGTGGTTTTTCCCTAGTCTCCCCGCGCATGGAGTCATGTTATTCCCAGCTTTCAGGTTGCGGAATGCGTCCTAGAGAGGGTGGCGCACTTCGCGCCGCTCTCTCTGTTTATTCTTCTTCTTCCCTTTTCTTCCTCTCTTCTTCTCTTTCTTCCTCTCTTCTTCCTTTTCATTTGTCTTTCCTTTCTGGTCCCTCTTTTCTTTCTCCCTATCACCCTCCTTTCTTCTTCTCCTTTTCCACCTTTCTCGGTTTTTTCATTTATTTCCATCTCGTTTTTTTTTTTTTTTTTTTATGGAACCGCTGTACTGGATACTTCAAGATGTAATCATGATACCGCTGGAATGTAATTCAATTGAAATAAAGAGAACTTTTCCTTTATGTCTATATATCTTCTTTCTAAGGCCTTTTTTCAGATCTTACATATATATAAACCGCTTGAGATGTCTAACCAACAATCAATGAACGCTCCACTTAGCATTATTAAGATCCGATAAGGCATTATTTAACTTACAAACCGACAGCTTACCGGCAAAAACGTTTAAGGTGTTCCGCATTCCACGTATGTCACAAGCTCTTTCCGTTTTGAGTTCATAATTGCCCGGTCCTCGACGACCGGATATGATGTAAAGGATCTCCAATGGGGCCTAGTCTTTCCATGCACCGGATTCTTCCTCACGCGTGAGCTTTAAGACTAAGTCGCCCTGGCATGTAGCTCCCGGGCTGACTTTTCGACATAAGACTGCTTTCCTTTGATATTCCTCCCATTAATTCTGTGAACCGTCGCTTCGCTCCAAGAGTTCTTGCCTGCACGCAGTGGCCCGTCACATGCTCCTCCGATGCTAACTCGATCCTGGGAGACTTGATTCCGACCTCCACTCCGGGGCCATCGCCCTGCCAAAGGCCAGGCGAATCCGGCTCCCGAGTTGTCGACTTCCGTGTCATTCCCATAGCCCATAGTACCTCAAAGGAGGTATTCTACCCAGCCTTTTAAGGTCTTCTAACTTAGTCTTCAATGCCGCTTTAAGGGTTCTAATTTGTGACTTCCTACCGGCCCATTTGATCGCTGATGTGTCAGGGGACGAGCACAATTTTAATTCGAGCTCTGCACAAAATTCCTCGAATTTAGCATTGTCGAACTCCGTTTCCATCAGTTCTCGATACTGTGGTCTGGGATGCCTTTGCATATGATGGCTCGCCACCACCACGAAGTGCGTGTCTTTTGCTGTGATTGTGGCTAAAGGCTCGGCTTCTACCCACTTGGTAAAGTAATCCTTCGACGAGTGCTTCGTTTTGCCCCGTCGCTGATGGGCGGGGGTCCCCAGCTGCTCTATCGAACCCCATTGTTGGAAGGCCGAGGGGACTTGTGATTGATGTTAAGGGTTCTGACGGGAGGCGTGAGATCTTGGCGTGCTCCTTGCAGATCTTGCATTTCTTGACTAGGTCAGTTACATCCTTGAGTATGGTTGGTGATAATATCACCTTAAGACTTTTCTGCTAATGCTAGGACTCCGATGTAGTTCTCGCATATGCCTGTTACTCTCGTACGTGCTTGGTGTCCTCTCCGCGATGCATTTAAGAAAAGGAATTGAAAAATCCTCGCTTGTAGAGAGGCTTCCTTTATGATTAGTGAACTGGGCGGCCACGCCCTTGGCATTTTGCTTCTTTCGAGGTCGTGCGGTAGGCTTAGGTCTGATATATAATTCAGAATGGGGTCCACGTCATTTCGGCCTGGACTCTAGGGACGGCGAATCATGCTATAAGGATCGATAAGGGTTCGCGAGTATTGACAAGCGTCGACTCTTTGAGGTCTTCTGTGGTGTGGTAGCCGCGGCGTGCGCTTTCGGGAATTCTTGCTCTGGGGACATGCTTGACGCTGAACAAACCACAATTTCTTTAATGGTCGCGGACCTTTTGGAGTATAGAATCATTGTTCCACTTTTAGCCTCGTAGGTATCTTATTTGTCGACCACCCGGTGGGAGTCCTTTGTATACCTCTAGGCGGTCGACTTCTAATGAATGGGAGGTTAAGGCACGCTATTACGGCCTCATACTCGGCTTCGTTGTTGGAAGCATGGAACCTAAATCTGTATTCAATGTCTATCCCTTTCGGTGAGGTTAGAATTAGACCTGCTCCGCTTCCTTGCGCATTTGAGGCTCCATCTACAGAGAGTTTCCAAATTGGGAGGTCGTCCTTTTCGTGAGTGGTCTGAGCAAGTTACGTCGAGATTGAATTCCATGTGAGTTGGCTAGGACCTGTCCTTTTATGGTAGTTTTCAACTTGTACCTGATGTCGAACTCGCTTAACTCTATGGCCCGCTATGACCTTCGGAGGCTTCTGGTTTGTGCAATACTTGTTTCATCGGATATTCTGTCGGGACTTCTATGGTATGAGCCTGGAAATAGGGGCGGAGTTTCCGAGCTGTGGTTACCAGTGCCAGTATTAATTTCTCCATCCTCGAATTTTCTCCTCAACTCCTCTCGGGCTCGGCTCTGATAGTAAGCGGGGTCTTTGTACTTTCGTTCCTTGTCTGCGAAGAGCAAGCGTTGGTTGAGAAGTGCGATCACGGCTAAGTATAAGAGTGAGGAGTTCCCCCCTTCGACCCCGGACTAGAATAGGTGGGAGAACTCAGTTATGTTTT
Source organism: Tetrastigma voinierianum (assembly GCA_016808115.1). Lineage (NCBI taxonomy): Eukaryota > Viridiplantae > Streptophyta > Magnoliopsida > Vitales > Vitaceae > Tetrastigma > Tetrastigma voinierianum. The sequence continues at coordinate 109,856 of JAEQBH010000326.1, forward strand.
TAATGTTGTAAATGTTGGCACCACACTTCTAGATCCAAATTTAAGGCCTTCTTGAAGATGAAGAAGGGCTGTACAATCTTCATACGGATACAAATCGGCAAATGCAATCCTTCTGTCGGTCATTTGGACTTCTCTTATTCATGATGGCGATGGCATGTCGAGCACAGCCTTTATTTTGTCTGGATTTGCCTCAATTCCCCTGTGGTTGACTATGAAGCCCAGAAATTTCCCGGCTGACACGCCGAAGGCACATTTGGTTGGGTTCAGCTTCATGTTGTAATTCCTTAGGATCTGGAACGCCTTTGAGAGATGAGCGATGTGGAGATTGGCTGTGGTGGATTTTATTAGCATGTTGTCTACGTATACCTCCATAGTTGTGCCTATCTGCTTTTGGAACATTCGGTTCACTAACCTCTGGTAGGTCGCTCCTGCGTTCTTGAGTCCAAATGGCATCACACGATAACAATAAGTTCCCTTTGGTACGTGACGAAGAGGTCTTTTCTTGGTCGTTTGGATCCATGCGATGATTGTAGCCCGAGAAAATGCATCCATCGCGGGTTCGTGGCGCGGTGGCGTCCGCAATGAGGTCGATCCTTGGCGATTGGAAGCGTCAGCCCGGGCGCCACGCTTTGTTTATGTCGTTGAAGTCGGGCACGTAGTCGCCACTGGCCATTTGCTTTTGGATGAAGGCAACATCGTCAACCACTGATATTCTACCCGCTAATCGCCTCCCGCTTGGAGAAGCCACACTTCCTCGCGATGGCTTTCTTCTCGCTAAGCCCCGCTTGTTTGACCGGTTTGAAGGACGGATCGTGTTCAATCGGCGAGTGATTACCAGAGGGTCGATTCCTCCCATGTCCGCCGCTTCCATGCGAAAAAGCTCCTCGGCTCGCCCAAAACCGAGCGAGGAGACTTTGAGGTCTTCCGGTCGGCCAGAGCCGACAGCGAGATGTTCCGGTCGCCACCCAAAGGACACCGGGTTCCTAGTTCCTCCGAGGCCCGAGTCGGGTGAGCACCCGTCGCAAGCATGTCAAGCTCGCCTACATTCACGCTGCCGACCGCCTTGTTTCATGGAGGCCGGTAGCATTCCTCGACCACCACGATCTCTCCGACCATCCCCACTCCACGTGAAGGTCGGGAATTCCGATTATCATGATATCTCCTGAGGATAGCTTTATTGCATTGAGAGAGGTTCCCCGCTTAGCAACATGTTATAAGCCGACGCAAGGCCGACGATAAGGAACCTTTGCCGTGGTCGTCGCCGCGCGGGGCTCGCTGCAGGAGCACCGCTTGACCGAGCTCCAATCCAGAATACCTTTTTCTCTCGAAAAACCCCGCCGCGATGCGGCGCTACGTTCTAGCTTTCTCCCAATGCCTGGTTTTGTCGTTGTCGCGAACGGCGATGATGTCACCAACTCGTATTATCAATTAAAACCCGATGAACCGCTAGGTTACAATCGCGCTTACCACCAACGGTCGCCACGGGGTGCCGCATCCTTCCGTGTCCGAGTCGAGAATGTGACGGTAAAGGTCGGTCGCGCAATACGAGTTATCGCTGTATTTCCCGTCATTGACCGATGTTACTAGGGCCTTCCGAGCTGAACTAGATTCTCCTCCTCTTGCAAATCCTCCCGAGATCACGTGGATTCCCAAGTGGGTCACGGTGCCGAGTCGCCGTCACCGAGGCGGCCGTTGTTGAGTCGCGGAGCCCGGCCCCCATTCCGGCCCGGCCGGCCCCGATTCTAGGCTTGATTCCCTAGAGATATGAAACGCCGGAGGTATCTGCGTTGTATTAAGTATTCTATTTCTCTCTTTAGTTGTATACAATTGTCAGTACGATGCCCATAGTCCCTATGGAACTCGCACATTCGTGTCATTCCTCAGGGCGAGATCCCATTTCATCTCGAGTCGCCATCTCAGAACCCGCCGCTTTGCACTGCGCAGACCCGCGAAGAATTTGGTGCCTTAGGGAGTGAAGCACCGAGGCGAGTAACGCCGTCGTCTTCGTGATTGTGGTAGCCTAGACTCGCCTCTCGAGATTCCTCTCCTTTGGGGATCGCTCGATCTCTTCTGGATTTGTCCCCGGTCGCCTTGTCTTTAGTAATTTCATCCTCGCCGCTTATCTGTCGATTTTTACTAGTGGAAGAGCCTCTTGGATATGAGGGCTTCCTGGCCGCTTATATTTCTCCGCTCATGAAGTACTCCCCACGTATGCTTGCTCTCGGGGTTCTTCGAGATGGAAAACATAAGATCCTTTAACTGCATCCCTAATCCTGCAATGAATGCTGTGATAGCGAATTTTTCATCGGCACGCCTATCTTCGTGGACTCCGCCAATCTTTGCACGTTGACTTCAGCTTTTCGCGAGCCCTACTTGACTCGGGCCGCAGATGGTAACTCGCTTCCCGTACGCCCCGGTCTGGCGGAAGTGGGAGACGAACGCAATGGATAGTTCTTCAATGAAGAAATCGATGAAGGGGAATTTCATTAAACTGCCATACGCCTTTCAGTGGGCGTAAAGCCCCGCGACCACAGATCTCGACACCATAACTCCATTCGATTCTCAGGTATTCGAAGATGGTCGACTGGATCTTGGCTCCATCGAAAGTCGTTCGTAGATTCAATTTTGGCCGAGCGATAACGAACACCCTCGACTCCGTGAAGCGGTGATTCAGCTTTATTGTACCAAGGTATCCATAATACCCCGGCGCGTCCCAACCACCTCCTTTACACCTGGGCCGAGCCCCGTTGAAGCGACCCCGAACCTCCGCTCCCATGACCGCCTCTCCCGCTTCCTGGCCGAGGGTGATGTAACGCCGCTCGCACCCGCCTCGAGTATTGCTTCGCTTTCCTCCGTGAGGCTAACAGGTCCGCGTCCCGGATCGCCGACTCGCTTCTCGCTTCACGCCTGAATGTCGTGACCGAAGCCGCTTCCGGGGAAGGCCGCGGCCTTCCCGGCCCGCCGTATCTCCCGCGGGATGTTGTAACCACCGTAAGTTGCTCCAATTCTTCTATCGTGCATTGATCATGAGACGGCGTTTCCACTTCGCTTCGTATTGCTCAGACGCTCCACCGCCCCGTGAGGTCCGCTATCTGCAGACGTCGTGATCCCGCATCCTCGCGGATTGGCGCATCGCTTGTGTTCTGCTGATACCATCGCGAATCGAGAAATCGCTATATTATAAAGAACCGTTGCTCCTGCTGCATCTGCCAACCGATGATGCCGCTTAACTGAACTCGGGCCGGAGCGTGTGGGGTCGCGCTGGCCGGTCTGATCGCTTGAGGGCCAGGATGCGTGTCCTGGATTGTGGGCTGAGGTAGGATCGAGCATCGATGTTGATCTCGCGGGCTTTACGTAACTCTCCTTCCGCAAAGCAAAGAAAAAGGGGGTCGGCGAGGTCAGGCCTATGGTCGCTCCGACGCTCTAAGTTAGTTTCTTTTCTCGGTAGTTATAGACCCTGTGGCGCACAGAGCAAGTGTGAATTCATGCACCTTCACCGAAGGGTGTATCTGGCATTTATAGTAGATGTTCAAACAAATGATGGTAATTTTGAGAGTCTTCCATTTGATGGATATTTCTATTTTAAATTCAGATCGATTCGTATGATATAGAAGAGCTGTTTGCTTGAGATAATCCTCCTTCCTATTGGGGGAGATCCAACTGGCGATGATCTGTTATTATTTTCCCTTCCTTACTGCAAGATTTGTCAATCTACAGGATAATATATGCAAAAAGCATTCTATTCTCTACCATGAGTCTTCCCATAATTGCTCCGGCTCACTTTGCCAGGCTTCGTTGATCACACGCTGAAAACCATCCTCCGGAGCGACCGGGTCCCTAACCCGGGGCCATAGTCATAATTCAGAATGCCTCAAGCGCTTGCTCATCGTGATCGGGCCCGTCTCTTCCTCGGGGTCTAGCGAGGGCCCGCGCGCCCACTTCCAAACCCTATCACATCTTAACTCATTTAATCACATCCGATTTTAAGACCAATATTTAGCAAATAATGAGTCAATATTCTTTAAGATGAATAAGGAAAAAGAGAGGAGGATATAGGGTAATATTTGGTAGATCAAATCTGGAAGATTGGATCTTTCTTGGTAAGATTTTTATAGAAAGAAGATATTACACTACGATGAATATGAAATGAGAGAAGCCCAGTTGGAAAATAAAATATTATTGCTCCATGAATAAGAAAGGATATCAACTAGTGGTGGAAAGCATATAAAATGGTTTTGGAAAAATGTAGATTTGGTTAATATAAAGATTCTCAACTTCGTGCTTAAAATGGACAGTAGAAGACCTTTGGAATGGACGATTAAGCACACCAAGGAGGATTTCTGGAGGAGGTGTTTTACAGGAAGAGTGGTTGCAGGCAGGGAACAGAAAATTGGTTTTATCGGTTGATATATTGTCGATATATCGGATATCGCTCGGCACCAATAAGATTTTGCATACCGAAAGTCAATTGGGAAAAAAGTCAAGAAAATATAAAAAAAAATCGCCAATATTTCAGCATACCGAAAGTCAATTAGGCAAAAAGTCAAGAAAATATTGGAAAAATCGTAGATATTTTAGCAAAATATCAAGAAATGTCAATATTTTGGCGAAATATCGAGCATGCAAATCACACACAAGTGGGCTAGGAAATCACAAAAAAATTTCGACAAAAATCGTGATTTGTCATCGATTTATTGGTGGTTTTTTTAAAAAAAAATTGGCCGTGTTTTGAACTTTTGACCAGCGATTTGACAGCCCAGATTCATTCCAACTTTGATCCAACGGTCCAAAATTCATCTGTTTTTTTAAAAGCATCCAACAATTACATTTTTTATTCAACGGTTGATTTTAAATCTAAAACTTGATTCAACGGTTCATAATGATTTCCAACGGATATATGATGATCCAACGGTCAAATTTGAACCAAAATCAAATCCAACGGTTATAATTGAATCACAATGGTTTTTGGACAATTTAATGGTTATTTTGACTCCAAAAAATTCTATAAATACCCCTAAAATCATACCATTTCATTACAAACTCATCCATCCACATCCAATCTCCATTTGACTCTCAAATTATTTTTTCTTTGTGATTGATCTCAATATTTTAAAGATCTTGGTTTTGAAGGTTTCAATTATAACAAATACAAAGTTAATTAGGGCATGTTCTTTGTGAATTTATTTTGTATTTATGCACATTTTATTTTTAATGTATTTTAGTTTTATTTTGGTATTGAAGTATTTTATAAAAAATATTTTTATACTATAGTTTTATTTTAGTTTAATTTGATAATATTAAATTAATTTAGATATAATGTTTGAAACTTAGATCTTAGACATTATACTATTAAACATATATAATTATTTCATGTTAAAAACTTAGATCTTCTTAAATATCATAATAATATTATTTTAGCTATAATCAATTTATATTATAATAGTAGTTAATAATATTACTTTTATGTTAACTTACATTAATTTAGAAATTGTTTAATAATATGATTTTATGTAAATTAATTTATTAATATTTTTGCATGTTAGAAATAAGGTTTCAATTAACTTAGATATCATAATATTAAATGATCATATTGACATCATGTTAGTCTAAAGTTTAAATTAAGTTAGATATCGTGTTAGAAACTTAGATTTTACTTTTATGTTAACTTACATTTATGTAATGTTATTATAATTATATCATATTATATTATCACATTGGTTTCAATTTTATTTTCAATAAAATCACACATGTTTATAGGATGGTTAGTGGAAGTGAAAAAAATATTGTAGGACGAGATCCTGCATGGAGAAATTGCATACCTGCATGAGAATAAAATATAACAATACGTGCACTATTATGGCTCACGATAAATGCATAAATTACTCACACTTTAAATTTCACCTATCACATACGAATCCCCATTCAAATACAAAAAAGTGTCAAAATGTGTTGTTGGAGGTGAAACAGGAAATGAATCAACTTTTAGAGCCAAAAAGTAAAGCAAAAGATAAAAGAATCAGCGATAGCAAGAAATTCGGCAGAATTACGAGGCAATAAAATGGTAAAAACATCAAACTATCATCACGACTTATATGAAGAGGACAATGACGAGGATGTGTATATGTATCCGGTTGACATGCACCATGATGAATGGCCACAAATATCGAAGCCACATGCGTAATCAAAAGCTAGTGAATTAACCTAACAATAAGAATTTAAGAGCGACAAGAGAAAATAAATAGGTAATCTTATATATAATTCATTCAATATAATATGTAAAAAGAAATGTAATATTTTGATTTTTTTTTTTTTTTTTTTGTATAATTGCAATAGGCGAGTCTTCATAACTAGGTGATTCATCAAGACATATGCAAAGATCACAAAGTGTTTGGCATACAAATCAATCACCGCCAATTGCACCATCATTGTACAAGTCTTTGGCTACAAGACAAAAAAAATATGAAAAATATGTTCAAATGTGGTTCAATCAAGGAAACAATGGGACGATTAATTAACAAATTCTTCATATATGAAAGTGTTCCACCTCAAAAAGTGGACTCGCACCACTTTAAGAACATGATTATTGGTGCACAACAAACAAGTTTATCTAATATGTTTTAATAGCGACATTATTATCTTAAAATCATGATTGCAAATTTGCAACTACTAATCAACTTTCCTTTAATTATATATGTAGGAATAGGCATCGAACCATCATCTCCATATGAAACCAAAAGCAAGTACTTGGAAATTGAGTATAAAGACATGAAAGGTTATGTCAACATACAAAAAGAGAAATGGAAGACATATGGATGCACAATTATGTGCGATGGATGGACCAGACCAACCAAATTGAGTATAATTAATTTCAGGGTATACTAAAAATGAGGCATAATTTTCCTCAAATATGTTAATGCATGAGATAAGATTAAAAACAACAAATACATATATGGTTTGTTAAAGGATGTGATCAAGGAAGTTGAAGAAGCAAATGTGGTGGAAATTGTAACAAATAATGGATCAACATTTGTGAAGGTGGGAAAGTTGTTGATGAAGAAAAACAATCTATATTAGACTCATTGTGCAGTACACTGCATTGATTTGATGTTTGAAGACATTGGCAAAAGGGATAGTGTTGTTGTGTTGATCATGAATGCCCGAAAGATAACCAACTTCATTTACAATCATGGTTGGTTGCTTGCAAAAATGCAAAAGGTATGTGGTGGAGATATTGTGCATCTTAGAGCTACAAGATTTGCAACAAACTATATCATCACCCTTGACAATCTTCTAAAAAAGAGGGTTGATTTGAAGAAAATCTTTATTAGTGATGAATGAGTATCTCACAAGCTTAGCCGGACAAAAGTTGGACAAGCTAGTGTCCATCTATGAGGCACTATACACAATGCATCACATTATTAATTCAGAAGTCGTCCCAACCATGCCATTTGTCTACGAGTTAATTCAGTTGATGAAGACAAATTTAAATCGACTCAAAGCTTAAGAGTGGGTGAAACAAATCGTCACAAATAGTTGGGATAGAACCCTTAAACATCATCTTCATCCTATAAGTAACTAATTAATATCCTCTTCACTGCTATTCACATTTAATAATATTATGTTTCTATTATCACATACTAATTCTTAATAACTATTGTAACGTACTATCTAAATCCAAATTTTTAATATAAACCTGGAGTCGGTTGTGACCCTAAGCTACTTCAAGCTATTCAAGAAATTTTTTCTAAATTAGATCCTAATGTTGAAGGCTTTTGTAATTTTGGAAATGAAGTAAATTAATGAGTTTCTAATTCTAATTAAATGATTTAATTGATTCGATTGATTTTTTATTTTAGAGATTTTGATATTTTGAATTTACAGCTTATACTCTTCCGAGATAAAAAAAAAAGGATTTGGTGATCGAGCAACAATAGCCTTAAAATTAAAAATGGTTTATGGTAAGTGTTAATTCTCATTAAAAGTGAAGTCCATAACTATTTTATTATTAGATATTGAATATTCGTAATTTTTATTGCAACTGAATGGTGGTTTTTGTATGGAAATCATGCTCCGACATTAAGGAATTTGGCCTTGAAGGTTCTTTCCCATAGTACATCATTTTCAACGAGTGAGATAAATGGGAGCACATTTGCTTTAAATCACACCAAACAAAGAAATCAGATTGCTTACCTTAGGCTCCAACAATTGGTTTTTTGTTATTACAACATGAAACTAAAAATAGGTGATATGGAGGTAGAGACCGATAAAGTTGTAGAAAATGATTTTCTCAATGTACTTGAGATTTCAGCTAATTTAGTGAAGAAGTGGATAATCAATTATTCCAATGGGTTAGACCTCTCCATTTAGATGATGAAGATGGAAATCCTAATCCACAAATAGCTACACATGTTCGAGAAGCAGGTGTTGATGTTGGGCAGGTTTTATCTGAAGAAGTTCATAGTGAAAGTTTTAGTCAAGACACGAGGGACTCATTTCAGCTCGTTGTTACTTCTCGACCTTCTTTTGATTCAAGTGTTGAACATAGTAGTAGATCAAGTTTTGTTGGTACTTTTACGATAGGTTATGATGGCTCAAGAGGAGAGGAGACCAATGATGATACTGATACTGGAAATGATGGTGGGGATATTGCAGATCCACAACAATGTCGATCGCGGTGAAGATGATTTCACACATGCTACACAAGATGAAGATCGCGGTCTTATGATAGCCGGTCTAGGTATTTGAGGCATTGGAAAGCCATATAGAGAAAGACAACGAAGAATGACACCATATAATGAGGATTCGTTTTCTGTCAGTTTTGAGTCCATGAATATTGGAACTCAATTCAATGATTCATCGAATGAGGGAAACATATTTCCTCCTTATACAATGAGTTATGGTCAATCTTTTTCACATCCTTCAAGTTCCATTGGTGAAGAATATATAATGATTTACTATCCTCATGATCCACAAATGCCATTCCAAATTCCATATCAAATGCAACAAGGATTTCAATTTAACACGCGCGAACTCTGAGTTTCCTCGCCCATCGAGGTTGTAGGTAGGAGTCAAGACATTTATTACATATGTTCAAGTTACAATCAATATTTATGCGAACACCATGTTTTGCATTTAATATCGCCCAACAAAGAGAGATCGCTTTATCAAATAATGAATTCGAGTCACATCACCATCATTTTGGTTTAAAAGACTATTGTAATGTAATTTATAAATTATAATGAATATCATCTTCAACAAGGTATATTTGTTTATTTACGCTTTTATACCAACAAAGATTTTAATGAATTTCAAGATTTTTAATTTTCGCTTTACTAATTTTTTTTGTCAAAATATCCATCGATATTTTGTTTATATTTTACCGATATTTTTTATATATCTGTCAAATCCAAGTACCGATATATCCATAATTATCGATATTTTGATCCTTAACTACAGGTATTGCTAGAAACCTTGATAGTGAGCAGTGCGCTTCCTCTATTAGGGATTGAGTGATTGGGCACTTATGAACCTAGATGCGTATGGGAAATAGGGAGAGCTTATTTCAATGTTTCTCTATGAGATAGTTAGGAGAAGACAGCTGTAAGAAAGGGGGGAGTCTTGTCTCACTTAAGTCCAACGTGTAACCTAATTGATATATAATGAAATACTTTACATTTTGGCTTAGTCCCACAGACGTAATCAATTGCCAAACCGTGTAACCAATCACTGCCCCTTTCGTGTGTATGCACTCTTCTTACATTGTACACATATTAACTTTACACACTGCACATCATAAAATAGTAAAAGAGTTAACTGCAGAGCTTATGATAATGTCATACCAATTGATGCAACATCTCTTAAATCGCTGTCATAACAAACACTCATTAATTTTTTAATAATAATAATATTAATGATAACCCATAAGGTTGGATTTGATTCTTAAAAGGTACTAAGTAAAGAAAAAAATTGTTCATAAAAATGATTTTCTTCTATTTTGTTGTTTAATGAAAATTTTCAAAGAAAATTAAATATAAATTAAATTATTTAAAATTTACATATTCTTAAATTATTTACATATTTATATTAATGAGTAAAAATAAATAAAAATGATATGTTGGTTTTTCTCCTTCATTTATTTTTTCTTAAAAAAAATTTCTCAATTTTTCTAGAACCATATATTGGGGAAAGTTTTGGATACCTCCAATGGTGAATGCGTCAAATGGCAACACGTACACAATCCGCTGGTGTGGTGCATGCCTGCCTGATATTTAATTCTTCAAATTAGGTGGGAACCTTTCTCCCCTACAATTTTGGAGGTGTGATGAAGACCGCCCAATGGCAACCACTTCCTTGGAGAATCATCCCCATGGTCCATCCCATCAATAATGAAAGAATCTGCTACCTTCTAAAAGAGGATTGTCTTACCAAAAAAAAAAAAAAAACTTGAGCTTACTTGAGGTTAGCTAAGTTGTCTCATCTTAGGTTTGTTCCCTAATAGTCATCTGTTCGAATCCATTCAAAATCACTAAAAGTTTTATCAGACCATTAGCTTTAGAGTATGAATAAATTGGCCTAGAGACCCAACGTTATTAAAAAAAAATCTCCAATAATGCAAGATGCTTTGGAGGGAATTTTCAAAGTTTCAAAAAATTAAGAAAAAAATACATATCCATCCTCCTATTTTGACTACCTCTTTATCAGTGTTTTGAGATCATTAAAGATTCTAATGGTATGATAAAATGGATGCAAGTAGGTGTACGAATAAGACCCCACTAATTATAACTAAATGTATAAATGCAAGAGAGCATGTTATTTATAAAAAAAAAACAATGTGTTATTAAATTTAACGATTGAGGGGTGACTCAAAAGTAGTGATTGATAGTTATAATAAAAAGAGTAGCATTCCTATTTTTATTATGTTGTCAATTAAAGATATTTGAGAGAACTCATGACCTTAATATTATCATTTGTCATCATATTTACAGAAAATAAAATAAGACAATAGTTTGTTTAGCTCAATAAATATTTTCTACAGCTTGTATTTGAAAGTTAAATTTTTTTTAAAAATGTTAAAGAGTTTGATTTAAAAAATTCTTTTAATTTTTCATTTAATAGAATATATAAATTTCATACTTGGTGGTTTCTTTTCATTAGGAATAAAACATTCCTTATTTTCCCATTGAAAACATCACTTTATCATATTTGACTGTCACCCACAGAAATCACAACACAAAAAGAAAGAAAACCGATACTATGTAACATAATTTCTCACATTCATGAAAAACCCAGAACATTAACTCAAATTTCCACAATCTTAATTGGCCCTTGAGGCCTGTTTAAGTAGTAAAGGTGGAATAGATGTATGGGAGGTCCCAAGCTTTGAGTCGTTAGAAGAATAAAACATTACAACGATATAATACAAAGTAAATAAATAAAAATTTAAAAAGGTAAAAACCTTCTACAAGCTCTAAGAGCATCAAAGTCAACCTAAAAATCCTAGTTTGATCAAGAACCTTAGCACCCATTCTCTTTGAATTGCCACCGTCGACAACAATATATTCCCAAATCCTTTCTTCCTATATATCCCTTTTGCGAGTAAAAACCCAAAGTAGACATAATCATTCATATTTCCTATGAAATTAGAGATATGATGATTTTTAGGAATTTTAGATTTATGTTCTCTCAAGGTGTTCACTACTATCTTTGTTATTTATTTATCATTATTCTTATCATATGAACTATATATCAAGAATATCAATAGAGTACTTATCAACATTATTTTCCAAATTATCAAGGTAATTAGAGAAACTAGACTCTAGGTTTTTCTCTCTATTTTTGTTAATTCTAAAAGAGTTATGAAGGGTTTTTATAGACAAAAAATTCAAAAAGAATTGGGATTCTATTTTTTTTTTCTAAATTAAAATCGTATAATATTTTGAAAGAAATTTGTCGAAAAAAAAAATTCCCAAACACTCAAATTGGAGCATTAGCCTCGTTTGATTATTTGAAACATATTGTTCATACGCTAAAATTGTTTTAGATAAACTATATGAACTTTCAAACCATGTGAACGTATTGTTTGAACTCTCTAATAGTTCAATCTGATTGATTGAATAATTTGATCATTTTCAAAGAACTTTTAAATTTAAATGTTTATAAAAGGTGATTTTGATATCCTTAACCCTATAAATTTAGAATTCGTCAGTAACCAAATTTTATTAGACATATATGTGACTTCCCGATAGAGTTAATCACCAACCTTTGAATTTTTAATGAAGAACAAATCACTAGCTAAGTAGCATTACTATTGATAGCTGGAACGTACTACGTCCCAAATAAATTTTTGTTTCTTTCGAGTTGCTAGAAAGAAAATTACATATTCCTTATGAATACAATTGAGCTATTTTATATCACTAGAGTATGTCATGTGTCGCCTTCTTATTGGTTTATGATCCAATATGGTAGTGGACCACGTGGAGGCGGAGTGTATAGTGGGTCGTAGGAAAGTGGAGTGTGGGGATGATTTACGTTTTGGCTTAATCTTCTTTTTTGTTGGAGACTAGGTCTTAGCCATCTTGCCAACTATGGTTGAGCATTGTTCATCAGTCCTAAGGAGCGATACGCCCGAGGTAGTATAAGTGAGGTGAGGCTTGAGTTGATGTGCCCTTAGTGCTCAGTGTATGAGGGTCTCGAGGTATTGGGTTCAGGGGAGCAACTCAATGTGTTGGGCTCCGAACTAGGTTTTGGACCTAGTTTTGCATTGGGCCCACAAGGGGTTTAGTTGGGCTCCGATGTATCCCATTCCACTAGCCCCTAAGTGTCATAGCAGACTAGGAAAACCGAAGTGGCACTTCAAGGTCTTGTCTTTTGCATTGCCAGTTATGATTGTGCGTCTCTTCGCTTTTACTCTCTAGAGCAGGTGGCAGCAACAGGCTAGCCTTCGTAGGTCGTGCGCCGTCGAATACAACTCTTGCATTTAATATTCCCATTGAGCTTCCCACGGATAATGATGGGCTTTTAGGGCTCCAACACCTCATTTCTACTTCACTTGTTTGGAATGACATTTCTAACTCTCGATTTTTTTACGTTCACTCTCCCTCTTTCTTGCACCTCCAAGGTTCCTGTCGTCGAAAGTTCTTCTTTCTTTGCCTGAGCTCCAGTTTATGTCCTGATCCTTTCTTCTTTTAACTCTGAAGGTATTATTCCCCTCCTTATCCTTCGAGCAATTTGCCTTTTTTTTTTTTTTTAGGAGGGAAGGGGGGGTGTTGTTTTTGGCTCCATTATTTTTATATTCCTCCCTCGCTCGTCCTCCATCTTCATTGGGCCCAAATAGGGGTCCTTGCTGCCTTGAGTCGTCGAGGTCAGTTCACTTATCTAATGGTTGTAGGGATATTAGGGCTCTACATCCCGCTTTTTGTTTCTCCTTTTGTGTTTTCCTTCACTGCCTCTTACCTCTTTTATGTCATCTTTTCTTTTGCTTTCAAATGTTGGACCTCGACAACTCAACTTTTTCCTGAGTAGTCGGTGAGGGTGCTCAGAGGCCACTTTATGGAAGGGAATGCCTAGAGCCACCTTGTAGGGGCGATGTGGGGAATTCCTCTTCCTCCGATTTGGAGTGTATGCAGACCCGGGTGAATGCGGATGGAATCATCACATGGCTCAAGCCTATCGAGGAAGCTTGGGGTGAAAGATTTTGTGAGAAATACTCCTTTCCCCCTAATGTTCAAGTGAGATTTTCATCGTCCAGGCCCAACGCAACTGATTGCACCTAGGAGGACCAAGGGGAGATGAACTTCGCCTATTAGCCCAAGGTTCACTTCATCGAGGGACTCTGACTACCTTTATCGACCTTGGTGCACCAGTTCCTACACTACACTCAACTGCATTTGGTGCATGCCCACATAAATATCATACACGTTCTCCTTGTGGTCTATGTGTTCGATTTGTCCCTGTAGTAGTTCGATCTCTTGGTCAGTGTTCTTCGTCGTTCGATTGCCAAGAGGAATTTCAAGGAGCTACTAACACTATTGAGCATCCGAGATGTTATAGAAAACCTCGAGGAGTTTGTTCTTTAGAAGGTTCCAAGGGTGAGATTTCTCGAATATCGGCTAACGCTCGGGCCTGAGAGCAAATCCTATCTAATTTGATCAACTGTGTCGAGATAGGAGTAGGCAAAGATAAGGCAATTATCGGGGATATGGATTTATGAGGTGATTTGATGTGGAGGTTCCCTCTCATACCTCGACATTAACCCAAGTGAGCGGGAAGCGCTGGTAGTAGGAGGTTTTGACACGAGTCATCGACCACCCCCAAAAGGAGCGAGGAGCCGAGATTTGTTGTGCTGGTCCGTAGGGAGCCTATAGATCTTTTAGAGAAGTGCTCTAAAGGGAATCATTATTACGCTGGTCAGATGCACAAATATATTATTTAATACAGCGCTTCTTCGCTAATTTGATATTCATACGTTGGAATTGATAATTATTTCCACCCCAATTAATGAAGTCCATGATACATGACATAAAGATGAAGGAAATCATGATGGGATCATGATAATAAGATTCCTATCATGTGCAATTATGTTTGTGTTCAAATTATCTTAATATGATCAACAAGACCGATACATTATTAATCCTGACAGATCGCACGCCATACCTCGGGATTGGATCAAGTAGTAGATCTTATAAACCTGTGATCAAGAGTTGATCGTAGTCATGCAGATGCCATAAGAGTAGCTAAGTACATTAGAGACCTATCATGAGACAATCATATGGATTATCTATTTAAATGTAGATGATTAGTCTCATCATATCAATGGTGCAAGTATCCTTGTACTGAGGTGCTCAAGGATATCTTAGACGCCGATCCCGCACTTGACCTTAATCCACGTTACCTCTTTAAGGGTCATTAAGGTTGAGGATTGGGTATAATTTGAGGTGTTCGAGGTAATTGAGTATCCAACAAAGGATTCGCTTAATTCTAATAAAGGGAGAGATACCTGGGCGCCTCGGCCGAATCATTCCTCAGAATCTCTACCAGAGTGAAAATGTCTCGAGGAGGTCTTCAAGTGATAAAAAGCCGAGGGATGAACTGGGACAAGATAAATTTCACTTGGGCCAGGTGTGACAGCCGCCTAGTGGGAGCTACACAATTGTCCATGCTCGAATCCAAGTAGGTATAGTTTGGTGAAAGGACGACCGCACTCCGGTGATTTGTCTATGGGAAGTGGTATACAATGTACCACTCGACTCTCCGGTCAATCAGTCATGATGTGTTGCTGTGACACCAAATCCTGACTTGCTTAATTCAATAGTTAACCATGGCCAACATAACCGAACCTAATGGGTCACACACTTAGAAGAGTGTGGTCGATATGAACGGATTTGGATGTGATCCAAATATGAGGTCCTTTTTAATGAATGTCACGGATTAGTGGAATCCTGTGTTCGAAGCCACTTAAAGAGATAATAGGTTTGGGCTTGTACCTCCGCTTTGGGTCGTGTGGGAACTCCATAACGCATAGGGATGCGTGTTTCCTATCATTACTTAGAGTGAGGGGCATTTTGGTCATTTGACATGATGGAGTTTTCCTATAAATAGAATGCTATGGAAAACCCTAAGGGTTGATGCTCCTTTTGAGAGAAAAGTGAGTTCATGAGAATGAGGCCAAGTGTGTTCTCTCATCTCCAAAGAAAGTTCTAGAGATTGAGAGACCCGGTTTTGGCTTCCTCTTCTGATCTGACTTGCTAGCACCTCGGACTCCGTCATGAGACCGTTGCCTTGGAGGTTGTCGGCTTCACTCTTCATGTGGATACCATTAGAGGCGAACCTAGGACTTGGTTTGCTTCGATCTAAAGCTGCCCCGACCACTAGCTCAATTTTGGAACAGACACAAGGTAATCCTACACCCTTCTTTGTTATAACTGGCTTGCATGCTACTGGGGTCCTTGGATGGGTTTTATTAGATTTTTTTTGTATTTCTCCGTCAAGCATCGGGGTAAGTGTTGCCTCCCACGAAACCCTTCAAGATCGACCCTAAAGTCTAGTGCCCCATTTGAGCCTCAAGTTGCCCAAACCCACCCACAAGATTCTAACATCCCACTAAAGCCTTGAGAAGCTCGCGTCTTGCCCAAGGAGACCATGTGGTCAAAGGGGAAGGGCAAGGCCAATATCTATGCCAAACACTCGTTGGGTAAGTCGGCCTCACCTCCATTTCTCAAATCTCTCCTTGCTAACCTCAGCTTATACAAAGAGATCAAAATGGAGAAGCCGCCAATGGGGGCCTTCTCTTCATTGGAGGACCTATTTGGCGGTGAGGCAATTCAGGAGGCCAAGGAGATGATGAAGGGCATTACTCCCTTTAAGATGGCCGCCACGGTACACGTTTTTCTTTTTCTTATTCCTTTTTCTGTTGGGTTTTGTTGTTCCCTATTGACTTGCTCCTGTGGTGCTTAACTCGGTGCGTACTGTGTCCATCTGGCCAAGTACTATGTTATCTTGCACCATAAGTTTATTCGAGTCTCAACTCTTCGAGACAGGTGCAGGCGGAGTCTTGGGTGCCCAAGCTTTAGGCTGAGTTGGAGAAGGTGAGGATCGAGAAAGCTTCTTTGGAAAAGGATTGAGAGGTCGTTGTGTTAAGGGCGAAGAAGCTCGAGATCGATCTAGCTAAGATGGAGAAGGTTGTGATCCAACTTTGAAAGAAGTTGGAGCATAAGGATGCCTTCTATGAGGCCAAAAAGGACTAGGTGGCCAAGGAGTTGCAGGTAATCTACAATGGTATGCTCCTGGATAGGGATCGATCATAGTTCAGAGCTGGGTATCAGCTTGGATACTTTAAAGCCAAGGAGGAGTAGGGGTAGGCTGGTTCCTAGGAGACTAGTCGAGTTTGTCGTGGAGCGAGTCTGGCGATACCCAAAAGTGGGGAATCAGAGACACCTTTTCCAATCAGGGAGGAGGTCCTGCCTTTGGACACTACAATTGAACTAGTTCCGATCCTTCAGTTGTGTAATAACCCCTCTCTTCCTTTTTTGTTGTACCTACTTAGGCAGGTTGTGCCCTTGGTTAAACAAATTGTTATGCACTCTTCCTTATTTGTCAGACCTACTGGGTGGGTCAGGCTCTCTGGGTCGGGACAAATTGTTATGCACTTTCCTCTCCCTTTTTTAAATTACTCATGTTTTTTTGTACCTTGAATGCATGACTTCCTCTCTCTGTTTGCTGTTCGTCGTCCTTATGGTTGGGCTGACCCTGTCTAGGATTCTTATCTCATCATTTATTAGTGAAGGGCAAAAGACTTCAAGTTGATGGCTCCGAATGACTCAAGACTAGCGGCCTCGAGGCCTACAACCTCCAATGGCTGAGGGCCAATGGCCTTCGATGGCGAGGGGCATGTGGCTCAACGCCTATGGCCTCCAATGGTGAGCGACCGATGGTCCCAAGGTCCATGACTTTCAATGGCGAGACAGGCCCCAAGCCTATGGCCTTCGACAGGAAGGGTCGGTACCCAAGGCCGGTCAATGTCACACCCGATTCCCCGCCCAACCCGATCGGGCGGATCCGAACCGGAAGCCACAAAACCATATTTTAGGACTCTTTACCTGTTTTGTATTTTTTTCAAAGCCGAACTTGTACCTATGGGTATGGCCCACATCTTATAACAGAATCAAAATATCAGATACATATACAAAAGATCTACCACCGGAGTGGTGTCCATCAAAATCTATACACATATACTGAGTCCCATTTTCATATACAAAACTGTACTTTTACATTTACAAATCAGAGCACGGAACCTACATGTAGTGAACCCTTACTAGTGTGTGTTGGCCCAGCCAGGCGCGGATGTTTCCAAACGCCTTCTCCCGTACCTACATGGATTAGAAACCCGTGCTGTTTTTACGCCAGCTGAAACATATCTTATAAACTTATATTGATATATAATAGGATCGAATCATGATAAACATATAACATAAACAAATATTTGCACCTATGAATTCATGTAATCCAAATGTATAACAGTCGAACATATTCGAAACAGACATATACAATGGCAAGGCATCCAATTTGCCTTTACATAAAATATGACTTTCTCGTTTTCGTGTCAAGCCTCTATTCAATGTCAATGATTACACCCCATCTACTCAGACTCGTGGGACTTTTAAATGCACTTTACAGATCTCCCATAGAGTATGTTTACAAGCAGATACCGTATATATAGTCGCTTTAATCGAATTCCTTTCTCTCTCGTTGTTCATTATTCAAATTCAGATGGTTTGGTATTCCATGGCTTTATTATACAAATCGAACATATAACTTGTGCAAAATCATAGGTCTATTGGTTCATATCTTCCGAAGGACACATTCTTATTCATATCCCTCGTATATGATACTGAACTTATACATATACTTAGACGGAGGTACTTATCCACATACTCATATTTATCTCAAGCTTATACTTGTTTCGATCTCCCGTAGGAGTTACAGAACTTATGCTTATACAGAGGTACCCTTAGGTACTACAAGGCTGATACTTATACCACGGAGATTACACTTGTTTGGAGGTACCCGTAGGTACTACAACAGATATTACTAACGTATAATCGGTATCATGGAACTTATTCTTATACGGAAGTATCTGTAAGTACTACTCTGTTCAAATGTCCCAGACGCACACTTGTGCTTATATCAAACTTATCTTGTACTCATACGGGAGTACCCGTAGGTACTACTGAGTTTATCCTTATCCGGAGCTTATACGAAGATACCCGTAGGTACTACAGAGATTAATTAGATACAAAAGTACCCGTAGGTACTACAGAAATTAATCAGATACAGGAGTACCCGTAGGTACTTCAGAACTTATATTTATACAGAGATACTTGTATCTGCACTTGAACACAGAGCATATCCTTGTCTCTACGCCTGACCTTATAATCGTATTATGAGCTATTGTTGTACTTCGGATCTTATTCTTGTATTTCGGATCTTATACTTGTATTACGGATCTTATACTTGTCTTACCGATACGAGAGTACCCGTGGGTACTACAGAACTTATACTTATATTACCGATACGGAAGTACCCGTAGGTACTATAGAACTTATTCTTATTTTATCGATACGGGAGTACCCGTAGGTACTACTGAACTTATACTTATTTTATCGATACGGGAGTACCTGTGAGGTACCATCGACTTATACTTATTTTGTCGACACGGAGTGTCTTTAGGTACCATCGGATCTATACTTGATTTATCGATACGGAGTACCCAGAGGTACTATAGAACCTTATACCTTCCTTATTTCCATCGGGATACGAGTAATCTGTGAGGTACTACAGAACTTATACTTATTTTATCGATAATGAGTACCCATAGTATCATGAGATTAATCGGGATAGCAGGAGTACCAGAGGGTACTACATACATACTGCAGGTATATTCAGATCTTTACCATTCTGTCTCAGAGTCTTATCATATAACCGCTTGATTTCACTGCAATACTGATTGAGTAGACACGCATAATAAGTACCAAGATACTGTGACAGACGGAAGTGGCGTAGCGCACAAAGCAGATTCTAGTAATAACAGAGTGCCGTGAGCACTAATCGTAACAGAGGACGGGCACTAAGAGGCTGTGGAGTGCCGTAGCACTGGGTCAGAGTACCGGCATTTCACTAGGAGTGCCGAGCACCAATCGAGTACCAAGTACTAATCGGGAGCGCCGAAAGACTCAATCGTGAGATCAAGATTAATCGTGAGTGCCGAGCATTAATCGAGGCCTGAGCACTAATCAGATTGTGAGTGTCGGGTGGTCATTTAATAATCGGGTCATAGGCAATTTTGCATAATTATATGAGTTCAAGAACTTACTATCTTATAATAGGGGCATTCTTAGCCATATTATGTCTATGACATATTGTATTTCATGTTCATATCACGTTTTCGCCTGCTTTCATATTTCATATCATATTTATGTTTCATGAAATACATCTATACATATCGCATTTCCTATTTTTCTTCTTGTTTCATGCCCGTCAGATATGATATTTGATACTTATAATGTATGACACCTATGTGTTCATTAATCTCATTCATGTATTTTTGTCCCTTTATGGAATATATTTTACTAGAAATTGAATCAAACAAAACTGATCATCCAAACTAAAGTTATGGCATTTTCATGCAACTAGCTGATTTACCGATTTTACCCGGAGGGAGTTTGCAATACTCATTTTCCAGTGCCTTGAATCCATTTGACACTGGTTCTTTGTACTCTTTTTGTAAAGTTAAGGCGCTAAGGGTTCTCTTCCAATCGAATCACCTAAATCGAGTAATCAACCAAGATACGCTCGAATAACCCCACGGACACTTATGTTAAAAACTGAACTAAATTGGCTCAAATATACCTTACTAAAGAAATTTTCGCCACATGTACTGGGGACTCAAGGTGCCTATTTCTCGATGTTTGTCTTCAAGTCTATTTTTAACCATCAACTTGAATCACTCAAATCGTGATTTAAATGAGCAAAGTTGTGATCGTCAAAATACGAACTCGGTCAAAATGTAAAATAGAGCACTACTCGTATCTAAGATAGCCTAATTGCACGCAGACACAGCCCCGAAATGCCTGTAAATGGTAATTTTCACCATTTTTCATGCACTTTTCTTCCATAATTCACTTCTATTACATCCTTCACTAAAAACTAACATGGAATCTCCCCTCTCCCAACAATTCCAATAAACACTTTTGATTTGCAAAAGAATCCAAGGATTCATACCAAAATTCACCCAATTCTACAAAACCTTGGAATTGTGAAGGATTTCATCTCTAATCATTATTAGCTAGGGATTTTCAACCAAACTTCCCTTAATTCTAGAGTTAGGATGTTTTCCTAACAAAACCCTAGAAAAGGGAAACAATTTAATCTTCAAGGAAAACCCTAGCACTCATACCCATGTAATTCATGTACAAAAATCATGCCAAAGTCCTGCATCCATACAAGAATCCATGCAAGAATCCATACCTTGGCTTGATTTCCCCTTTGTTCCTCTTCTTCTCCTTCCTCTTCCTCTCCTTCCCGTAGGCTTCTTGTTTGGAGACCAAAATAATGCATTTTTGGTCTCCCACATCTATTTATAATGAAACTTTATGTTATTTAGCTTTTAGTCCTCCAACTCTTGACCATTTGTATTTCAATTTCCTTTTTATTGTATTTTGGCCTCTAATCTTCTTAATCCATGTCTTTATGCCCTTTGACAATTTACTCTTGCCTTTATAACTTGTATGAATTTTTGTTTCTAAGTTTCTTATTTTCGCATTTAATTTTGACAAAATCCACTTATAAGCTTACAAAATACCCTAAACATGTCGAAAATCGCTAGGTATATATTTTTTGGGGCGTTACATCAAACGGCATGGTCATGGCTCAAGGCCCGTGGACTCCTAATGGTGAGGAACCATCGGCGTCCATGACTTAATGGTGAAGGGTCGATAAGCCCGAGGCCTATGGCCTCCAACGGTAAAGTAGTAAGGAACAAATGCAAAGATGAGTTTAATGAAAAATGCACTTTTTTTCAACCTTCCCATACGTCGAGGGCAACACTTAAGGACATAAATTGGAAAAACTTCACTATAAATACTTTCTTAAGTAGGTGGAGGTCCAGGGGCGTGGCTCGGTCTTCTCGTCCAAGGACTAGAGTTTGTAATCTCCCTTTGAGCCATCATCAATGACCATGTAGGGGCCTTCCCAGCTGCGCTTAAATTTCCCTTCATCGAATGTTCGTCATAACACTAAGTCGCCTCTTTTGAAGTCTCTAGGCTTGATTACTTTGTCCCCTATGTCGTGTTGCTTAACGTTGGTATTCGATCATCCAAGTTGTAGCTTGGTCTCTTTTTTCTTCCAACTCATCTAAGGCAAGTTTAATTAGATCACTTGTGCGAAGAACGTCCAGGTTGGCTTCTATGGGGATAAGTGCCTTGGCCCCGAAGGTGAGGGCGTACAACGTTTTGCCGGTGGTGGGTTGCCTCGACATCGTTCTATAGGCCCAAAGGGCTATTGGCAGCTCATTGACCCACTTGCCCTTAGTCGTGGTCAGTCATTTCTTGAGGTAGTTGAGCAAGGTTTTGTTTGTCACCTCGGTCTAGCCATTGAACTGCGGGTATCTGGGGGTTGGGTAAACATTTTTTATATCTTGCTCCAAGAAAAAGTGTTGAAAATGTTACTAATGAACTATGGTCTATTGTCCGAGAATATGGTGTGGGGTACTCGTAACTGGCATATGATGTTTCGTTGGACAAACTAAGTCAGGTGGCTTGGCTTGATCTAAGCGTAAGGTTCGGCTTCTGCTTACTTGGTGAAATAATCTATAGAGGCGAGCATGAATTTTCTTTGCCCAATGGCTGGAGTTAAGGGTCCCATTACGTCAATCCCCACATGTAGAAGGGCCATGTGCTGGATACTAGGTGGAGTTCATTAGTCGGAGTGTGGATGATGTTGCCGAATTTTTGACATATGTCGAAGGTTTTGACAAGCTGTTCTAACTTTTGCTTCATGGTGAACCAATAGAATCCCTACAACATGATTTTGTAGCTTAAATATCGTCCACCAATATGGGTGCCACATATACCCTCATTTATCTTTATGATTATGTGCCAGGTTTCTTCTGTTGGTAAGGGCCCAAGAATGATATGTGATAAAGAGTGTCATTTATTAGGGTGTACATTGCTGCTTGGGCTCTGATTTTAATGGTGGCTTTCCTATCTGATGGTAGGATCCCATCCCTCAAATAGGATGTGAGTGGAGTTATCCACAAATCGATCGTTCGGGTTTCATCTAAGAGAACCGCCTTCTCGAAGATTGAAGAGTGTGCCATGACATTTAATTCTATATGGCAAGGAATTTGTAGGCGCGGGCGCAATTTGGAGGCAAGCTAGAGTTGTAGAGGAAAGTCGAGTGATACCAAAAGTGGGGATCGGAGACACCCTTTCCCGGTCGAGGAGGAGGTCTGCGGCTGGACACTCTGGCGAGCGGGTCTCGGATCCTTCGGATGTGTAATAACCCCTCTCTTCCTTTTTTGTTGTACCTACTTAGGCAGGTTGTGCCCTTGGTTAGACAAATTGTTATGCACTCTTCCTTATTTGTTGTACCTACTTGGGTGGGTTGTGCCTTTGGTTGGACAAATTGTTATGCACTTTCCTCTCCCTTTTTTAAATTGCTCATGTTTTTTTGTACCTTGAATGCATGACTTCCTCTCTCTGTTTGTTGTTCGTCGTCCTTATGGTTGGGCTGACCCTGTCTAGGATTCTTATCTCATCATTTATTAGTGAAGGGCTACAGACTTTAGGTTGATGGCTCTGAATGACTTCCAGGTGCGGCCTCGGGCTCTGACCTCCGATGGGCGAGGGCGATGGCCTTGATGAGCGGGCGTAGCTCAGCGCTATGGCCTCTAATGGTGAAAAGCTGGCCAGGATGTCCCAAGGTCCATGACTTTCAATGGCGAAGGGTTGATGGCCCGAAGCCTATGGCCTTCGATGGTGAAGGGTCGGTGGCCCAAGGCTTGTGGCCTCCAATGGCGAAGGACTAGTGGCCCAAGGCCTGTGACCTCCAATGGCGAGGAACTAGTGGTCTCGAGGTCCATGACCTCCAATGGTGAAGGGTCGATGGCTCGAGGCCCATGGCCTCGAACGGTAAAGTAGTAAGGAACAAATGCAAAGACGAGTTGAATGAAAAATGCACTTTTTTCAACCTTCCCATATGTCGAGAAATGACACAAGGACATAAGTGGAAAAACTTCCTTTGTAAATACTTTCTTAAGTAGTAGGGTCCGGAGCATGGCAGTCTTCCGTCCAAGGACTAAAGTTTATAATCTCCCTTTGAGCCATCGTCAATGACCATGTAAGGGCCTTCCCAGCTGCGCTTAAATTTCCCTTCATCGAATGCTCGTCATAAAACTAAAACACCTCTTTTGAAGTCTCTAGGCCTGATTACTTTGTCCATATGTCGTGTTGCTTAACGTTGGTATTCGATCATCCGATTTGTAGCTCGGTCTCTTTGTTTTTCCAACTCATCTAAGGCAAGTTTGATTGGATCACTTGTATGAAGAACGTCCAGGTTGGCTTCTATGGGGATAAGTGCCTTATCCTCGAAGGTGAGGGCGTACAAAGTTTCGCTGGTGGTGGGTTGCCTCAACATCGTTCTGTAGGCCTAAAGGGCTATTGGCAGCTCATTGACCCACTTGCCCTTAGTCATGGTAAGTCGTTTCTTAAGGTAATTGAGCAAGGTTTTGTTTGTCACCTCAGCCTAGCCATTGGACTGCGGGTATCTGGGGGTTAGGTAAACATTTTTTATATCGTGCTCCAAGAAAAAGTATTGAAAATGTGCGATGAACTATGTGGTCTGTAATGCAGAGACTATGGCGTGGGGTACTTTCGTGGCGGCATATGATGTTTGTTGGACGGGCGGAATTCGGTGGCTTGGCCCAGTCTAAGCATAAGGTTCGGTTTCTGCCTACTTGGTGAAATAATCTGTAGAGACGAGCATGAATTTTCTTTGCCCAGTGGCTAGAGTCAAGGGTCCCATTACATCAATCCCCCACATGTAGAAGGGCCACGGGCTAGATACCAGGTGGAGCTCATTAGTCGGAGCGTGGATGATGTTGCGAATTTTTTTTTTTTTTTTTTTTTTTTTTTTTTAAGAAAAGCGAAAGAATATCGAAGGTTTTGACAAGCTGTTCTAAATTTTGCTTCATGGTGAACCAATAGAATCCCTACAACATGATTCTATAGCACAAATATCGTCCGCCAATATGGGTGCCACATATACCCTATTTTGCCTTTCTGATTATGTGCCTGGTTTCTTCTGTTGGTAAGGGCCCAAGAATGATATGTGATAAAGAGTGTCATTTATTAGGGTGTACATTGCTGCTTGGGCTCTGATTTTAATGGCGGATTTCCTATCTAATGGTAGGTTCCCATCCCTCAAATAGGATGTGAGTAGAGTTATCCACAAATCGATCGTTCAGGTTTCTGCTAAGAGAACTGCCTTCTCGAAGATTGAACAGTGTGCCATGACATTTAATTCTACATGGCAAGGGTATGAGGCGTTGGAGGCCAGGTTGGATAGGGCATCAGCTATCTTGTTTCCTGCTCTTGGTATTTGAGCTACCCTAAATTTTGCGAATTGGGCAATTAGTGCTCGTACCAGAGTTAGATTCATACTCGACTTTGTTATTTGAGATTAGGAACAAGAACTTAACTGCTTGGGCTACTAACAAGCCCTCGGGGGATCGCAACACCATACCGACTCTACCCCCTGTCGTTTTGGAGGATCCATCCGTCTTAAGTATCCAAAGGCCATTGGGGAGGTTGCCACTAACACATCTAACAACTCGGCAATGAAATCAGTAAGAACCTAATCCTTGATGGCCAACCTTGAGCGCTAAACAATATCGAACTCACATAGCTCGATAGCCCATTTTAGAAGCCTTCCCAATGAATCAGGCATGTGGAGTATGGCTCTAATCAGGTAGCTAGACAACACATTTATGGTGTGGGCTTGAAAGTAAGGACATTGCTTTTTTGTTGCAACTCTTAAGGCCAAAGCGATCCGCTCAAAATCTGTGTAGTGGGATTCGACATGGGTCAACATCTTGCTAACGAAATAAACTGGTTTCTGCCCCCCGTCTTCGTCTGTTTTGACTAAGGTTGTGCTTACGACCGCAATTGAGGCTACGAGGTAAATGAATCTTCAAAACAGACATATATTGGCTATAAATTCTTAAAATTCAAATATTAGTTTTCAGGTTTTTTGTTATGGAATTTAATAAGATTGCTACTTATTGAATTCATGGGTTTGTTGTATCTTGGAGGTAATTTGCCAAAAATACATGTTAGCAGTGACTAAAAAATCGGTTTTTTTCGACCGATTTATCGGCGAAAAATCGGTTTTTGGGCGACATGGAAACGATTTTAACAAAAGAAAATCGAAAGTAAGAAAATCGGAAAAAATCGCCGAATTTTCTGTGACTATGACGCACGTGCCTGGGAGGCGTGTTGGAGACGATATTTTCTCCGATTTATAGCCAATAAATTAAAAAAATTGCCGAAAAATCGGCGATTTTTCAAGAATGATCCTGGCCCTCAGATATTTTCCTGTTTTTGATCTAACGATCCAGATTTCGTCCACCTTTTTAGAAGAATCCAACGACTATA
Organism: Tetrastigma voinierianum; assembly: GCA_016808115.1. Lineage (NCBI taxonomy): Eukaryota > Viridiplantae > Streptophyta > Magnoliopsida > Vitales > Vitaceae > Tetrastigma > Tetrastigma voinierianum. The sequence continues at coordinate 136,063 of JAEQBH010000326.1, forward strand.
TTTTTTTTATCCAACGGTTGATTTTAAATCTGAAGCTTGATCTAACTGTCCAGAATGATTTCTAACAGATATATGATGATCAACGATTGATTTGAACCAAAATCAAAATCCAACGATTAGAAATAATTGGCATGGTTTTGACAATCCAATGTATTTTGACTCCAAAAATTCTATAAATACCCTAAAATCAGCCAAAAAACATTTTGGCTCAGCCATCCACATTTAAAGCTCCATTTCACTCTCAAATAATTTTTCTTTGTTCTTTATCCTAATTTTTGGAAAGATCTTTGTGAATTAGGTATGTTTCTTTGTTCATTAATTTTTTGTTTTATGCATATTTATTTAGTTTTATTTTGGTGTTAGTAGTTTATAATAAATATTTTTATACTATAGTTTTATTTTTATTTTTATAATTTGATAATACTATAGTTTAATTTTTAGTTAATTAATTATATTATTTATTTAGTTAACAGTTATTTTAGTTATAAAATGTTTCAAACTTAGTTATTTACTATAATATTATTTTAGTTATATAATGTTTGAAACATTTTTATACTACAATCTATATTTTTATACTATAGTTTTATTATAGTTTCATTTGATAATATAATTTTTAGTTAATTAATTATATTATTTATTTAGTTAATAGTTATTTTAGTTATATAATGTTTCAAACTTAGTTATTTACTATAATCTTATTTTAGTTATATAATGTTTGAAACATTTTATTACTATAATCTATATTTTTATACTATAGTTTTATTTTAGTTTCATTTGATAATATAATTTTTAGTTAATTAATTATATTATTTATTTAGTTAATAGTTATTTTAGTTATATAATGTTTCAAACTTAGTTATTTACTATAATCTTATTTTTATAATTTGAAACATATTACTTACATGCATATTTATTTTTAATGTATCTTAGTTTTAATTTGGTTTAATTTGATAATAATGAATTAAGTTAGATATAATGTTTGAAAGTTAGATATTAAACATCCTACTATTTAGTAATTTGAAACATATTACTTACATTAAATTTTAGTTATACTTATATAATATTTGAAACTTAGATCTTAAACATATTTAATGTTAGAAATTTAAATCTTCTTAGACATCTTAATGATATTATTAAGCTAGATATTATGTTAGAAACTTAGGTCTTACTTTTATGATAAATTACATATATATAATGTTATTATAATGATATCATATACAAAGATCACATTGATTTGAATTTTATTTTCAATAAAATCACATGTGTTTATAAGATAGGTTAGTGGAAGTGGTAGAGATCCTATATGGAATGTGCGCACCTTTGGAGGGACATAAAATTAGACAATTTGTAATTATTGTGGTTTAAAAGCATAAAGTGGTGGAATTACTCGTTTAAAGTTTCATACGTCACATCTGGTCACAGATTCGAATCTTGAAGTGTCCGAATGTCTTGTAGGAAGTAAACGAAAATGAAACAGCTTTACAACATAAAAGTAAATCAAAAAAACAAAAAAGCTTGGTGATATGGAAGAAATTCGAAATTTGAATTACAAGGCGATGGGAGAGCTATCACAGTCTCATTGATGATGATGAGGAGGAGGGAGATGAGGATGTGCATATGTATCCGGTTGACATGCACCCCGATGAGCGAGATGAATGTCGGCGATGCGATGCATCGAAGCTAGTGAATGGAACAGAGATCAGGTTGCGGGATTTATGAGAGGCAAAAGAAAAATAGGTAAATCTTTATACCTAATTCATTTTTCACATAATTATGTATAAAATAATGTAAGTTGATTTTATTTTTTTGCATAATTGCAATAGGCGAGTCTTCACAACCAGGTGATCCATCAAGACGTATACAAAGATCACAAAGTGTTCGGCATACGGATCCATCACCGCCAATTGCACCATCATTATACAAGTCTTTGGCTGCAAAACAAAAAAGCCTAAAAAATATGTTCAAAGGTGGTTCAATCAAGGAAACAATGGGACGATTAATTGGCAAGTTCTTCATATATGAAAGTGTTCCACCTCAAAAAGCAGACTCGCACCATTTTAAGAACATGATTTTGGTGCCACTGACAACGTTTTGTCTAATTATATAATATGTTTACATTATGATCTCCATATGAAATATGTTTTAATAATGACATTATTATCTCCATATAAAATATGTTTTAATAACCGACTTTCATGAATTATTATTATATGTAGGGATGGGCATCGAACCATCATTTCCGTATGAAATCAAAAGCAAGTACTTGGAAATGGAGTATAAAGACATGGAAGCTTATGTCAACTTACAAAGGGAGAAATGGGAGACATATGGATGTACAATTATGTGCGATGGATGGACCGGGCCATCATCTCCGTATGAAATCAAAAGCAAGTACTTGGAAATGGAGTATAAAGACATGGAAGCTTATGTCAACTTACAAAGGGAGAAATGGGAGACATATGGATGTATAATTATGTGCGATGGATGGACCGGGCCAACTAAATTGAGCATAATTAATTTCATGGTATATTCAAAAGGAAGCACAATTTTCCTCAAATCTGTTGATACGTCAGATAAGATTAAAAACAACAAATACATATATGGTTTGTTGAAGGACGTTATCAAGGAAGTTGGAGAAACAAATGTGGTTCAAATTGTAACAGATAATGGATCAGCATTTGTGAAAGCGGGAAAGTTCTTGATGTGACGCTGAATCAGGGGGTCGGGTTGACCACCGTCGACTTACGGAATACACGTGTCTCGTATCATGAAGTACGTACATAAATAAAATGGCACGTGCGCATCACCTACTTAAAAAAAAAATATACAACCAACTATATTACCATAGTTCAAGAGTTAATACATCACTCTTAATATAAACATATATTAAAATTTAAAATTATAATATATGTTATACAAAAAGTATCTACCAAAGCCACATGTCGGCTTTCTTCTCAAAAGCGGCCTCTAGTTAGCGTCGTCCTCCCGAACACTTCCTGTACCTGAAATAATGATCCCTTGACAGGATGAGCAATGCTGGTAAGTGATAATCTCACCATGGGTTACCTCCCCGCTAAGTACACATGTAATGGAAACCCGAGCACATTCAAGCCAAATGCATGATTCTACTTGAATGTCTACCGCGCCAATCTATGTCTCGAGTCTCGTGACTCCTCACACATACCTAAGCCAAATGTAGGAAAATACGGTTTTGAAACAAAAGGTTTTGTTACCGGCAATCTTCTTAGGATTTGTTAAAATCTATTGAATGACCCTTCGAGGGGCGAATAGGTGGGTAATTCTCCCAGCAGCTTGAGTCATAGGTCGCCTCCGAGATGGTATTGGACACCTCTTAAGGCAATTCTTGGAAAATCTTCATAAAATTCTTTTCCATGACCATTTTTCGTTTTCTTTCATTTTCTTTCATGTCATGCATTCACACCTACCATTCTAGGGTGCCCCGGTGCATATGGAATGCATTATGCTATTTCCAAATAATTCATGCTAATATATTTTACATGCATATATTAACAAAATTAACTTACATAAATCATGTTATGCAATTCATAGCAATCACATCAAAATTAACTCACATGGGCTAATAAACAATTTAAGCAATTCATTTTGAATCACCTAAACAACACACAAATCATGTGAATAGTAAAACCCTAGGCTCGACATTTGTTCCGCACGACCCTGATAGGATTTTTTCACTTTCGGTTCAAATTTTGAGGCGAAAACGCATGGCCATCAAGCCTCAACAAATCCCATCCATTAAAATGGCTTGGCCAAAGAATAAACCAAGTAGGAAAAGACCCTGCCTCTTGGGTTGTCGAAACTCCCTGGCAGGTGTCCACGCGTAGCCACTTGTAGTGTAGATGGCTTTCTTCTTGGTCAGCGAGGAACCAACGGTCCAGTAGAAATCTAGAAAGTTGCACTTTCTCTCTCTAAAACCAGTTTCTCCCCCCTCACTACCCGTTTCCAGCAAATGGAGAAGAAGGTGAATTTGTCTTTATTTTTAATCTTTTCACTTAATTCTCATTTTGTCCTTTAGTTTTGACTTTTAAAGGCTTTTTGACATTTGGCTTAATCTAAGCCATTTATCTCCATCCTCTCACTAATCATGCAACATGTGTCACATGGATACATGTAGTAGGTGACTCTTGTCACATCACATGCCTTTCACAATCTGTATCTGACTGAGCACTTGGTGCCTCGAAGCGTGAAATTAGACTATTTGGTCGACGAAGTCGACGTGGTAGCTAGATTTCGCGAGACAATTCCAACAGTGAAGTCCGTTTCATCATTCGAGATCTAGAAAAATTTCAGATTTTGACCAAAATTACCATTTTACCATTTTTTAGAAAATTAAAATTTTGTCATGTTTTACAGTTGATGAAGAAATACAATCTGTATTGGACTTCATGTGCAGCACACTGCATTGATTTAATGTTTGAAGACATTGGTAAAAGGGATAGTGTTGCTTAGTTGATCGGGAATAGCTGAAAGATAACCAACTTCATTTACAATCATGGTTGGTTGCTTGCAAAAATCTGACAATTATGTGGTGGAGATATACGTGCGTCCTGGGCCAGCCAAGATTTGCAACAAGCTATATTGCCCTTGACAGTCTTCTAAAAAAGAGGGTTGATTTGAAGAAAGTCTTTATTAGTAATGAATGGTCATCTCACAAGCTTAGCCGGACTAAAGTTGGACATGAGGTTGAAAGACTCATGTTTGATCATCAATATTGGGAGAAGATGGAGAAGTTAGTGTCCATCTATGAGGCACTATACACAGTACTTCTCATTTTTGATTCAGAAGTCGTCCCAACCATGCCATTTGTCTACTAGTTGATTCAGTTGATGAAGGCAAATTTAGATCTACTCAAAGCCAAAGAGTGGGTGAAACTTATCATCGCATATCGTTGGGATAGAACTCTTAAGCATCCTCTTCATGCAGCAAGTAACTAATTAATATCCTCTTATGATATTCACATTTAATAATTTTATGTTTTATATTATTATCATACTAATTCTCAATAACTATTACTTGACATGCTATCTAAATCCAAAATTTCAATACGAGACACGGAGTTGGTTCTAACCACAGGCTACTTCAAAGTTGTTCATGATGTTTTTCTAAATTAGATTCTAATGATAGAGGCCTTTGTAATTTTTGGGAGCTTGAGGTAGAGTGCTTGAGGTTTCTAATTCCTAATTAATTGATTCAATTTATTCGATTAATTTTTTATTTTAGATTTTTTGACATTTTGAATTCACAGCTTATACTATTCCGTGATGTAAAAAAGGGATTCGGTGATCGGGCAACAATAGCGTCAAGATAAAAAATGGTTCTTGGTGAGTGTTAGTTCTCATTATATGTAAATTTTATAACTATTTTATTATTATATATTGAATATAAGTAATTTTTATTGCAGCTGAATTGTAGTTTTTGTATCAAATCATGTTCCAACATTAAGGAGTTTGGCCTTAAAGGTTCTTTCTCAAACTGCATCATCTTCAGCTTGTGAAAGAAATTGGAGCATATTTGATCTAATTCATACCAAACAAAGAAATCGGCTTGCTTATCCTAGGCTCCAACAATTGGTTTTTTGTTATTACAACATGAAACTAAATATCCGTGATATGGAGGCAGAGACCTATAAAGTTGCCGAGAATAATTTTCTCGATTTACTTGAAATTTCGGTGTGAGTTTGGTGAAGAGAGAGAATCGACTATTTGATGGGTTAGACCTCTCCATTTAGATGATGAAGATGGAAATCTGATCCGCAGTGCTTGCACGTATTCGAGAAGCATGTGTTAATGTTGAGGGTTTTATCCCGAAGAAGTTCATAATGAAGTTTTAGTCAAGACACGAGGGACTCATTTCAACCATTTATTACTTCGACCTCTTTTGATTGAAGTGTTGAGCGTAATAGTAGAGCCAAGTTTTCTTGGTACTTCTACTCTGAGGTTATGATGGCTCAAGAGAAGAGGGGACCAATGATGGTAGTGATACTAGAAATGATGGTGGGAATATTGCAGATCCATAACAAAGTCAATATCCATTGAGCCCATTCACCGGTGAAGATGATTTCACTCATGCTACACAAGATAAAGACCACGAGTCTAGGAGAGCCGGGCCAGGTATTGGAGCTATTAGAAAGCCATATAGAGGAAGACAACGAAGGATGACACCACTCTGATGAGGATTCGTTTTGACCGAGTTTTGAATCCATAATTATTGGAACTCAATTCGATGATTCATCGAATGAGGGCAACATATTTCCTCATCTGATGAATTATGAGTCGGCCTTCTTCACATCCTTCGGGTTCTATTGGTGAAGAATATGGAATGGATTAACTATCCCCATGATCCACAAATGTCATTCAAATTCCATATCAAATGCGAAGGATTTCAAAAGCGAGCATGTAGGTGAACCTACAAATTTCCTATCCACGCGGAGAGGTTGTGGGTAGGAGTCAGCAGTTATGCATGGCATGTGCAGTTACAGTAATATTATTGCAACACCATGTCTTGGTATGAATATTGTCGTGTGTCATTTCTACCTACTATCGAGATGGGATCCTTGTATGGGATATCTTGTGTGGAGTGTTCTTATGATATACTATATTGAGTAGCGTGATGTAATTCTGTTGATAAATTATAATGAATATAAGTCTTGACAAGTGTATATTTCTTATTTATGTATTTTTATAGTTAAACAAAGTATTTCCATGAATTTCAAAATATTTTTGTTAATTTTGCATTAAGGTATTTTTGTCAAATATCCACCCATATTTCGATATTTACGCCAAAATCCAGTACCCGATATATAAAGTAATTACCGATATTTTGTTCCTTGCATGTTAGTAAGCTACTCATGGTGGGGGGAAAATAAAACCTTAAGGAAAATATTTCTTGGGCCTCATACCTAGATATGTTAACTTCTTCCCTCCTTTTCTTCTCTTACAATCTTAAGGTTTTAATTTGATGGAGGCCGAGAAAACTATGGCTTCATTCTTTAGTCCTCGATTGAAACTTGATCGCTTTGATGGAACAAATTTCACTCTCTAGAAAGAAAATTTGTTTTTCCTTCTCATTGTTCTGAAGATTGCATAAGTCCTAGATCCTCCTCCAATTCCTGAACTAAAGGATGATGATTTTGAAGCATTGGAGGCATAAAGGAAAAAGAGGCAAGATGATGAAGTAATGTGTCGAGAACATATTCTGAACACTGTGTTTGATAGGTTGTATAATCTCCAATATTCAATGTAGTCTCCAAAAGAAATTTGGAATGTACTCAAATACAAATACAAAAATGAAAAGGAAGGTACGGATATATTTCTGATTCTAAAATATCTAGAGTTCACTATGATTGATACCAAGTCTGTTTTGGATCAGATCCATGAGCTGCAAGTACTAGTCACGAAACTTCGTGAACTAAAAGTTGAGATTTCTTAATCATTTCAAGTAGGGGCTATTATTGCTAAATTACCCCAAAGTTGGAATGGTTACAGAAAAACAACTCCTTCATACAAAAGATGACATAACTTTGGAAGAATTGTAGAAACATTTGAGAATAGAAGAAAAGACAAGCTCTCGTGATACAAAGAACAATTCTCACGATTCTTCAAAAGTTAATGTTGTTGAAGCAAGTAAATTTCATAAAAACTTTAAAGTAAAAAATGACAAGAAGTTTAAAAAGAAATATGGAGAAGGCTAGAACAAGTTTACTAGAACTTGCTTCTTTTGTGGAAGAAATTAAGGCCATAGGCAGGTTAACTGCAAATACAAGAAAAAGAAAGATGGGAGCAGTTTCAACAATCCTAACAAAGCCATTATGGTTGAAAATCAAGTTGAAGAAATCTATGCTATGGTTTCTAAAATGGAAATTAGCATAGTCAACTGAATTGAACATGTTGGCTGCAACTAAATGCTTGGATTGGTGGCTTGATTTTGGCGCTACCATGCAATGATAAAACATTGTTATCTTCATATGCAGAAGAAATTGATGGCCAGTTTGTACTTATGGGAAATCATCAAGCTACCAAGGTTGTTGGAAAAGGAAATGTTGAACTTCAATTTACTTCTAGAAAGAAATTGCTCTTAAAGAATGTATTTCATGTTCCTGAAATTAGAAAAAATCTTATATATATTAGTTTGATGTGTAAGAATTATTTGAAAGTTGTACTTGAATCAGAAAATTGTATTATGACCAAAAGTGGAATCTTTGTTAGAAATGGATACTCATGTGATGGAATGTTCAAACTCAATCTTGATATTAATAAAGAGCTTAATTGTGCTTACATTGTTAACTCTTTTGATATTTGGCATGCTCATTTGGAAAATTTAAATTTTAGATCCTTGAAATATATGTCCAAACATGATTTAATTTCTTGTAAAAATGATAGTCATGAGAAATGTGAAATATGTATCAAAACAAAGATGACTAAGAAACCTTTCCCTAAGGTTAAAGAATACAAATATTAGATTTGATACATTATGGTACTTGTGAATATAATAGTGTTTTGACTTGAGGAGGAAATAGATATTTCATTACCTTTATTGACGATAATTCTAGATTTACATGTGTACTTACTTAAAATGAAAGATGAAGCATTCGAGAAGTTTAAACTTATCAAGGCTAAAGTTGAAAACCAAAAGGAAAGGAAAATTAAAATGGTTTGTAGTGATAGAGGTGGTGAATATTTTTCAAATGAGTTTGATTCACTCTGTGAATAGCATGGAATTATTCATAAAAAATTTGCTCCTTTTACTCCTCAACAAAATGGCTAGGCTAAAAGGAAAAATAAGACCATTACATATATCATTAATTCTATGTTACTTAATGCTAAATTGCCTAATAATATGTGGGGAGAAGCATTAATTACTACTACATGTCATGTTCATAATAGGATACCATCATAAAAAACACATATATCACCTTATGAAGTATGGAAAGGTAGGCAACCTAACTTAAAGTAACTAAGGGTGTGGGGTTGTTCAGCTTTTTACAGAGTACATAAACCTAAATCTTCAAAATTAGGACCCAGAGGAATTAAAAGTGTTTTCATTAGGTATGCAAAAAATTCCAAGGCATATATATTTTTAAATTTAGATTCTAATGTGATAGTGGAATCAAGAGATGTTGGTTTTATTAAAAATAAATTTAGTATTGATTTTATTATTGAATTAGATTTTGTTTATGATTCACCAAATGACATAGCTCCTGGTTCCTAAACTTAAAAGGAAAGAACAGAAAACAATTTGAACCTAGGAGAAGTCAACATGAAAGAAAAGAAAAACATCTAGTCCTTGATTTTATTTCATCTCAAGCTTTTGCTTTCCTGGTTAAAGGAGATAGAAATAGTGTAATAAATAAGATACCTTTTTTTACTCAATATGGAAGAAGATCTAAAAACATTTAGTGACGTCATGTCATCTAGAGATGCTTCCTTTTGGAGAGAGGCTGTAAATGGTGAAATTGACTCAATTATATCAAATCGAATATGAATTTTGGTTCATCTACCCACATGATTAAAACCTATAAAGAACAAGTGGGTATTTAAAAGAAAGTACAATACAAATGAGTCTATATAAACATTCAAGACTAGGTTAGTGGCCAAAGGTTTCAAACAGAAACTGGTATATAACATTTTGATACGTATGCTCCGTTAGCTAGATTAACATCCATAAGGGTACTAATGGAAATTGTGTCAATACATAATTTGTATGTGCATCAAATGGATGTTAAAACTGTTTTTCTTAATTGTGATCTTCATGAAGAGATTTATATTGAACAACCTAAGGATTTTGTTTTGCTTGAAAATAAAAATAAAGTTTGCAAGTTAAACAAGTCACTTTATGGTTTAAGGCAAGCATCAAAATAATGGCTTGATAAATTTGATTTTGTGATTTTATCACATGGTTTCATACATAATAATGTTGATAAATGTATTGATTCTAAATTTACCGAGAGCTTTGGTGCAATTATATGTTTATATGTTGATGACTTACTAATCTTTGGGACAAACATGCAAGGAGTAAGTGATACCAAGAAGTATCTAACTTCACACTTTAAGATGAAAGATCTTGGTGAGGTAGATACTATCTTAGGTATCAAAGTTAAGAAGCATAGTAGGGCCTACTTGTTATGTCAATCTCATTTTAATAAGAAGGTGCTTCTTAAATTCAATCATTTGAAATTTAAAAAGGCGAATACTCCATATGATTCTAGCATTAAGTTGAAATGAAATTATGGTAGAACGGTTGCATAGCTTGAATATACAAGTGCAATTGGAAGCTTAATGTATGCAATGCTCTGTACAAGGCCAAATCCTGCATATGCAGAATGTAAAATGTCTAGATACATGAGTAACCGTAGTGTTGAGCATTGGAAATGAATTGGAAGAATATTTAGTCACCTCAAAAGTGCCATTGATTTGAGTTTATTTTACTATGACTTTCTAGCATTATTGGAAGGATACTTCGATGCTAGCTAGATAACCAGTATGAATGATAACAAATCTACATCTGGATGGATATTCACAATAGCTGGGGGAGTTATATCTTGGGCGTCCAAGAAACGGACTTGTATAACTCACTCAACAATGAAATTTGAGTTTATAGCACTACTTGTAGTAGGAAAAGAAGTTGAATGGCTGAGAAGCTTATTATTTGATATAAAGTTGTGGCTACAATCGATGCCATCTATTTCTTTATCTTAAGTGATAGTGAAACTACTATGTGTCGAGCTTATAATAAAATTTACAATGAAAAGTCTAGACATATTAGCTTAAGACTTGAATATGTTAGACAATTAATAACAAATGGTGTTATTAGTATTGTTTATGTTAGGACAAATAAGAGCCTAGTATATCCTTTGACAAAAGGTCTAAGGAAGGACTTAGTTAAAGATACTTCTAGTGGAATGGGACTGAAACCTTCTTTTGAAAATAATTGCTAGTAATGGTAAACCAACTCTACAATAGTTTTACTGCTATTCTAAAGTTTAATGGGTAATAACAAGTTATTTATGAGTAATTGATTAGGCATTGAAATTTGAAATGCTCTCAATCAAGATGTTTAGTGCAAATAGCTACGTATTGAGGGCAGTATATACTCTTAATGAGTTCAAGTCTTAAATAGTTAAGACATGTTAATTCGATGAACTTTACCTAAGTGAGTATAAGAAATGGTGTCATTTCTGACAAGAGTTTGGTTTGCTCTTGTAAATGCTCATGAAACCAAGATAGAGCTCATGGACGTAATAGTGCTAATATGTGTGGAACATATTTTGAGACTGAGATAGCTCACATGTGTCATATTTTCGATATTCACATAAAAGAAGAGGTTTAAGGCATCGCACACCTTAGTCTTGTGAGTACTTTGAAATATAGTCACTAATTGAAGGTTTAAATCGAAAGATACATTTAGTAAGTATAAGTATATCATATGGATATGGAGAAATATTACAATCTAGTGGGGGATTGTTGAAGAAGTTGTGATAAATTCCTTGGAAAGACCGTTGATACGATTAATTACGATCCAACATTCATATTAATTTGTTTGTTAGCTGTATTTGTTTGAATGAAAAGATATCTCTTGAGAAGAGGTTTCAACTCTTTAAGACACCTCTTAAGAAGAGGTTGCAACTCTTCAAGAAAAGATATATATTTGAATGAAGAGACACCTCTTAAGAAGAGGTTGCAACTCTTCAAGAAGAGATATATATTTGAATGAAAAGACGTCTCTTAAGAAGTTGCAACTTTTTAGAACAGACACATATTGGCTATAAATTCTTCAAATCTAGATATTAGTTTTCAATTTTTATTTTTGTTTGTTCTGAAATTTAATAAGATTACTACTTATTGAATTTGTGGGTTTATTGTATCTTAGAGGTAATTTGCCAAAAATACCTATTACCGATACTCATAGTAGAGGCAAATAACGCCAAGAAAACTATTTCTTCTAGCCTCAAACCCAAATCTACCAAACCCAAATCTACCAATAGTAGACGGACCTAGCTAATGCTTAGGGGCATATACCCCTTAGATTTTGCAAAATTTTTTTCTCTTGTAACCATATAGACTCGAACCCAAAACCTTAATTATGCCTCCTAAATTTTTAAGATGGTATACCATTAAATTAGAGTTCCCAGTTCATCAATTTATACCCCACTGAACTAAATTCCTGGTCCGCTATTGCCTACCAACTTATTCTCTCTTTTTTCTTTTACATAAACGCCTTCATGATTGCTAGAAGATAACTTTGATTCAGCTCTCAATTTTTTTATTAATAATATTTTATTTTTATATTTAGTTTATAGTTGCTTGTACCTCTTTGAGGCATTCAATAGCACATTGCATGCAGAATCATGACGAGGATAAGAATACCTGCAAAAGCACATTGGTAACCTCGTGGCTTCTTATTTAATACATTACCTTTTTGTTCTGTTTCACAATAATATAACAAAAATAAAAGATAAAAAATATTCAATCAGGACCCAAATGAAAAAAAAAAATCCTCATCTATTGATAGTTTAATTTTACGGGTCCTCCTTTATCATATGACAATTAGGGTTTCGGTGGATCACACACATTATAATATAACAAAAAACAAAATTAAAAAAAAAAATTCAAACATGACCCAAATGAACAAAAAAAAAATCCTCATTTAATTTAATTTTATAAGACCTCCTTTACCATAAGACAGTTAGGGTTTCTATGGATATCTATCACATATTATATGAGATATCATTTTATAATCACAAGTCTAAAATCAAGACCAAATTTATTAAATAAGTCTTGCACCAAATGGTATTATATTTCAGCCAATTTTTTCATTTTTTCTAACCATATTTTTAATAGAAATATTCAGTGAAAAGACCCCAAATAAATCAAAATTTATAAATCCAATCATCTCTATATTTTTGTAAATGACTCATATGGACAAAAATATCTTTTATTATTTCATGTACTTACTGTGTATCTTTGAAAAAATGATTATTTTTATCAGAAAATAATAAAAGTATTTTTGTCTAAATGAAGTAAAAATTTGATGAAGAGTCATATTTTCAAAATTTAGTTTTTAAAAGTCTTTTAATCAAATCACCCTTCTTAAAATTTTACCATATTTTTGCCTCATTTATATTAATCTATCAATGATCAAATTTATTCTAATTTCATCATTATTTTTATACTTTAATCACAAGCAGTGAAATTGATGAAGAGATTCCATGATTTTTTTTTTTTTATGTTATAAGGAACTATGGGTGCCAACTCATGTTCACCGGTGGTGTCAATAACATATATTTGATTGTATTCGTCAATCCAAACATGACATAATTAATAAACGGGTCAAAAAAAAAACACGATCCAATTAGTAATTGGGTAACATGACAGGACACGACACGTATAACCTGTTTATTAATTTAGTTATTTAAAGTAATTTAAATTATAATTAATTCATCAATATTTAACATAAATAACATATTCAATAGGTTAATTTAAGTTAAATGTAGTGTAAATAATTCATGGGTTAAATCCATGTTTGTGATTATCTGAGCCTGCCAGTTGCCAGTGGGTATACGGTCGATATGAATTTGGCTTCATCTGATGATTCTCCAATGACTCTGAAAAAATGTATCGAGTTAGTATCGTGTTCGTAAATCGAGTGTCAGAATTTTCTTGGGGTTATAGGAACAGCCACGCCTTGGAAGTTGATAGGCAGCTTCCATGTTGCTTCAGGTGGGCCCAGAAACCAGAGGGCAAATGGTGGGGCCAGATGGGGAAATGCAAGGCACGGGCGTGAGCTTTTTCGCTTTTGGTGTGGGAAATGGGAATTGAAATAAGCTTTTGAAAGAGGGGAAGTGAAAGCTGAAAACCACAAGGCAGAAGGCCAACGTGGAAGAATCAATTCCAAAGCATGGAAGAATAAACGAACTCCAACAAAGATATTGCCTCTTCCCTTGTGTTGGGTTTCCCATTTCTTATTTCACAACATCGGATTTCCTATTTTAAATTTTTTAAAAAAAAGGTGTTTGGATTTCAGAATAAGAAACCTTCCTCTGTTTCCCTTTCACTTTTTTGTTCTCCCAAGCATCACTTTGTTTTATTTATTTGTTGGTTAATTTATTTGTTACTTCTTTAATGAATATAATATATGTATTTTACAGTTTGGAAGCCCCCATCAAATTCACCCTCAACTCAAAGCCATGATTGACAGCAACACAGTGAAAGAAAGTGAATATAACTATTTCTTTCTTTCTTTCTTTCTCTCTTCTTTTTCTGTTTGGTTGTTTTGCCAGAAAAAAGTAGATCCCGTGGCCATGGATGCCACCCATTTTCCTCAATCTCTGTTTCTCTGCAGCATGCTGCTACCCTGCATGATTGGTTTTGTTTGGCTATACATTGGGAGAATTCCAAAATTCATAAGAAGGATATACAATTTCAAAAGACCAAAATATCATAGGCTCGTTTGAAACCCCAAGGCAGGAAAGAAAAAAAAAACAACACTAACAAAAATGAGGGCATGATTGCTTACCCTTTTTAAAAAAGGGTTTATATTCTAAAAAAAGAATAATAAGAAAAATATGGAGAATATTTTAGTTTACTCGATTTTATTTTTGAGAAAAACAAAGGGAGCATGAAAAACGTTAAATTCGAGAGCAGTGCGGTTTTAGATATATGGCAAAGAAATGGTGTTTTCTATGTTTTTAAAACATTATTTTCTTATGTTTAGCTTCATAGTAATTATATAATTGATAGAAATAAATACAATGAATTTGAATAAATATCTATAATTAATTTATTAATTTCTAATAATTTTTCTTTCCTTTTATTTTTCTCTTTATTTTTTGGATAATATTTTTCCGTTTCCAAATGGAGCTTTGATATATTACATATGAATTTTTTTTTAAGAAATGGAGAATTGGGCTAGGTAAAAATAATCACTCTTAACAAATAAAAAGTTATTATAAAATTTCAACTCAGGTAAGATCATTTTAAGCATTTTAAAAAAGTCATTATAAACGTTGAATTTTTTTAAATTAAATTTCTAACATAATTAAAGTCATTTAGGCATTTTAAATTTTAGTATCCTTTATGTATGGTTATTGGACCGAATTTTGAAGGTTATGTGACTTTGACATGACTCTTGAGGCCTAAGTGGGCTTGAAATATAATCCTCCCAATATTTTCTCTTTTTTTTTCTTTTTTTTTGAGAAAATAGATAATGTCTTATCTTTAATGTGAGCCATTCAAGGTAGGCTTAAATTAAAAACATATATTATTAAATAGTGGGCATAGTACACCTGATCTATTATTAGAAACCTCACATTTTGGATAGTGGTATTTGCTTTAATGTGCCATGCTTCATTCTCCCACATGCCTATTGTCTCAACCTTCAATTTCAAGGGAAGGGAAATACTAATTGGGGCTGCTTGCTTGTGGACAAATATGACATAGATTGTTTTTTTTTTTAATATTATAAAACTCGTATATCCATGTCCTTTCATGCAGACAAGAATTAATTCACTTCATGTGGGAGTAAATATTATATAATTTTCGTTTAGGATATAGGTTGCTTAGAACAATCCATGAACTGAAAAAGCTTCATTCCTTTTTCCATAAACCTTATCTCGTAATCTTATTACATCTTAGATTCTTTTTCATTTACAATGAACCTGATTCATTCAAAATTTAAGGAAAATAAATAAAAGGACACTCAATTACCAGGTAAATAAATTATTTTGATCTTTCATCTATACTAATTTTATTAAAACATAAATTGATAACTATTCACATTGCATATAATATTATAATAATCTCTTCTTATAAGGATTTAAATTTAGAATCTCTTATTCGTCAACCTACTCGCACATCAACTTGGTCGATCATGGCTTATGTTTTTATTTGTTTATGATGATGCTTTTAGCAGGAGCCCCGGGTTGGAGCGTGTAGGTGTCGTTGGGCCACGGACCGATTCTTGTGAAGTGGTTGCAATCTGGATCGATCTTGCAGTGCAAAGTAGGATCGTTGCAATCTTTGGTGCAACGAGCTGCAGACGTGTTGCTCCTCTGCTAAAAACAAGAAGAAGGAAATTCGAAGGAGAAGCCGCGGAGTGGCGCTCAGATGCTAGTCAATTTCTTTTCACGAGGAGAAAGAGACTACTTAAGAGTGAATGTGTGCGTATGTTCGCGTTTGAGTATGCGTGTACCTTTCACCGATGGGGTGACCTTGTATTTATAGTAGATGTTCTACCAGTTGGATGGTGATTAGGATTCATTCCCATTGGATGGGATATTTCTTGTTATTATCGGTATCGGATTCGGTAAAGGATATGAAAGCGGTTATTTGGGATAAATCTTGTGTATTGGGGGGGATCGGTGATGCGATGGTTGTTATTATATTTCTCCTTATTGGTGAGATTTTGTTGGATTTGCATGGGATAATATATTATTAGGTATTCTATTTTTACGTATCTATAGGGAGGCTTTATTATCGGCCTTTGGGAATTTGAGCGGATTAGTACTCGATCTGGAGCGACACAAAAGGCTTGAATACTTCGCGTAAAGGCTTTACGAATCTTCAATGGGCGTATCTCTCACTTTTAGGGTTGCGAGTAGGCTACGTGTTTCGTTAATTTGCTTTCTTTTCAGGCTGGCGAATGTGCTGTGACTTCTTTTGAAATTTTGTCGGTTTACATAAGGTTAAGGAGTTAAAATATATAAAAATTTAATTAATATATATTTACTTTTTTTTTTTTTTTTTTACAAACCAAAAACATACTTTCTGTCCTTATTAAAAACAACCAAACAAACAAACCAAACATCCAATTGATTGAAGTCCTGAATAGTGAATGTCATGCAATAAATATTCCTTCAAACATGCTCTCACTATTGAAGAAGATGGAGAGCACCATTTTTGGTACACTTTGCATATATGCCTTGTCATAAGAAAAGAATGCCAAAACCATGTGAATGATGGATGTCTCTTTTGTTGGGAAGGAGCACAAGTACATGGTTTAAGATATGTACTCACTTTCCCTATCATTTTTGCCTTTTTCTTTTTCTTTTTTTTTAGGTTTGCCCAAGTTGGAATTGACGGAGGACTAATAATTTCAAATGATGGGTTGTGGAATTTTAATTAAAAATAAGTTAAAAATGGACTTTGCATTATTGTTATTTTTTTCTAAAATGAGAAATTAATTTAATAAATTACCTAAAAAACCAAATTTAAATTGCCAAAAGCCAATTCAAATTGGGTTGTAGTATTATCACATAAATTTTGATATTTTTTTCCTTTTTCTGGGAAAATTGGACTTGAACATAATATCATTCAAGGTGGTAGAAAAATTTTCAAACTAAAGCATGTCTTGCTTTATTTTCTATTAGAAGTTGAAACTTGATCAAAGTGATCATTTTTTAAGAATAATATTGATCTTATAAAAGTTTTATTTATATAAAAATTTATATAAATCAAAATATTTTTTTAAATAAATATTTTTTCGACTTTCATATTAAATTAGTTTTTTTTTAAACAATTGAGAAATGTTTAAATAAAATTAGTGAAATAAATACATAACTCTTATTAGCAAAGAAAAAAAATTAGACATGTTTAGGCCAATTAAGGATGGCAACAAGGGGGGTTTAGGACGGGACGACACATCCCAATCCCGCCCTGTTTATGTAAATCATATTTTATATTCGTCTCACTTAAAAATTAAATGGGCGGATATATTTTATAAAAAATAAAAAATTATTTTATTTAAAATATTCTAATTATTTATATTAAAAAATAAATTAAAATAATTATTAAATCATTATTTAATATAATCAGGGCAAACACTATAAAACCCAATTTCACTCAAATTATACCTGTCACATTAGAGACAGGACTAGAACCCAAAAAAACCTATGCCACTACCATCACTATAGTCCCCTGGTAGATATTTGGAATTGTTATAAAATTAATGGTGGATCAAACAAGAACGAAAGAGATAGAACACTTTGATTTACGTGGAAACCTAAATAAGAAAAAACCACAAGAGAGCTGTAAATCTATTAAAGTTGTGAGATACAATAAATGAGTAAAAAAAATTTTGTACCGTTGCCTAGGAGATTGTTTCAAGCCATAAAGGATTTTTTTAACAACTTTATAATCCTCTTTACTTGAAACCACAAAACCACGAAGTTTGTATGTAGATATCCTCCTCAAGCTCTCCACGTAAGAAAATAGTTTTACATCCACACTCAAGCTCGAAATGTACATCATACAATAATAAGAAAAGTTCGAATAGAACTATGCTTTAATAGGAGAACATCTATAAAATGGAATTTGGCTTGTAACCATATTGCCTTGCTTTGTATGTCCTTCTTCAACTCCTAGTATCTATTCTTTTCTTTTAAAAGCCCACTTGCAACGAACGACTTTCTTCTCCTTGGGAAGTTTCATCAAGTCACAAGTACCATTCTTATGAAGAGACCCCCTCTCTTCTTGCATAGAAATCATCCACCTACTAGAATCCTCAAAACTCACTACTTCCTTATAAGTAGGGTTTCTGAAATCAATACTCTGCTACATTGAGAGTATTAGCAACCAAATCAGCCTCGACATACCTTTTTGGAGGAATAACTTGTCTTCTCTCCTTGTCTTTGGCAATACTGTATTGTAGTCCAGGAGGTGATGGTTGAGAGGAACCAACACCATCTTGCTCATTTGACAAAGATTGAGAAGTAGACACTAATGTAAGCTTCTGATATGGTTGTAGCTCCGCTGCATTCGATTTATGCGACATGTCATGAGTCCTTAGTAGGAAAATCTCGCAGCATAGTAGTTTCATAAAAAATAACATCTCTATTAACAATTATCTCACGAGTCTCAGGACACCACAACTTATAACCTTTAACA
The DNA here is from genome assembly GCA_016808115.1 of Tetrastigma voinierianum. Taxonomy (NCBI): domain Eukaryota; kingdom Viridiplantae; phylum Streptophyta; class Magnoliopsida; order Vitales; family Vitaceae; genus Tetrastigma; species Tetrastigma voinierianum. The sequence continues at coordinate 154,980 of JAEQBH010000326.1, forward strand.
CCATTCTTATAGCTAAGGCTTACATTTAACATGTCTTAAGTTTCGGTTTTCGTATAAACCTGGCGTAAGTTGGACAACGAAATCTTTATGCTCCGGAGTAAACTAAAGTACCGACCATACCTTAATTGGTGTCTTCTTGTCAATGGCAACTGAGGGAGACCATTAATGAGAAAACAAAAGGTTGTAGCTGCTTCAGGTCAAAATGACTTTGTTAATTTAGCATTAGAAAGCATGGAACAAACGTTCTCCATGATAGTTATATTCATCCGTGGAGTACCAACCACTTTGTGGTGTCTAACAAGGCCTTCTGACATGCACAAGACATCAAACTCTTTGGAGTAAAACTCCAAACCATTATCAGTTCAGAGACGTTTTATCTACTTCCCTGTTTTTTTTCTTGTTCATAATCTTCCACTTCTTAAATATTGCAAAAACATCACTCTTGTGCTTTAAAAAGAATGACCAAACTCTCTTGGAAAAATCATCAATGATAGTCAATATATAATTTGTACCTCCGTTAGAGGGCACTCTAGATGGTCCCCAAAGATTAGAGTGTAAGTTGTCAATAGTTTCTTTGGTGTTGTGAATACCCTTAGAGAACTTGACTTGTTTTTGCTTCCCGAAGACACAATGATCACAAAATTTCAATTTACTAGTACTTTGACCATCAAGAAGTCCTCTTCTACTCAATTTAATCATACAATTTTCACTCATATGCCCATGGCGCATATGCCACAGTATGGTAACATCACCATCTGTCATAGACTTAAAAGCAACAACAACATCACTTGTAACTATAGTACCCTGCAAAATATATAAGTTTGCAGTTCTTTTATGTACTATGAAACTCCGAACATACATATATATATGTGTGTGTGTGTGTGTGTGTGTGTGTGTGTGTGTGTGTGTTCATAAAAGGAGCCCTAACCCATAAAGCAAAGTCAACGAAGAAGCAGTAAAACGTGTCTGCTCGTTGTGGCAAGTTAGCAAGAGGGTAGTAGCGAAAGAAGAGGCACAAACGTGCGTGAAATAATTAATACCATCGCGACAGAAATAAAAAAGGATAGAGAGGGCTTATGCTTGTAAACACCGCGGCAAGGTGAGAGCGTCTTGTGATAGGTCCCTGTTTTGGATTTCATTTTTCCTTTATCTCTATGACTCAAGAATTCGGGTCATCAAACACTTATAGAAATTTGTTAGGAGATTTTTACGTAGCACCTTTTTAATTTATTTTATATTCAATAAATGTCTAAGTAATATCACAATAATTTTTTATTATATTTTTCTCAATAAACCAAATAAAAAAACTTTAAGATGGGATGAGATTGGATTGATGCAAGTGCAACCCAGTGCGTGAAGACGAAAAATGCAAGAGCTCCATTTGGAACCCGAAAAGTACTAAGGGAAGAAAAAAATATTAAGGAAATAATTTCCTCATGAAAAATATAAAAAAAATTAAGTATAATAAAAATTTCTTAAACTTTTAGATATTTTTAAGTTCCTTAGTCCTTGAGAGAAACAAATCAAATGGGTTTAAACTTATTTTTTATTTTCCTCAAAATTTTCTTTCCTTACACTTTTCCTCTATATTTTATTTCTTTAGTACTTTTCGGGTTCCAAACAAAGCCTAAGACTCTATTTGGAACCCATAAATTTGCAGGGAAAGAAAATAAAGAGGAAAAGTGTAAGGAAATAAAAATTTTGGGGAAATAAAGAATAGATTTAAACATAATAAATTAATTCTATATGTTTACAGACTCATTTTGTTTGTTTCTCTATTATGGTGAAAGCGATGATCTTCATAGTGAATCCAAATCCTATAAATTTGAACTTTTAGGAGAGTTGATTATTTAACATGGAATTCGAGTTTGGTCTGACATCACATCTCTGCAATGTATTCCCTATTTGTTTTTGTTTAACACTTCTAAGAAAATATGTAAAATTTTGAGAAAATTTTATTATATTTGATTTTCTTTTATATTTTTCAACATGAAAAAATCATTTCCTTTAATAATTTTTAGGTTCCAAAGGGAGTCTAAGGTTGTGATTGGTTCACAAAAAACAATGAGGAAAGAAAAAATGCCAAAAAAAAAAATTTTCTTATGTTTGACTGTCTAATGAAAAATGTCAAAAAAAAAAATCAAATATACATACAATTATTTAGAAACTCAAGTAATTTAAAATCATTTAACCTATATAATGACAAATAAAAATAAATAAAATGAGTTTGAAATTATTAAATATAGATAGTACATTAGATTTTTTTTCCTTCATTTGTTTGTTCTTCTAATTTTTTTTCTATTTTTTTTTTGCATTTTTCCTCAATTTTTTTGATAATCAAACATAGCCTAAATTAATAATAGAGGGACTAAAAGTAAACATAAATCATTTGCATGGTTACCCAGTGAGTGCAACTACCAGAATTCTTGAGTTACATAGAAATGCAGTAGATATGTAGTAAAGTCATAGCTTTGGTGGTGAAAAATTTGTCTTCTTGTGTTTGCTGTATAAGAATGTGACAGGTAACTATGATCTTACTTCATTTCATTTGTTCCGTTACACAAGTCATTTTTTTATTGCCAAAAGGGTGGAAGGGGTTCAAACCTGTGAGGTTTGACCATTTTTTCAAAAAACGATTTAGTGGGTAACATTAGATTTGTTTTTTTTATAATAATGTGTGTCAAGAGTCCGCATGTGTACACAAAGACTAATTCTACGAGACTACGAAGCTAACAAATAATTGAGTGAATTCTTGAATAGTCTTAAGAAAAAATCGAACTAATGATAATTAGGAAGTAAATTAAAAGATCAGACCAATTGACTTGCATCACATGATTAAAATTATATTTGTTTTTCTTGATCCTTTCACAACTTATTGATTAATCTTAATATTATTTTTAGGCCCTAATTCCATTCTCAAACATAATCATAATCATCAGCTCAAAAGCTCACACCTTTCTACTTCTTTTCCTTTTCCCCCCTCTTTATATTTCTTTATGAATTATATTTTCATTGAATTGGACTTGTTTAAATTATACAAGAAGGATTTTAGAAACTTCTTTAAAGATGTTATTATTATTTTAAATTTACATGAGAAAAAATATTGGATTATGAAATTTGAATCAGTTTTGTTGTTTGATGTGATAGTAAAGTTTGAGTTATCAAATCAACTCAAGGGTCGTTTATGTGTCATGTTCAATCCTAAAAAGAAGTTATTAGAGTTTCACCTTATTGTACTATTTTTATTTGTTTTATATGATGCTATATATGGTTTCAAAAAAATGCAAAGAAAAAAAAAAAAATAAATCTTGAAAAAAATATGAAAGAAAGCAAAATATTATAAATTTTTAACAATCTTTTTAAAAATTAGCGAGAAATATAAGAAAGATAGGAAAAAGAGTGGATTTTTTATTTTTATTTTTATATTTCACATGTCATATATAAATTTTCACACTATTTATAGATCATAACTCTATATTATATGAAACAAGAGAAAAATACTTTCTTAAATTCCTTATTTTTTCTTTAAATTTTGTATGGATTCCTTACTTTTTTTTTCTTCAATTTTCTTTCTCTAACTTTGTCAAAAAAATAAAAGAAATTGATAATTTTGGGTGTTTAGACTAACTTACATTCACATTGACCTATCCCATAAGACCGTTGAGGATGGGGTGAAACCTTCAAGGACTCCAAGTGATGACATTTGAGGAGCAAACCTAATATTATCCTCTTAGTGATAATCGAGCTACTTTTAAGGTTTTTATTTTTTATAACATCAATATTATCCTTTACAGTGTATAATTTTAACTTCAAAAAATAAAAATAAAAAATTGTTTTGATCAGATCATAATAACTATTCTAAAGTACGGAGACACATTTCAAAATCGTGTCTGTTTATATATTAAATTATAAAATACTCAAAATTAATTAATTGTGGTAACAAAGAGCCATCCTTTTGGCACATTGAAAGGTGACAATAGTCCACTGTGAGCATGTGAACATTGGCGCTTTTTTTTTTTTTCCCATTTGCTTAATCGGATCTTAAATAAAACTGCTAACTTAGAATTTTCAAGGAGACAGAATATGGGTTTGTTGTAAAGGAAATGATGTATTTGATATGCATGTAAGAACAAAAGCAGGAAAGGAAAGTAAATTCCACCATCATGATAGAGCTTGAAGAATAAAAGCCCATTTCCATTTCCCAGAATCAGGGTATCAGTACAGGGTATAGAAGAGGAACCCCATTTTAGAGCCTAGTGGTCTGAAAACTGTTGTTAAAAAATAAAAAGAAATCATGAAAATATTTTTTATTATTTGAACTCCAATGAAAATTTTAGGATTTTTAGGAATTTAAATCAGTTCCAGCTTTGGATTTGAAAAGGGGAAAACTATATGGTACAGCAGGAAAGTTGAAAAAGAAAAAGAAAAAAGGCAGATATGGAGGGCTAAAGAATCTGAAACTGATGAGAGGAGAGAGTTGGGAGAGGAGGAATGGAAAGCAAACTGAAACCCATATGGGTATGCTTTATTCTGTAAATCAATTTGGTTAAATAGATAAGAAAGATCTGCAGAGGCTGATCTGGTGGTCTTAACATATTACATATCTGCCTGTTTCCCTCTCAATTTCTGCGCTTACCCTTCTCCACTGACATCTCGTATCCTCTCTCTCTCTCTCTCTCTCTCTCTCTCTCTCTCTCTCCATGGTTTGCCGCTACAAAGTAGCAAAGCAGAGATGGTGACTGAAAAGGATTCTTAATTTCTTACACAACCAAGCTGAATCTCAGGAAGAGTCAAGATTGTCTCTAGGCAGACATGCTCGCCACTTAGCTTTTTTCTTCATCAGCCATGTCTGGCTCTGCTGGCACCTCTTGCATTTCTTCTCTCGCTTTGCCTCATACATCTCTCTCCTACAGGCCTCGCAGCCATGAAGAGTACGCCCTATCTGGGTTGTCCTCTTTACAATGAGATTTATGTGGTTGTGATTAATGGTTTTTGTAGTTGAGGCTTTGATAAGTATCAGGAGAGCTTTGAATGACCCGCATGGGGTTCTCAGCAACTGGGATGAAGACTCTGTAGACCCATGTAGCTGGGCAATGATCACCTGCTCCACTGAAAATCTCGTCACTGGATTGTGAGTTTCTTGTGTTTTCATGGGTTATGAGTTTTTCATCATGGAAGAAGTCAAACCTGTTAGCTTCTGTTCTTTTTTTCTTTCTTTGTTCTGCAGAAGGAGAACCAAGGCCAAATCTTTACAAATATGGAAGTTTGTCCGGGATGATTGGGAATCTCACCAATCTTCGACAAGTGTGAGCAAACACAACTGAAAGTTTTACAACCCTTTTGTTTAACCGTTTCAATTTTAATTTTTTCAATCTCATGTTTGGTTCCTGAGAAAATGGAGGAGGACAAAATAGAATACAAGATTTTGTAGCTTAAGTTTAGTGTTGGTCTATTTTCCATATTCGACTATTTCCAACACTAACCTGGTTTTTATTCCATTTTCTCAGTAACGACACTAGCTTTTGACGTTATTTATCTGTGAGGGTGACTAAAGTATTCGATTCTGACTTTGCATGTTCCTATGTGTTGGTGTAGATTTGCAGTTTATTGCAGAACAACAATATCTCAGCCCCAATCCCGCCGGAGCTCAGCTTCTTCAGGACTTAGAGCCTTGGGTCTCTCCAATAACCGCTTCTCAGCGCCCTCCTGCCGTCTCTGGTCCAGCTGAGTAATCTTAGCTGTTTACCTGTGAGTATTTCTCTTTGTACTTCTTTCTGTCCTGTTTGGTTGGTGGGAAAAAAAGAAAGAAAAGAGCATCGGTGAGTATGCTTATACTTCTTTTGGAAGAATAAGATTTAAAACCATGTTTCCTTCTCTTTTTCCTTAGTTTTCTGGCGACAAGCAGAAATCTTCACTTTTCTCTCCGTGTATTACCAGTTTCAGACTGTTATACCATGTATTTTATAACTGCATTGTTTTGTCTCTTACTAGGAGGCTGGGCAACAGCAACATCCAGAGCATTTCACATGTCTTTAGCCAAAATCCCACAACTTGCTTTCTTGTGAGTATGGGTTTTGTTTTGTTTATAGGTATCTTGAAAGTGGAAACAACCTGCAGTTTCTGGGATATGTTGTAATGTGGACTTCTCAGTTTGAAAAATCCATTGATGAGTTCTATTTGATAATTCAAGGACATCTTATAACAATCTCAGTGGACCTGTGCCTGAGGTACCCAGCCCAGAACATTCATTAAGTGAACTGCAACTCTCTCTCTCTCTCTTCTGAAGGGTCTTTCTGGGGTCCATATTTACATTTATTTGATTCAATTTTCTTCTTTCTTTGTCATATAGTATTGCTGAAACCCTTGGTACATGAGACCAGCTCCACAAATACAGGTGCACTCTAGAACCAGCCAATGCAGTTACCTCTTTCTACTCTCTAAAATCATCAGATGGTTACCCTCTCTCTCTGTTTCTAGTCCTGTTCTCTTTAGACTTTATATGAAGTTCTACTGCTAATTTTCTTTCCTCTTTTTTTTTCTCGGAAAACCAAGGTCGAGAAAGTAGCAGATTGCACTTAAGTGTCAGCCTCAGCATTGTCTCACTCATCCTCATAGCATTTGGATATCTTGTTTTATGGAGAAAAACCTTAAAATCTGACCATCTTAAACATCAATGGTTAGTGACGAAGGAACCCGACCAAAAAGCACTCCTTATATTTTTGTAATTATTACAGTGCAAGCTGATTATCTAATTTTTTTTTTTGCAGATAATCAAGAGGAGGAGGTTCGCGAGCCTGGGCAACTAAAACTAACAGAGGAGACTCCAACTTGCTACAGACAATTTCAGCACCAAGAACATACTTGGCAGTGGAGGCTTTGGTAATGTATACAAGGGCAAGTTAGGAGATGGGACTATGGTGGCTGTGAAACGGCTTAAAGATGTGACTGGAACTGCCGGAGAATCACAGTTCAGGACTGAATTGGAGATGATTAGCTTGGCGGTTCACCGGAATTTGCTTCGGCTGATCGGTTACTGTGCCACCCCGAACGAGAGGCTTCTGGTTTACCCTTACATGTCTAATGGCAGTGTGGCCTCCAGGCTTAGAGGTTGGTACCGTCTAAGACTTATGCTGCTAATATTAGTAAAACACATGGTGAATTATACGAGTAATTATTTCATCTTATATTCTTAAAGATTTTTCCATTCCTAGACCATATAAATTTGGCACTTGCTTTTGATTGAAGCATATGGACCACATATGTTTGTCATGGTGACTTGGTTTGTACCACCATATCTTGAGGGGCCCCCCAGTGTTTTAATTCTGAGCTCATACAGATGTGATGTTGATTGGGATTATTTGAAGTGCCAAGTTTGTTTGTTTGTTTTCTTTGTTTTTCTCAATAATTGGAAGTTTTGGCAGGGACAGCTTGGAGATGAATCTTCATTTTTGAACTTGGAAGTATATATGTCCTGCTGAATAAATGGATCTCATGGTTCTTATTGCAAAATACATCTCTTGATGGTCCTGGATCTTTGGCAAAGAAAATTTTCTTTTTGTTCTTGTTTTCCATTTTTAGGGGTTGGGCTTATTCATTATCAAGAATACAAATTCCAAATCTGAATTTAGTGCACATATTAGTGCATTGAAGTGATCATATTAATTTGTTGATTGTTGTAGGAAAACCAGCATTAGACTGGAACACAAGGAAGAGGATAGCGATTGGGGCGGCAAGGGGTCTTCTATATCTACACGAGCAGTGTGATCCAAAGATAATCCACAGAGATGTGAAGGCCGCTAATGTGCTACTGGATGACTATTATGAGGCAATTGTTGGTGACTTTGGCCTTGCAAAGCTCCTTGACCATGCTGATTCCCATGTTACAACTGCTGTCAGGAACTAGAACACATTACCCGAGTACCTCCTCACTGGCCAATCATCCGGAAAACTGATTCTTCTTTGGTTTTGGTATTCTCTTATTTGGAGCTCATTACTGGAATGAGAGCTCTTGAATTTGGAAAAACAGTTAACTTAGAAAGGAGCCATGCCAGATGGGTAAGTAATTTGCTTATTATAATTATTATCTGCTGAATTGTAGTTTATCTATCACCCAGTATAAATATACTGAACCCAACCATCACATATATTCATTCAGCTTTTCCTTTGCCCACTTTCTGATGATTAAAATCCCTAATAACTCTACCTGCATCTTCCTGGGGGCTATAAGCACCCAAACGTAAGTTCTGATCATTTTAACAACGGTTTCTAAGGTTAAATGTAATGTTGGGGGAAATATTAAACTACATTGGTGTCATGGGAAAGCTCTGTTCCCAACGTAATTGACTGCATTGCGGGTCAGAAACTTAGGATCTCTGAATGATTCACCGGACATTAACTTCAGGTAAATCGAGGTTTGCACCCAAACTGTTCTAGACACCCAAATAATGTAAGTTCTGATCTATTATTTAAGAATGCTTTTGAGGTTTAGTGTAGTGTAGGGAAAATATGAAACTATGGCGGTGTCCTTAGAAAGCTCTGGTTCCAACAAAATTGGCTGCAATATTGCTGGTCATAAACTTAGGGAAGCCTTTAACTTCGATTGTACTCTACTAAATCCATGTCCAGACAAAATGTGTATGGACAAACAAGGCATCGTCAATCCTAATATGTTTGAATGTTGGGGGTGGGTGGCAGGTGAAGAAAATACAGGAGGAGAAGAAAGTGGAAGTGCTGGTAGATAGAGAGCTAGGCAGCAACTATGACAGGATCGACGTGGGGGAGATGCTACAAGTGGCCTTGCTGTGCACTCAATATCTGCCAGCTCACCGCCCCAAAATGTCGGAAGTGGTCAGGATGCTGGAAGGCGATGGCCTTGCAGAGAAATGGGCAGCCTCCCACGACCACGCCCACCACCACCACCAGAACAATAATCCCAACCCCAACAACATGAACATCTCCCAGAGAAGTACATGGCGCCCTACCACTGGATCAAAGCATGAAAACATGATGGATCATGATGGGTCAAGCATGTTCGGAATCGGCACCATGATGGACGATGAGGACGATGATCATTCCTTGGATGCCCATGCCATGGAACTTTCTGGTCCAAGATAGAACAGGCAGAAAAAACCAATTCTTTTTCTTTTCTTAAACATCTAATTCATTAAAGGTTTTAGTTAAGTTAGCTTAAGATTATCTCATTTTCGATATTTTGTTTTGGTAAAGTTGTATTGGGGTTGGAGGGTGGGTTGTAAACTTTTGAAGAAATGTAAATATTCTTGTGGGTGTTGTGGTCTCCTATTTTCAACAGTGTTTGGGGGAGATGGGAAAATGAAAAGCAGTACGCCTGCAGCGCATGATGAGATGAGGGTGGGGATTGACGACTCATCGACTGAAAAGTGTAGTGTCGCAAAGAGAAATGAGGTTTGTGTGTGTTGTCAAGTGAGAGCTGTTATGGGTCGTTTTCCTACTGATGCTTTTGCAGGCTCACGCGCGTCTTCCTCTCTCTTTGTACTTTTGTACGTCTGTTCCCCCAAAGACAAAAAACTTAAAAAGAAATAAGAAAGGATGATCGGTGTATTATTATACACTGTCTACATCAGTGAATCAGCTCCTAGTAGTCTCTTTATTAATAGAAGAGATATTGGTTTAAATGGGATAAATTCAAAAGTTCATTTGAAAAACCAAGGGGACGTTTGTTTATAGATCTTGGAAATTCTATTTTGTTCTAAAATACAAAGGGGAATAGGGAAAATGTAGAGAAGACATTTGGAGCTTGTTTGTTTACAGTTTTTTAAAATAATTTTTTTTATTGTTCTAAGACACTAGGAGAATAAGGAAAACATAAAAAACATATTTGATTTTTAGGTTTGTTTTTTTGATTTGAAAAACATGGAGAACCTAAAAAACACTAAATTTACAGAAGAATAATTTTCAAAAACTTTTTTGTTGTTCTCTTTGTTTAAAAACTTTCTTAAAAGCATTTTTTAAAAGCGGGAGCTAAAGCATTGCCCATATAAATCTTCATGGGATTGTTTCCTTGGTTCTTTTTTTATTGTAAACATGGAATAAACAAAAAACCCTAAATTTAGAGAATAATAGAAGTTTTTAGAGATCGCCAAAATAGTGTTATGTGTTTTCAAAAACTGTTTTTAAAAATAGGAACCAATTATGCCCTAATTTTATGCACATTTAATCTTAATGTTTCGTAAACATAAATTCCCTATATTATACTTAAATCCTTATGGGCATTTTGCCCCCATCTGCCATGTTATAAGTAATGTTGTAATAACTTCCTTGTTTTCGTTTTTTGTTTTTTTATTATTATTTCTATTCACTTGCATTTTTTTTTGGATTTGAACATGGAATTTCCCATAAACACAAACTCGTCTCACCCCTTTATCATTGGAGTCAGACCTCATGGGCTTCCTATTACCTCTCTTAAAAATTAAGGAGGAAAATTAAAGAGAAAAGAAAAATGAAATTTTTTTTTGCATTATATCTACATAATATTTGATTTCCAATCCTTATATACACATTTTTAATAATATTCTTATAAAATATGAAGTAAAAGAAAAAAATTATTGTTTTAAGGCTTGAGAGATAATATTATTGATTAAACTAACAATACATTCTATGAAAATACAGAATCAAATTTATTAAAAACCCTATAAGATAAAACAATATTTAGGTTAATAGCATAATAAATTGATTCAAAGCCTTGTAATGACTAGAATACCTATGAATCCATTTTTGCAACATATTGACAACCATGGTTTGATTTGTTGCCTATATATGTGATGTAAAGACGGGACCGTGATGGATAATATAAGGGGTTTAGGTAAGTTAGGGTTATGAACTGAACTTTGATGGGTAAAGGGATAGGTTTGGTTTTAAAGGTTATAGAGCTTATTTGAGGTTTATTTATGATGAAATTAAGGTTTAGAATGAAGGATTTTAGGTTTAGAAAAGTTTGGATTTGATTTGATGCAAAACAACCTTGTTTTGAGCTAGTTTGTGGTTTTCGGGTTTATCTAAGGTAGGTTAGGGCAGTAAATGAATTTGGGGTTTCTTTATGGTTATGGAAGATGATATTTATGGTTTCTAGGTTAAACAAAGTATTTGGAATGAGTTTTGAAGTATGAAACCAGAATTGGAAAGTTTTGGATTGTGGTTAGAGAATTGGATTTGAAAAGTTAAAAGAGAAGATGATGGGATGAATAGAGGTTATAGAAATATAGATACTTACTTCACAACCCAAAAAATCCATCAAGAGATAAGAAGCCAAGAAATCGCCACTCAAAGGAATCCACCCAAGAGATTAAAGAATAAGATATATATTTCACTATCCAAGGAATCCACTAGGGATAAGAAGCAACGAACTCACCATTCAAGATAACCCGCCCAAGAGATAAAAAAACAAGAGATAACTTTTAAAAAGAGAAATATGAAAATATTATTTAACTTGAACGGAATATCCAAAGACTACATTAAGGAGGTATATATAGGCCTTATATTTTCTAAATCAAATAAAACAATTTTGACTTTGACTTGAAAAATAAGACTTTCTAATTTAAATAAAGCAACTCCTAAAAACAAATCTTTCTAAAAAGAAATAACAACTTCTATTTGACTAACAAAACAAAATTTATAAATTAAATAATCATCTACTACTTTAACTTGAAGAACAAATATTTCTAAAATAAAAAAACTCAAAATCAAAATAGCAACAAGATTCAAAATACTTGGAAATAGAAATAGATTTGGTGTCTTCAAAGTTTCACAACTTCCCGAATCCGAATTTTCCATAATGCAGATCGAATTTCCAATGTTTGTTGTAGAAGCTCATACATTAATATGATCGAATATGTTTTGCCTTTTGAATCGCCCATAAACAAGTAAACCCCACAATAAGGATGGAAATATGAAAAACAAATTAAAAACCCAGTTTGTGTGGAAGAACCACTTTATTGAGAAAATGATGATAGAAAGAGATGTAGAGTGATGATTTAAAGCTTGAAAAGACAAAAAAAAAATCACACCTAAAAGAAAAGGGCTTAAAGAGAAAAAGATGAGAAAAAAAATGAGGATAGCTAGGGTTTCCTAGGTGGATATATAATAGAAAAAAAAATAGTAAAATTACGAAAAGAAAAAAACATAAAATAGATTCCTTATTTGTTTCTTATTAAAATTTTCATGCATAACCAAAAAAAAAAAAAAATTACCTTCTTCCATCTTCTTTCCTTCCATTGTTCTTTTTAATTTTCTTTCTACTCCTAAAAATAATCGTGGTAGCTACTCCGGTAGACAGTCACAGAATTACAGTCCAAGCACCGGAGGGCGTTGTTCAATTAAAGGAAGCAAAAAGAGACAAGTGAGAGGCAGTTTAGAAATGGGCAAATGGGTTGAGCCCATATAAATGAGATAAGTATACATAATAGTAGAAATATACAAGAAATGATTAAAAAATATCGAAAAAAATAGAAGAAATAAAGAATGGTGTCAACAATAGAATACAATGCAAGATACAAGCAAAAAGTAGAGGAAATATAGACCGTGACAGTGCAAATGAGGGAAGTTAATTAAAGTGAAAAAAGAAGCTGAATTGAGAAATTAATGGTGATGAGAGTGAAATGATAAATTAGTAATGACAAGAATAATAAATTAGTAATGATGAGAGGAATAAATTAGTGACGCTGATCGTCGATGTTTTGGATGTTGTCCATCCCGACATGATATCAGGCATCGATAGTTGATTGAGCGAAAAATTAAAAAAAATCTGATAATATAGACGATATAACATTGATATATCTGTATTACATTGAAATATCGACAATGTCATTGATAAGTCGTGAAAATTGGTCATATTGTTATGTAGTGTTTGCTATTGACAACCAAGCTTTCTTTGAATTTGTCTTGGGTGATAACGAGACAAAAATTATTTTAATTTGTTTTTAGATTTATTTGAATTATTTTAATTTACTCGTATAAAAAATTACTAATTCAAATATATAGAAAATTGAATTAATGTTATTATATAATTTCTTTTTATAAGACAACCAAATATAGTAAAATTATTTTTTACATTGTATTTTCTTGAAACCTTTTAAGAACTAAATAAAATCACAGGGGTTAAATGATAACCAAATGGATTTTTTAATCTTTTTTTTTTTTGTATATTTTCCTTTCTGTTTTTTAATTTTTTTTCAAACTCTTTCCTAAATTATGAAAGTAATCCCTTCTTTTATCTTTGAAGAATTAGGAGGCCAAGTCAATAAGACTTGAATTAATGGTTAAAGGATTAAATGAGACATAAGAAAATCGAGTCTCCAATATAATATATATATATATAAAGAATTAGGGAGTCCAATAGATGGTTTCAATTGATCCTATCATACGGTCACCACAAATAGGACGACAACTTGGGCAAGTTAACTCAACCCAACCTAATCCCAACTTGATGTTTGGAGGGGGGGTTGGGTCAGTAATTTGGGTTGGACTTGGGTTGGTTTTATCAATCAGATTTAAATTGAGATTAAGCTTGAGTAAGTGATTCGAGTAACCTGACCCGACCCAATCAAAGTGTAGCCCTTAAAAAACTTATTTTTATCATTTTAAAATTTCCTATTTCACAAGCCATTATCATTTGACTATTTTCATTTCTATATTCATTTGATTGTTGCCATCACCATTGTGCTATCATCATCATTCTTCACAAGCCATTTTTTATTTTGTTTATTGAGGTTTCTTGTCTAGTCAATCATCATTTCCTCTAGTTGAGTATTTTCATCAATCTCAAGTTAAAACCTAAAGTTACCCTTCCAAATTATTTTTCTTTTTTAATAATTGACATTTATGTTTAATTCAAACGTTTGGATGTTGAGAAAAATGAGAAAAAAAAAAGATGTTTTGAATCATAATTTTGTAAAATCAATAGGACTTGAGTTTAGTTTGTTGATTTGAGTTTTTCTATTCTTTGAAATTTGACAACGATGAAAGTGATTTTTTTTATTTTTATTTTTTTTTATTTTCACTTTGAATGATGCTTTATAATTAATCATTTTTTCACATTGCTGATTTTTTTTTTGTATTTCATTAAATTAATCATTTTGTAATTCATAAAGAGTTGTCAAATAGTTTTGTAACTCGATAAATTTTTTAACTCAACCCAGTCCAATCTGACTTAACTTGATCAACCTGATTAATCCAACCAATATAAAATCAACTCGAGTTCAACTCATACTTAACCTAAGTTTCATAATTTTAGTTCAGGTTGAGACCGAGTTGTGCTCATTGGATTTGAAATTGGGTTAGGTTATATTTGGGTTAATGTTCAGGTTTGCCTTGAATTGACTCTCAACTCGATTCAACCCACCTGACTTGCAACCCTAACCACAAATAATCAGGGTTGGACCATGGGACTGTTTCCTTATTTCTCACTTTTATTATTCAATTTGCATTTAACCACCTTGAAAATAATTTATTTATTTGTGCTATTATCAATTGTTACTTCATGATTTATATTTGTATACAATATACTTTAAAAAAAAAATTGTTTGCAATTTTTTTAAAATCAGAATTTGGTAGCATTTTAATTTGAATGACTTTGTTTTTTCTTATTATGTAGATAACAACTTCAAATGGTTATATATATCAAATATATATTCATTCTAAAATAAAACTCAAATCAAATCAAAAATATCAAATATGGTAAAATAAAATAAAAAGGTAAAATAAATAAATAAATAAAACTACACCTAGCCAAATTTGGGGTTTATAAATATACATCTCTTCGATAAAGTTCACGAGTGTAGTGAACATGAACAATGGCATGAAGTGAAAGTGTGGAAAGTGAGTGAAAAGAAGTGAACTCTATCGAAGAACAAGGAGACCCCTCACACGAATTGGGTTAAATACAAACTCAACTCTAAATCAAAACCAAGGCAAGAGGGCTCTAGACACCCTAAGAGCAAACAACAAATGGATAAGCCAACCTGTAAGCCAGCAAAGTCATGATATAGATTCAAGCTTCCTCTAAGAAGGTCTTTTCAAAGGTGAAACCCGCATCGAAATTTAAAGCAAGTGGAAGTTGACCCGCCCATGGGTGCTAAAATGGTCATGTGAACTGAGATAACAATCAACACCCGTTATGCTAATACAAAATCATGAACGTTCAACAAATGATGAAACTAATAAGGGAATGAGCTGCGAGAAGGCAAAGGTATCTTTGTGTGAGAACTCTCTAGAGATGGTTAGATGTGGACTTGCTATAAATTCATGAGCTAGTAGGTGCAAAGTAAGACAACCAAAAGAAGCCATGTG
This sequence comes from Tetrastigma voinierianum, assembly GCA_016808115.1. NCBI lineage: Eukaryota > Viridiplantae > Streptophyta > Magnoliopsida > Vitales > Vitaceae > Tetrastigma > Tetrastigma voinierianum. The sequence goes on from JAEQBH010000326.1 coordinate 170,301, forward strand.
ATCAAGGTGGACAATGCTCGCAATTGTGAATATTGGTAGCACTATCTCTACAAGGCACATGTAGGGAGAAGAAGCCTGAAACTGCAACGATGAGGAGGCTCAAAACATCACCGAGATATGAACAATAGAGAATGTCTAGGTGCAACCATAACATAATGAAGATAAAATTTTGGTGTTTGAACTAAGGTGGAGTGTAATTATAGATAAAGAAAGCTGGATCTTGATCGAAGATATAAACACAAAAGGCAAAGTCGGAACACCTAATATGAAAACAAAGTTTGGACACTCCCGAACTACGAGTGTAAAGCATGATCTGGAACAAGTCTGAATGTTGATCCATATAAGGCGAGAAGTCTGGATGCACGTCTGTAGAAAATGAAGTGCGAACATACGAGTCACGATGTTGAAAAATGTGATGCAGACAAAGTTTGAATGTTTGATCCATAATGAGAAAGAGAAGTATGAATATCTTGATCTAAGAAAGGAAAGGCAAAGTTGAGCAGCTAATCCAAAATAAGAGAGAGCAAAGCGGTTTAGCTTGAAATCTGAGGAAAGCAAAGGTGATTTGAATGAATCCAAAGTGAGATAGCAAGGCAAAGTACGAACACTGATCCTAAAATAAAAGAAAGCAAAGACGAAGTGCGAATGATCAAAAATGAAGAGAGCAAGGTGAAGTTTGAGCGCTTAAAATACATAAAGAAAAGGTGAAGTTTGAACACTTGATCCTGATGCAGAAACAGCGAGTGAGGCTGAATTCTGGAAACCTAAAATAAATAAAGCAAATGCGAGTTTAAATGCGAAATCTAAAATAAGAGGGCAAGCGAAGTGAGTCTAGATCAACAGATTGAAAATGCGAAGTTTGAACACCCAAAATCCAAAAACTAAAGGCGAAGTCTGAATGCCGAAAATCTAAACTGAAGATAGCAATGGCGAAGTTTGAACGACTGTAATAAAAAAAACGAAGATAGGGATGGCGAAGTCTGAACGACTAAAATCCATGAGGCAAATATGACGCAGTGTGCCAAATTCTCGAACTCTTGAACAATCTACTGTGAAATTCTCATCTAGTACAAATATATGTAAAAGGTTGAATGACATATGTATTGACTCTATGTATCTTAAGAGCACTACCACCGAGTGGATTATCAAAGTGACTACACTTGATCCAACACTATGCTTAAAGTCAAACTATCCATATCATCAGAAATAGTATGAGCATGCGTATCAATCATGAAGGCCCAATGATAATTCAAAATATGCCCAATACATCCAAAATAAGTAACTCCTACCATCAACTCAAAAGGCTTTACTGTAAACATATGTGAAATCTGACTTTGAAATCTTGAGACATAAAAGACAGAGTGTCTTATAATAACTCTAGTAATGGGTGATAAATAATATATGAGAAATATCTGCCAACTAGCATGGTCTAACAAAGATCCACTAAATAACTAATACTGAAGCAAAAATGTCTCCATGAAGGTCATCCTCAAGAAAAACCATATATTCTTAATAAGTAAGGAAATATACTCTAGGATGGCATCTGCTTGAAATGCCATAACGAGGCTCATCTTCTCAATGAAAGTTGTCTACACAAAACAACTAGCTCCATATGGTTTCGATAACTAGGGGTATGCCTTAGTATGTCATTCAACAAAGACATGATGGAATCTCAAAATGTCAAGGCAAGGAGCTCAACATACGGTAAGATCTATACATTAATGAGGTTCCTAAACCATATATTTTTAATTCATTTTTCTGGTATCATTACAGAAGTTTATAGTTCATTTTAATGTTGAATTATATGGAATATTCATCAACTTTTTTGTTTTTGAGTTTTGTATGAAAAGAGGAAATTTAACGAGAAAAACGAGAAAAATTGGCCGGTACGGCAAACTGTACGCAACATAGCATCAAAATGTAAGTAGCGAATTCCAATATAACCAACAGAAGTATGTCGCAACAAGGATCAAGCTAAGCGTAAGCCAGAAAAGAAGATTGTCGCGACACAATTTGAGATAGACTGACTAATTTATGTCGCGACATAGCTGGAAAGTTCATGAAGAAGAATGTCGCGATATTCCAAACTATGTCATAACATTGATCAAGCAAATGGAAGTGGAATTATGTTGCGACATTTCGAATCTTTGTCGCGACAGAAAGAAATGAAGATATAAGATGAACTCTATCGCGATAGAAAATAGCAGAATAATGAGACAAGGCATGACAAAGTTGTCGTAATAGAGAATTTCTATGTTGTGATTGACATTCCAGCGTATGTCAAGACCAAGGCAAATTTTATGTCGCAACATAACATTTAGAGCCAGGAATGGTAGACAAGAAGACTTTATCGTGACATAGAATTTTTATGTCGCACACAACATGAGGTTGAGGTGAATTTTGTTGCAACAAAGACAAATATTGACAGAAGTTGAGAAAATTACAGAAAGAATGTTGCGACACAGAAACTCATGTTATGACGAATGGCGAGTAGAAATCTACATCGTGACAAAGGAAAGATTATGTCGCGATGATAAAATTGCTTAGTAAAGGATTTATCGCGATAGAAGTTTTATATCGTGAAAATGGAAAAGATGAGAGATGAGCCAAGGCAAGTTTATCGCGACAAAGGGGATTCAGCATTGCAACAAAAGTTAAGTCTCGACAATACAAGGCAACACAGCTGCATCGCGACAAAGAAAGAAGTCGATTACGACAACCCGATCTATCTTCACTAGGAGAAACTTTGTCGCAACAAAGAAAAGCCTGTCGCGACATAAATTGAGAATAACAACAGAAAGAATGTTGCAACATAGCAGATATTGTTGCAACAAAGTTGAAGAGTTGGAGGAAGAAATTTACATGCGACAAAGCATTCAACCATGTCTTGACATAAAGCGGACAACATCCAACAAAGTATATTTGCGATAAAAATTGAATTATATCATTGTGAGGAATAGAAAGAAGATAACATGAAAATATATCATGATAGGAAACTGCAGGCCACGACAAGAGTTGGGCGACAAAGATAAGAACCATGACGCGACAGAACTTTCTTTGTTGTGACAAAGCGACCATTTTGGGCCAGAAATTTTGGGATCCTAGGTGTGCCTTGGAAGTGCAGGCCACATCATTTAAAGCTCACATAAATAGAGCGCGCTCCCCAGGCCTTTATGCGTAGCTTTGCAAGTCGAGACTTCGTGTTGAAGACTCTTTGTGGCATGTCTTACATCTTTTATTTCTTTGGCGATCTGCGTTTGGCGCTGGTTTTTAGTTAGTTTTCTGTTTAATTTGGGTTAATTGTGGGCGTGTGCGGCTTGAACTAGAATTTATTGTAAAATTTCTCTTTTCCCTCATTTCTATTTTAAATGGTTTGGAAAATTATAGGGTTCATTTATTTCAATTCATTCCACAATTACAGGTGAATTTTCATACCAGGTTAGTCGATGATATGTGAACCGGTTTTGAAGTTAGGCTCCCTTTGGGAATGGGTTGATGGTGATTGTTATTTTTACGCACAAGAATAGACAGCGCCTTAGTTAAATCTTGAATTTATTTGAGTTAGGTATTGTTCTTGAACTTAAGCTGACCCCAGAGAGTACTAGTATCGTGTACCCAAAACAAAAGGACCGCATCTTATACAATTTCGGGAGGCCCTCTACGTGACATAGGAATGGAGAATCACGAAGTACGGGCTTGATTCCTTATGGGTATGGTAGACTAATACTTCGGAACTAATGAACTCTGAAAGATTACTCAGATAGATCACTAACTTACTCATTGTGTGAGGTTAGTTGGAGGAAATATCAGTTTAATTCCTTAGAGGTTTCTCCTCTTTTTGATGAAATGATTATGATCCTGTGTTAGCATAGATTTAATCAAGGATATGGAGAATTTCATTAGAATTGAAGGATGAGGTGTCAGTTAAATTGGAGAAGACTTGCAATATCCTGTCTATAGGGGCAAGAATTCTCCAGTCCTAAGATTTGGGTGTGAAGTACTGAAAAGGAAAAATACACAGATCTTAGAAAGAAGATTATATGTTACAAGTAACTGATTAGATCCATGAGTTAGAAATGAACATGAATCTCTAATTAGTGAAAGGTATGGTTAGGGAGAAATCTAAACTATACCACAATGCATCTTTGACAAGTTTAGCTTTCCAACTAATGGTTTAGCTATGACTCAAAATGATGCAGAAATTGACAATCATTCATCGCTCTATTTCCTAGTGTTGTCTCACTCAGTGAACTCTCAAATCCACTCTTATTAATATTTTTTTATGTATACTAGTGAAATTACTTTAGTATTATTTTATTAGTTCTCTCATCATTTTAACAATGAAGTTCAAATAGTAAGGATCTTGAGTAGTTGTGGTAGTTAGTCTTTTGATTTGTCACAAATCCTTGTGAGAACGATATCTGGACTTAAAAATCCACTATTATTACTTGTACGACCTGTGCACTTGCAGTGATTTAGACCAAGCACAATTTTTAATGAATCCATTTTACAAAAAGGACAAACACATATTCTACACAAAAATAAGTCAAACAAGTTTTTGGCGCCGTTGCCAGGGATTTTAGTTAGTCTTTGGTCAGCAATGCTAATTACTTGGTAAATTTGGTCTAAACTTATAGATGTCAACATCTGTACAAACCGATAAACTCTAAATGATCCCCACATAGGAGGCATGCCTCAGTATGACATCTAATGGTCCATAGTGTTGAGAAATTAGTCAAAATCCATGCATCCGTAAGTAAAGATAGGCGACCTTGGGTCATCCAAAAACGCAACTAGAAACGAATCCAAACACTAGTGAGGCATCTCCCAAAAAGGCAGCATGATAATGTCCAGATATCAACCAAGTCTTAGATACCATCTAAGTAGATGCTGTTAAAGAAAACGGTTGATCTTATGGCCGGTGGTCTTCTTACACGGACTGTAATGTAGGCTTAGGGTGATAAGGTGAAAGAAATGAAAGAAAACTAGGCTCAAATACTCAATGATCAAACTCATTCCCTTATGTACAAGATGTAATGCATGTAAAAATCTCATTAGAAATGGATTGAAAGGTAACCAATAGAAGCACCGATGAAAGGACTAGATAAATGAGAAGGGGTTAAGTTGATAATAAATCACAAAATAGGTGTGAAGGAGCTAGGTCTGGAGCAAACATCAATGTGGGAAGCGAATACAAGGGTGGGTGAAGAATCGAGAAAATAGTGGTGACAAAACAAGAATAGGCAAGGGGAACAATATGAATGATTATCAACCCATACCAATACGATAGAGGGAAAGTCATGTCACTAATGATGGAATGAATAGCCAAGACAATGATTCTAGAGATCCCGGTGAGAAGGTCACTCAAATGCACACCCTCCTCACAAAAGGTATCAACAACAATCTAAGAAGTAAAGGATCTCATAAAACTCCCATATAAACTCCCGACACTAAAAAATACATAGCAAAAGCGTCTTAAGGGAAGAAAACCCTCATAGAAATCTTGCCTAATTCCCCAATAATAAACACACCCAATAAATAACCCTCAAAAGTCGATACACACCCCATAAAGGAAGATACTATACAGAAATGTGTCATTAAATTTTTTTTTTTTAATGTTTGTTTCCTTTTTTTATTTATTTTTTAATTTTTTAATTTTTTAATTTTTTTAATTTATTTTCTTTTCTTTTTTCGAATATGATCATCAACAACTTGATTCTCAACAGGGAATACAAAGAAAGAAAGAACTCTTCCCAATCACTAGCGAATGTCTGAATCCCCCTCATACAAAGTAACCTCTTAAGCAAAAACCTCTGAATCAATGCCAAGGGTGGAGTGAAAGGAGTGACATAACTACCCTCTATGTGCCAAAATGTGAAGAATCATCAATACAAGCAAGGAAATGAAAAAAAAAAAGGTAAGAAACAAAGAAAATAAGGAGGGGAAAGAACAAAGGTGATAATAATGAAGCGTAACCCAACGAGGGGGTGGGAAGAAAATAACAAGGCTAAAGAAGATATACCTATAAGTCCAAAGCTCATGAGACTCTTAGCAACGTATACATATACATCAAAGAGGCCCCTACCACGGTGTAGAAAAGGTAAGCAGAGCTATAAGAAAGAAAAGGCTATAACATATGCACGAGGCTCAAGGGGCTAGCAATGGTCTATAAATATCAATAAAGGGTGAGAGTGTATGGCTAATCGAAAATGATGGCCACCCATCCTGTGACCATGATCTCAAACATAAAACTTCTTAAGTTGATCCACTTTAGTAGGCTATGAGAATTGGCTTCCATCTAAGTCCATCAACCATGCAGTTGCCTCTGGGGTCGACTCTTTACTAATGTACGGTCCACTCTAGTTGAGTCTGAACTCTCCTAAGGTCACTACTCAATCCTTTGAGGACTCTCAAAACTAACTCGCCTCGATGTAATGGTCTAGCATGTGGCACCAACAACAAATGATGAGTAATAAAGGAGAGGTCTAGCATATCTCCACAAGACAATTAAAAAAGGTACAGGTATAATCTGAGCTAGTGAAGCAATTTGTCTCTCTCGTATGTAGATAATGCTAAACCAAAACTCAACCCTCTAGACTAATCACTATACCAAGGTCAACTATCTCAGGATGATCATAAGCATGCGAAACTCTCTCCTAAGTAAAACTATGATCAGAGTCAGACTGGTACCTCTTATCCAAATCTTGGTCATCGAACATCAATGTAATGGATCTGTGTTGTGGGTGAATGAGGTGCACATACATCAATATCATCAATAGAAGAGGCATACAAATACTTGAAAGAAAAGCTCAAATTCATAGACGAGAAAGCTAGTGCATTGTCAGAAGGGAAGAGAAATCCTAACAAAATATCAAAAGAAAGTGGTGGGTTCATAGAATCAGACTCTCCCACAACATGACCTAAAATATCTTGAGACGCAACATTAGCATTAAGAATATTTGTAGTTACATCAAAAGCTGGAATGTAAGGAGCATCCTCACCATCTCACATAGCAAGCACACAAGAATTGTCAAACACAAAATCTGTCTTAGGCATAACCACAACCTCATACTGACTGATGTTCATTTGAAGTAGCTAATCAGCATAATCATAAAGCGACATACCCTAATCAACAATGTCATAATCATCATCAAATATTATTCTTCGTGGGAACGATACTCACTTATCATTATATTACTTGAGGCGGCGTGTGCACTTGTGCACATAGGCGTACACATTTTACATAGCACAAATCGGCCTATCAAGTTTTTGGCACCGTTGCTGAGGAATTGGTGCTTTTATTTATATTGATTCGAAATAACTATACTTTACTTTGGATATAGTTAGTCTTGTTTTATTTTCCTTTTTGTCTATTTTACTTTTGAATTTTATTTTATTTTGTTTTGTAGGTTTAAATCATAATGGATCCTTTCATTGAGTTGACAAATGAATTGGCTCTCCTTAATCAACAACTAAGAATGAGTCAAATGGCCAATGAGTATCATCAAAGAGTGGAAAATCAAGTGGGGAACCCACATATGCACATGGATCTTGTTCGGTATGGAGGTACCCCATATTGGAACAATTAAAATCCGGATTGGCAACATTGCCCTAGCACCTAAGGAATACAAGCTATAATACTCTTCAATCTCCACAAGTCCAAAGATCAAGCCTAGAAGAAGCTATGGATGAATTAAGAAGAACTCAAGCTGAATCTACCATGGCACAACCTGAATTTTCAAGATCAATGGCTGAAATGGACTATTCTCAAGTTGGGTTGCCTAGGTTTCTTTGTCAAAAATAAGACGAGTCAACCTCCATAAGAGGAAATGTCAAACATTGAGGCAACCATGGTTGAACTTAGAAATTATCAAGCTCAATTCATGGAGGAGGTGCACACACCTCCATAAGAGGAGTCAAGTGTTAGAAATGGAGTGGATGAGTTAGCCTTCACAATGGTTGAACTGGCTAAGACTATGGCTAAAATGCCCAAGGAAGAGGCAAGTTTTAAGACTCAAATTCAGCACATACCACTCAAGTGCTTGAAAGAAGATATGACTCTAAAGGCCACTTCTTACACTCAACTTGGACTTGAGAAAGAACAACCTAAACAAGAGGAGAGTATAAGTATAGAAAGAACTGAGGAAACCATATGAAAGAACGTGAGACAGGTTACAAATGTCCTTCGCTAAGGACAACATGAGAGTTCGCCTTCTACCCTTGGGGTGAAGAGGCCCCAGCTTAGCCTTTCTTCACAAGATAGATCAGCAAATATGATAGAGCAGAAAGAATTCATTTTTTACTGCCACTATCGTAGAATCTCACAGCAAGCAAGAAGGGGTGAGGAAGGAGCTTGCAAAGTTGATCGTGCACCTGTATAGAAGAAGAAAACTTGAGCTACAATGAAGAAATCACTTCAAGAGGTAATGAAGAACTTGAGGAGTTTCAAACAATGGAGAATGATGCAAAAATTTTGGAAACCTTAGTTATGAAGGAAGATGAGCCACTTTCTTTAGAATTACATGAAATAGCAAGAGAAGAATTTGTAGAGACTTTTTTGGAGATGACTCTATGGGGTGAGATGCATAAAGAATTTAAAAATGAGAAGATTACCCTCATTTATGAGGTGGCTGAGTACATCATTCACTTGAACAACAAATTGAGAGGAACCAATGTAAAGAAAAAAATTTAAAAAATAGAAAATATAAAAAAAATAATGATCTTGGAAGATTATGTGCTCAAGTTGCTGATTGAGCATAAGTATTGCCTCCTAGGGAAGGATGGAGGCAAGAAACACCAACATATCCGTAGTTGGTAGAGTCTAGCTGGACTTGAAAAATGGAGCAGCTCCTTAGGAGGCAGCCCAAGTTAAAAAAGTTTTCTTTATTTTTTTCAATTTCTTAGTTGGTTTAAGTTTGTTTGAATAAATTTTATTGCTTGATATTTTGTTTTTTTGTTTTTTAGGTTTTCGATTTCAGGTTTTTGATGATTCAAAGTTGGTTTTAGGAAGCTAAAAGGTTGAAATCTTGAAGTTCAATTATTTTGGGAGGCTTGAAGAACCAAAGAGGAAACCATATTCAAGCATCCCCTTCATTTGGAACTAAGGTCTTACCCTTCTTAATACCTTTGCCTCCAAAGTGAGCCATATTCATTGGAGCAACTTTCGGAGACTTGATCAACCTCAGGGGAGTACTCATTATCCATTCTTGCATTTGTTTCACATTAAAGACAATGTTTAATTCAAGTTTTTTTGGTTGGGGGGGTTTGAATTCAAGAATTCAATTTTTTTTTTCAAAAATCTAACTTTTGTATCTCCTTACCTATTTTAGTTATTGCTTTATTTGTTTAGGTTGTTTGCATGTGTTTTTCTTTCTTTCTTTTGTTTGTTTTGTGTCTCATATGAGTGAGTTTGATGCCTTGTTGGCTAGTAGAAGGTCATTTTGAACACAAACATTTGAAAAAGGGCAAGTGTAAACTGGATTGGACCATTAGGTTTTTGAATGATCTAGAATTGTGTGCTTGCATGGTATGGATGACTTAGCCTAGTCACCTTCCTTGTGCTTCAAGAAGCTATTTCTCAAGGAATCTAACACACACACACACACACTTTTGATCTCCCTTGTATACTTGGTCCTAAACCCCTTTTCCTTGAATTCAACCAACCTTGGAGAATTCTAACCACTTAAGTGATGGGACACCTAAGCAAAAGAGGATTGCCATTGAGCCCCAACTAAAAAGAGAAAAATACAAAAACATAAGAAAAAGTGAAAAAGAAAAATAAAAAGTAAAAAGAAACAAGAAAAATGTCAAAAAGAGGATTATGAATAAGAATAAGTGGGATTTTCCAATCGGAATCCCAAGCATAGTTTGAGGGGCCTTTCAAAGCCTAATGCCTTGAGCCAATTGGCCAGGAGTCATTGACTTCACTGCTCGTTACATGGGATTGAAGATGGATCCTTCCCAAAACCTAGGCCTTTTGAGTTTGGTTGTGTGTTCGAGCTTGTTTGGGGACGATCTACAATCTGAACAATCTTCTCCCTCAAGAGAGAGATAAATGAAGTCACTATCTCTTCTGAGTCCTGCCTCATAGCCTATAACTCTCTCCTTGAGATGTCAACTATTATGTTGAAAGAGAAATGTCCCAAAAACTCATGGGATCAAATCCTCCTAAGCTCGACGACCAGAAGCATCTAAGGAAGCATACCAACTCTACGTAGCACCACTCAATGACATAGAGAAAAATATAACCATTTGAGTCTCTTCCAGTCTATAATCCCTCATGACAATATTGTATAACCTCAAGGGAACATGAGGGCAATCCATGCCAGTATATCTCTCAATCTATAACATCTTAAACTCTAGTGGTAATCTAGTCCTAGGTGCATTATCAAAGTCATCCCAACTGGTAACACCATCAGAGACTCTCATCTGTCTAATGCGTTGCTCTAACCTATCCATACATGCATGCGTATAATCAGTGGATGGATCAAACACTATAACCGGTAGTAGGGTCATTTCTGCCTGATCATGAAGAACCAATGGCACATGAGAAGTTGACTACTAAATTGTAGGTGGAGGTGGTGGTTTTATAGAATCATTCCGAGCCTCATCTTGAACCTGATCATTTGGGGCCTGTTGCTCCCCTATGCTCTGCCCAAGTCTTGCCATGACTCTTGAATTGTGGCTATCGTTGAGGCAAACTGATCAATTGTAACCAACTATGATTTCATATCTTTTTGATATATCGTACGAACCAATATTCCCTTAACTCTATCCCAATAACATGGTATCAGACTGTATCACTAAATGAGCCTTGAAAATGTAACAAAATTGACTAAGATACTACCTGAGTTAAGCACAATCAATAAGTGAATGTTGAAATGAAATTGAAATAGATAAGCCAACACTATGTAGAAAAATGTCCCATTGAAACCCAAACTTTGATCAGTCTATGTATACCCTTGAGAGGAAACCAAAATGGAGAGCTCTGAATCCATATCATGACTGAACTAGTCCTAAAGGCTAACAGGTGCACTCATGTGTAGGATTGGGAAATTCTAAAAAAATATCTATGCTCAACATATAAGGTCAAGGTGGCTCTAAAAGAAAAGGGGTGGGTTTTTGAAGGGATCCCTAGTAGGAGTTATCATACCTTCCAGTGGTACGCAACATCCTACACGCCTCCGAAGACGAGGTGCTTCCATCCAATGTGGTCATCACATCAACACATGCACAACCTCGACATCTCTGGGGGTTTCCTATGAGGAAAGGTCTCACTACGCTCAACACTCAACAAGAAACTAATTGTACAATGAATGTGTGGGTGCATCTGAAAAACTAAGAAATATAACACAAAGAGAAGCACACTGGTCACACAAATATCCTAAAATCTTACTCTAGGCTATACAATTCTTCAAAGATCAGACTCTAAGCAGCATTAATATGTCAACCACCTCTGGAATGCTTCCAAACATAGATATAGCCTATCATTAGAGCTTACTCCTAATCACTAGCTCAATCAAAGAGCAAACAAGGAGCAACAAGTCTCCATTCAAACATTAAACATAGCAACAAAAGAAACAAAGTCGACCAAGACTAGGGAATTGGAGATAAGGGGATACATGTGTGTCCCACATTAATAGGCAACATCTAATCAAGCAAGAGAAGAGTAATCATGCAACAAGGAGTCAAACAATAAGTAGATATATCATCCAAAGCTACACACTCGCTAAACAGAATATATAAGATCAACATATCAAAATGCAAAAAATATACAATAAGAATACATCAAGATGAAGTAAACTAATAAAATATTTTTTTTCATTGTGCTATCAATATACGAAAAGCAGAAAGACAATATATCCACCAATCAACTAATCAATTGCCATAGCAGAAAGACAAGATATCCACCAATCAACTAATCAATTGCCATACTTTCCTCAATTTAAGTTAAAGCTTTACTCACTAAATGTCCCCAATGAAGTCGCAATTTTGTAGACAGCATTTTGGCTATGATGCGTTTCCTACTAAAGGTGAGACTCGTTTTCATATTTTTGAAAAACCATTTTGAAAACGGTTTGGAGTCACCACTTATTTTTGTTTATTTTTTTAAGAGGGAAAACAAAATAAGAAATAAAAGCCCTAGTGTGACTCATTTTTTAGAAAAAAACAAGTCTACGAAAAATTGAGTCTGAATTCAAAGGTCATGTTACCTATTGGGAAGGTACAGTAATGAGCCATAACATTCCTCTAAACCCCTAAAGTCGGGTCTTTATTAATCAAGTTATGAAAAATGTGACAATTGAATAATTGACTATGAATACAAATAATTGACAACAATAATATACAATAGTGCATCAGTCATATGGAAAATAAATAAATAAAAAATAAAGTTAAATGAGAAAAGAAATGTGTACCTTAGAATTGATTGAGAGTGCTATCAAGGGGAAACAAGATTAGTGCAATAACATATATAGAAACATTCATAATTAAATTAGAAACTCGGATCATAAGTCAAGATCAAAACTATTTAATAAAGATACATAAGATGTCTAGCAATATTTCTAGATTTCTAGCTTATTTTATTTCCAAGTTTTTTTTTTCAAAGCTTTCATGCTCTAGCAATTCCATTTCCAGTCAGATTCTATAATGAAATTTACTATTTTTTCAGCTTGTTCATACAATTTTTTTTTCAGCTTTCAATACATTCCAATTTTCAAAGCATTTTCCACTTAGACTCTAGGGAACTATCAAGGGAACAAGGGAATCAATTTTTCGCTTGAGTAGAAGTTAGATTCGATATCATTTCAGTTCAAAAATACTATAATTTCCTGGCATGCTCGTGTATCCATCAATTCCTGTGCTTTTGTATGCTATGGACCAAAATCCAGTATAAACATATTTTTGGCATGCACGGTGGGACACATCTTTGTGGAACATCGATACATCTTTTTGTTTTGTATTTTTAGTTGTGCATATTCCATGGTGGGACACGCAATTTGCTGAAGAATGCCACTAAAATTGAGGAGTAAGACAACTGTAGAGTCTCCGGACTTAGAATCTAATATTGTAGAAACAGCACAGGAAGGAAGAGTTCTAGCCTTGGTGGAACAAATAGAGAACCTAATGAATTCTCTAGTGCAACAATAGGGGAATCCATCTAACAACCCAATTGAAAAAGTGGAAGGAAGAGGTGTAGGTAATGTGGATGTGGCTATTCTTTTCTCTCTTAATTCTAATGAATTTCAGGCTCTCATGCAAGAATTAAAGAGCCAAAGAGTGATCATGACTGGCTTTATGGAAGAAATGAAGTAGCAATCTCAATCGACTGGAGAGACCTTAGAGAAGGCCTTTCAAGGTAGGAAGTTGCTTCGGCTGAAGGCAATTTTCCTAATGAATTCGGGGCAATGATGTCTATGGGAAGGTGGTAGATTTCAGCTTACCTAATAGCTGGAGGTTAGATACCTTCAACTTCCATAGGAGAGGGAGCTACTTTGGAGAGCGTGCGGGGAAGACTGTGCAACCAGAACCACAACCCCTCAGAGGATTTTTGCTCAGACTAATCCAATTACACAACCGGGAGTATATGAAGGAGGCTTTTCGTTCAATTGAGGCCTAGGGGGCATATGTAGCCACCTACAGGAGTAAATGGCAGCTTGGGGACAACAAGTACAACAAGTTCCTTAGGTTCCTCAACAAGTTCCACGAGTTCGTCAACAAGTACAACAAGTTCCTCAACAGCCTTTTGTGCAACTAGCTACAGTACCATATTTAGGGGCAATCAGAGAGGCGGTACAAGAATTGTATGGGCTAGGCTTTAGGCAAATTGGCCACTTGGAGTTCTACAAACCTTATCCAGAGATGATAGATAGGGAAACCCCTACCCAAGGGGGTATATGATCCCTGATTTCTTCTCGTTCTTTAGAGAAGATGGCCAATCCACCCTGGAACATGTTGTTAGATTCATTGTGCAATGTGGGGAGTTGGCTAACAATGAGAATTTCTATCATTTCAAGCTTAGACTGTTTCCTAACTCTTTGACAAGGGCAACATTCACTTGGTATACAACATTACCAAGGAACTCCATACAAAGTTGTCGAGGAAGTAGACGGAGTTCCACTCGAGTTCTTCAAAATTTGAGCACAGAGTATGCATCCTGAAGTGTCCAAAGTGACTTAAAGAAATGGGGAGACCGCTAATTTGTTTATCTCTCATTTCAAGAAGATGAGAAACAGAAGCAAGATCCATATTCTAAAGACAGAGTATGTGAAAATGGCCCAAAGAGATTTGGACATTGAGTTGATAAAGAAATTCCAAGGTATAGAATTTAGAGATTTTTATGAACTTGTAGCTAAGGTGGCAGAATGTGAAGAATTGCTAAAGGAAGAAAGTTACCGGAGGAAGAAGTCCATGGGAACCTATTGTGAAGAAGTGAACCAGGAGGTAGCAGTGGCAGATCTATCTGCTACAGGGACATTCACTTATCCTCTTTTAGTAGAAAAGACACCTGATGTGTGGAAGAAGGCACAAATTGTTGACACACAAGTCCAATATACTTTTGAGGTAGTGAAGATTGAGGAAATATTTGATTTCTTGGTGAAAGAAAAATTCATTATCTTCCCTAAAGACCATCAGATCCCCAACAAGGACAAACTAAGAGGAAAGGCTTACTGTAAGTACCACAATTTATGGAACCAAACTACTAATGCATGTTGGGGTTTCAAAAATGTCATATAGGATAGGATCCACAAAGGGATACTCAAGTTCCCTGAAAAAAAAAGAGACTAAGGAAATCAATGAGGATTCTTTTCCACTAGTGGCCTTAGTCAACACTACTAGCTTCGATCTAAGAGCATTGATAGAATCCAAGAAGGCGGGAAAACTCTCTCCAAGAAAGGTATGGGTCCCTAAATATTGTCTAGTTTGTGTTGATAGGTTGAAAAAAGAATGGGCTGCAGTTTGTACAGATCCTCCATCAAGGAGAAATTCAATGAAGGGGATACAACAGGGAACATAGCAGCATAACTGATTCTCTAAGAAAAAGAAACTTTCACCAAAAGGCAAGACGAATTCCCCAGAAGGATTCATTCCTCCTAGAGAAAAGGTTGTAGAAAGGTCCATTACTCCATGGGGTAGGTTCATTTCCCTAAGGGAGAATGATGTAGGCAAGTTTAGAGAATGTTCTTCAAGAAAAAGAGCTTTTTCCCCAAGGGGTAAGTTCACTCCTCTAAATGATAAGATTTCAGAGAAAGTCAATTCTCCAAGGAAAAAGGCAGGGGAAAGACACGTTTTCCCCCTTAGGCCTATGTTTCCAAAAGGTGGACCCATTTCTCCAAGGTATAGAATGAAGTTCACCAAGGACAACTTCACTTCTCCAAGAGGTAGGTGTTGACCGGACCAAAAGACATATACAAATTTATGACACTATTACCAAAGGACTATTGTCTAATCCCCGGCAACGGCGCCATAAAACTTGTTGACATTATACTATGTAAACCAAAAATCTCCTAGAGAAAATCATTTTCGAATTATGGTTTTGGTCTGATATTCTGCAAGTGCACAGGTCGACAAGTAATAAAATGGATTTAAGTCCGGATACTCAGTCCACGAGATCTCGAAATTTTAAATCAGCTACCACGACTACTCAATTTTCATACTATTTGGACCACTAAATGATAGTAGATCCGACATTAAGAGTCTTTAGGCGAAAAATTAAAAGCGAATAAAAATGGCGAAATGAACAATAAACTTGAATATAAAGAATAAAGAATAATTACTTGATTAGGGAAATGAATAGAAATTGAATAATTATCGTTGAGAACACGGTAAATCAATGCTATTGTGAAGTATCAATTCAGGTTGTCAACATAGAATTTTTCTTGTGAATTCAGTTACAAAAATCTGTCAAGGCGTTAATAGGATTCCATTTGGATTCTCTCCACACTTCACATTTCATTGTAATTTATGATGCGATTCTCTCGAATCGAGAATTAGATAACTACTTTACTTGGGGACCTCCCCAATTAAGTATTTTCTTTTGCAATACTTCATACCCATTTTATGAATTTGTACCTTAGCTCCCAAGTTGTGGTCAAGCAAGGATATACAACTTCGGGTTACTCTTCCTCCAATTAAAATAGATCACCTTCTCCTTGATTAGATCTCAGCTAACACGGGGTTGGCTTCACTATTCGAATTGAGGTGAACTCTCTGCTTATTTAAATTGATAACTCATTCAACTCATAACTTGATTTCCAGTGAGAAGAGGATTTATCAAGTAAACTCACAAAGCTCATTAGATCTCTATTAAGCGATTCATATACCTTCAAAGAAGGTTCATAACTCAGAGTTGTCATCTACGTGTCACTCGGAGGACCTCCTTGAAATCGAGCAATGAAACACTTCTTAATACGGGTATAAGAGCGATATTGAATCAAGAACTTTAAACCCATAACCAGTAAATTCATAAGGCGAAATTCGCAATTTCTTGGAAATAACAACGGGAAAGGTAATTTCGACAATAGCATTCACTTAATGGAAAGAATTTGGGTTCCTCGGTGCGAATTACACCCCTCATTCTCACGATCGAAAGAATAGCGCATTTAATGGATAAAGCGGAATTCCAGAAATTTATCCCGAACCAACATTCAGGTAGTAATTTGAAAAGAAATAGATTACGCATTCGACTTTAGCTGAGCAATACTTATCGATTCGAAGTAAAGAAAACTGAGCGGTAAATCTAATCTAATCTCTAACCTTCGACGTGAAGATAAAAAAAATGAAAAGAAAAGAAAAGAAAAAAAAAAAAAAAGAAAATGAGCCTTTAGCTATCCAGACCTATCGTCTGTGGCATGAAACTACTTTCCTCTTTTTTGGATAGGCTGGCATTATTTATAGGGTTTCAGTTGGGCCCCTAATCCGATGTAACTCTTGTGGTTTTAGAGTATCCGGGCCAGATCCTTTGTTCAAGTGCGACCTCAATTCCTTGTCACGACATCATCATGTCGCGACCTTGATCTCACGTGACCTTAGCTTCTTGTCTATCTGAGTCTTGGTGATGCGTTAGTGATGTCGCGACCTCATTCTCTTGTCCACGACATCATTTGCTTCTTGCGAGGCTTCACATGTTTCTCGCGATGTCAGCGTCATTCTCTGTCATGACATCAACTATTAAAATGCATCTTTCAACTGATAACTTCTGCTGTCGCGACATCGATCTCTTATCGCGACTTCTCTTTATAGACTTCAACCTTCAGCCGCTTAAGTCGTGTCCGACATCGATATATAGTCGCGACATCAACTAATGGGTTGCAGTCGCCGGCGAGGCTTTGGTGTAAGTGACTTATTCATGTTCATTTATCGATAAGATTTTACGATGTTGTGACGCCGACTTAGTTCTTGGGGTCTTCGGCCGGTTGACTAGCGTTGTCACGACAATCTCTTGTCATGACATCTAGTCGCCCTTTGTATATTTAAAGCGAGTCGCTCTTGTGTCGACCTCGATCTCACGTCAGCGGCGTCGGCTCCTGTCTTGCATCGATCCAGCTTGTCTTGGATGTCGCGACTTCAATCTGTTGTCGTGACATCAACTGATTCTGCTTGCTTGATCTGTCCCCGTGTATCTTTCCTTTTGATTGCTCTTCTTTGTGCGACATCAATCCCTTGTTGACATCACTTCGCTAGCTCCACAAGTCTCATTTGCTTGTTCTGATGTCGCGACATCGTATCGCTATCAGCGACCGATTCATATTTGTGTAGCTTTGAAGTATAGTTCTTTGATATCCGCGGCCGATCTCACGTCGCAACCTCAGCTCATTTCTTTACAGCTGTCTCCTGAGCAGTCTCATGTCGCGACTTCTATAGCTTGTTATCCATGTCGGCACGCATGAAATTCCTTCAATTTCACGATGCCGCGACCTCATATGATTGAATTTGTGTAAACCCCAAAAGCTATGATGACTCGGCCCGGTTCTTTTCATTACGCTCACGCGATTGAAGCTGCACTTTATTCCACTTATTTACGCATTTTTCTCACTTGTTTTTCTTCTTTCTTTCATTCTACTGCTAATAACAAATGGGTGAGTTTCTTCATATTTACGCAAAGTAATTGTCTCTTTTGATAATTAAGCGAGAAAAATGGATTAAAATAGATGACTTTCGCTCATCAAACTCCCCAAACTTAAAATTTTGCTTGTCTCAATGAAAAAGAAAGAATTGTTTGTCCTCAAACAAAAGGACATTTCTGTTTTGTTTAGAAGTATTATTCAATTTTTTTTTTTTTTTCGAATGCAGGTAAAAATATCACTATTATTTCAAAAATTCGAGTTTAAAATGAAGGAATAGAGCATGGTATACTTCTGTACAAAATCACACGATAAACTAATGTATGTGAGTTCATTATTCAAATGCTTGTTTTGTGTGTGTGTGCGAATTATTGATCCTTCTCAATTTTGTATTAGATTTAGTCAATCTCTGGGAGGTTTCTCAAAAATTTGTTTATTAAAAGTCCCATATGCTGGTTTTCATATTGAGTCTCACTAATGTAGGTGATTCTGACCTTGAAAATCAATCGGGTCTTTTGGGCTTGTAATGTTAGGCTTGGGTAAGGGTAGGATGAATGGAATTTTAGAGGCTGAGATTACTAAAACTCTTTTCTTTTCTCCTCAAGCACATATTTTCTCATATGGTCCCCAAACTCCCCAAAGCCATGTTTAGGGATACTACCTTGAATTTCTTCTTTTCAAAGGCTGTATGCTCCCGATTCTCTTAATAATTCTACTTGGGAAATTTTTCTCTCTAATCACCCTTGGGAATTGTGCTTTGTTTTTTTGTCTTTTAGGCTTTCCTAACCTCTTAGCGAACTTTGGGTTAGTAAGCTCCCATACCGGATAATTATTAGGGTACTAGGTGTTGAAACACCCCTAAGAACTTAATTGTTCAAGAGAGTTAGGCCACAAGACAAAAACTATTCTTTTTAGCTTTCTTTCCTTTTGTATTTTTCTGTCTTAGATCTTTCTTCCTTCACCTCCTCTGTACATCTCTTTAGCTTTTCCCAAATTAAACTCCCCCAAACTTTATCTCTTTCCTCTCCTTTTTGAGTTCTTGAGTCATCATAGGTTCTTTACTGGAAGATTAGTGATAAAGGATGACTGGGCTTTTCACTGGATTATTCGAAACATGGAATATCTTGGCTCAAATTCGGGGACTAAGGTGTATGCAAAGCATATATACATAATGGTGGCGGAAAAGCTCAAAGCTGTTCAAAATGGCACAGTATCATTTCTTGTGGTTGTTTTCAACTAAGTTTCGCCTTAATCAATATTCAAGAACAAGTTCTAGGACTATGATTACCATTCTGTGAATTCCCGAAAATTTTCTAATTCAGACAGTTTAAGTGTTGTTGATCGAGGTGTATTATTTCTTCCAAGACTTGTGTTTATTCCTTTGTCTAATTTCATTAGTACAATCGAGTCTGTACTTTAGTAATGGCCAATTTCTATTACACAACAAATATAAATTGAACATCCACAATGAATACTCTTGTTCAGGTTTTTTTTTTTTTTCATCTTCTCCATTCTTTTCAGATAAATTGAACGAAGCAAAAAAATATTATTCGATTTCTAACAGAAGAAATAAACGCACGAAACACAAACCACAATTCATGATCAACAAGTTGTAATTCAATAGAAATTTACATTCAAATAATCAAAAGGACTTACGATATTGTACAAAGCATTTCGATACAAACATTTTTCATGATTCGAAAAACTATTCTGCTCTAAAATGTATCCTTCTCCCGAAGTTTAAGGCTCCCTCTTCAAAATTAGGTTCGCAGTTGGCAAGGAGCTCTGATGAGTGATTCGACCGTTAACAAGGTCGTTCAACAAATTGGGGGGGCTGCTTCCACCTTTTTCTTTGGAGCTTCTTGAACGAGTGGATTCTAACTAATCCATATTCCGCTTCCATCAACCGCTCTACGGATGAAACTACGTTTTATGGAATTTTATAGTGGAATTGGTTTGTTCCGATCGCTCATTCCATAAAGCGATTGTTTGCACCCCTCGGACGCTTCTTTCACTCTCATTCTCCCTTCCCTTCATTCTTTACCTTGTTTCAATTCCTTGTTCTTCCGTCCCTTTTATGAGTGAGGTGTGTCTCTTGGAAAGACAGTCATTTATGATTTCCTTTTATTTTCTATGGGAAGATTAAATGAGATTCATCGATTTATGTCCCTTTTGTATTTTCAATCAGTTGAAACTTTCTGGAGAATTTGGAATGTTTTCTTGAATGCCGCTAATTTTCCTCGATTAGCATCTTTGGAAACAGAATATTCCCGCAGATTGATTAGATCAAAAGATGGATTTACATTTAATATTTATTACTATTTATTCTGTAAGTCAGAAAAAATTTGGGGTGAATTGTAGTTCCATGGACCTTGAATGAAACTAGACATTGGGTTTAATGTTTTGACATTGCCTTTTGAAGTTAATACATTCTTCAATGACAATAAAGTCTAGACATTAACTCTTTGAGTAAAATTCTTCCAGTTTCTAAGTTGTGACCTAAAAAAAAAAAATTAGAGATTATAATGAGAGAATATTTCTTTATTTCGGTTATGACTAAATTTCATCAATTTGGCTTTCTTTTCCACTTATTATTCTTCATTCTCTCACATCCTTGGTAAACCCTCTCGAACCCGTGTGTATGCAAACAATAAACAATCAAATTATAGCAATATCCGCGGTTGTTCAATGTAAAGCCAAAACAACCACAACTCGATTTATTTTTATCATGCGGGAAATTGACAATTTCTATTATTTCTCATATTCAATAGTTAAGCATTCCAGTATAGATAAAAATAAATTCCCCTAACACAATCATGCTACTTCAAATATAAAATCCTAACAATTATTTCAACTCAAATGCAATTAAAATAAAAAGATAGAGAAAGGAATGAAGACTCCCACTTTTTATTCAGTCATGTTATATCACGGTATCTGAGATGATTTTAGAGATTCTTCTTCATGCAATCTTCATTCTTTCCACAGCAACTTTGCTTCGTTTTAGCTTTTAGTTGAACTTCCTTCACATTCAACCAATGTATCAATGCATCCGGCTTGGCCTTTATAGGCGACAATTTGTCCATCACATTACTAGCTCTCTTGACTCTGCCATTTCTCCACGAAAATTCCAGTGAGCTAATGTTGTATTCGACAAGATCTTTCCTATCGGCATGCCAGCTATACTTTCCCCATGTTTTGGAATTAGTAATTTCCTTAACTTTTTGTTCAGAGGGAAGTGATGGGGCAAAGAATTTCTTGAAATAAACTCATTGACTCCTTCCATGTGCTTGATTCATATGGTAGGGGAGTTAAACCATGTTGCGGCCATATCTAAGTAAAGAGAATAGAACAAGCTATGGTGAATAATTTACGGCTCCACCATTCAATTTAATTGAATTTGCTATTCTCAGAAATCGCCCCAAGTGTTCATTGGGATTTTTCGATTGGAATGACCAGTAATTGGATTACAATTGGACCATGGTTATCGATCTTTAGTTCGAGCTCAAAATCGTGCGTGATTCTTTGCCGTTGTTCTATTGCTAAATATTTATTGTGGATGAATGAATTCCATAAATTCTCCATAGTGTCATTCTCCACGAGGTCTTTTCTTTGCACATTCTGGTTGGCTATCACGAGTCTAATCCTTTATCTACCATGGCTGTACTAAAGGCCTTCCTGAAATCAAAATTTGCACCGGATCTTAGGATTAGCCTAATCCATGAAACATTTTCAATATGGTTTGTTAAAGGTCGAGTGACTAAAGTGCTGCGGAAACGATTATTTTGTTCTTTTCTTTTTAAAAATGTCAAATTAGTATTTGCTTCTTTCATGAATATTGATTTATAAAATTCTTCGATCCGACAGCAGCGCCATAAAACTTGTTAATAGGACGAAAAAGACATATACAAATTTATGACACTATTACCAAAAGGACTATTGTCAATCGACAACGCGCTATAAAACTTATTGACATTATACTATGTAAACGAAAATCTCCCTAGAAAATCATTTTTCGAATTATAGTTTTAGTATGATACGCAAGTGCAATTCCGACAAGTAATAAAATGGATTTAAGTCGGTCTCGATCCCACGAGATCTCGAAATTTTAAATCAACTACTTTGACTACTCGATTTCCATACTATTTTGGACCCCTTTAAGTAGTAAGTAAGATCCCGGCATTAAGGTGCTGGAAAATTAAACGAATCAAAGGAAATGACTGAAATGAACAATAAACTTGAATATAAAGAATAAAGAATAATTAAGATTAGGAAATGAATAGAAATTGAATAGTATCGTTCGGGAGAACACATTAAAATCAATGCTATTGTGAGTATCAATTCGATTTATCAACTTATAGAAATTTTCTTGTGAATTCCGATTTCAAAATGTCCAAGGCGTTAATAGTTCAATTTGGATCTCTCCACACTTCACATTTCATTATCTAATTTCTGATCGATTCTCTCGAATACAGAATTAGATAACTACTTTGCGGGGACCTCCCAATTACAGAGTATTTTCTTTTGCAATACTTCATACCCATTTATGGTGCACACCTTAGCTCCCAAGTTGCTCCGGTCAAGCAAGGATATACAACTTCCAGGTTACTCTTCCTCCAAATTAAAATAGATCACCCTCTCCTTGATTAGATCTCAGCTAACACGGGGTTGGCTTCACTATTCGAATTGAGGTGAACTCTCTGCTTGTTTAAATTGATAACTCATTCAACTCATAACTTGATTTCAAGTGAGAAGAGGATTTATCAAGTAAACTCACAAAGCTCATTAGATCTCTAATGGCAGTTCATATACCCTTCAAAGAAAGGTTCATAACTCCCGA
The DNA here is from genome assembly GCA_016808115.1 of Tetrastigma voinierianum. Lineage (NCBI taxonomy): Eukaryota > Viridiplantae > Streptophyta > Magnoliopsida > Vitales > Vitaceae > Tetrastigma > Tetrastigma voinierianum. The sequence continues at coordinate 193,200 of JAEQBH010000326.1, forward strand.
GTTATCATCTACATTGTCACTCGGAGGACTCCTTGTCAGACAATGAAACACTTCTTAATACAGTTATAAGAAAGCGATATTCAGATCAAAGACTTTAAACCAGTAACGAAGTAAATTCATAGCGAAGTGCGAATTTATTTGGAAACTAACAACGGGAAAGATAATTTCGACAATAGCATTCACTTAATGGAAGAATTTGGGTTCCTCGATTCTTGAATTACACCCTCTGACATTCTCTGATCAAAGAATATTGCATTTGAAGCTGGATAAAGCGGAATTCCCGAAATTTATACGAACTTCAACATTCAGTAGTAATTTGAAAGAAATGGAGTCGCATTCGAAGCTTTAGCTCGAGCGATAACATCCGAGTTCAGAAATTAAAGAAAACTAGAGCGATAAATCTAATCTAATCTCTAACTACTCGACGTGAAGATAAAAAAATGAAAAGAAAAGAAAGAAAGCAAAAAAATAAAGAAAATGAGCCTTCGGCTATCGAGACCTATCGATGCACCCAGGCGCGAGCTACTTTCCTCATACGGATAGGCTGCTGGCATTATTTTATAAGGGTTTTCAGTTGGGCCTAATCCCGATGTAGCATCTTTGTGGATTTTAGAGTATCGAGGCCCGAGTCCTTTATTGATCGAGCCTCAATTCCTTGTCGCGACATCATCATATCGCGACCTCGATCCATCGCGACCTTAGCTTCTTGTCTATACAGTCTGAACTATTAGTGATGTCACGACCTCATTCTCTTGTCCACGACATCAGCTACAGCCTTGCGGGCTTCACATGTTTCTCATGATGTCGCGGCGTCATTTTCTTGTCATTGACATCGACTAAATGATGCATCTTTCAAGCGATAACCTGTGTCAGCGACATCGATCCTCATTGTCGCGACTTCTCTTTATGGGCCTTCAGCTAAGCAAGTCTCGTGTCCGCGACATGATATGGTCGCGACATCAACTAATGGGGTTGCAGTCTTCACTTGAGGGCTTTTGGTGTCGTGACTTCAGCTAAATAAAACTCAGCTGTCAATGGAATTTTACGTGTTGTGACATCGACGATTCTGAGGTCCTTGACGGTTGTTCTTGTTGTCACGACCCAACCAATCTCTTGTCGTGACATCTAGTCACGCCTTGTATATGTTAAAGCTGGTGGCTCATGGCGTCGGCGTCCTCGATCACGTCGCTGACGTCGGCTCCGCATCTTCTTGCATCATTCAACTTGTCTTGATTGTCGCGGCTTGATACGTTGCATGCGTGACATCAAGCGATACGCTTGCTTCAATCTTGTCCCCACGTGTATCTTTTCCTTTAGTTGCTCTTCTTGTCGCGACATGATCCACGATCGCGACATCGCTTCACATGGCTCCTGAGTCTGTTGCTTGTTCCGCGATGTCGCTGACATCGGTATCTTATCGCGACCGATTCATGGCGTATGCTTTGGCTGTGGTTCTTGATGTCACGACTTCGATCTCACGTCGCAACCTCAGCTCATTTCTTTACAGCTTTCTCATGAGCAGTCTCATGTCGCGACTTCTATAGCTTGTTATCCATGTTGCGACACGCATCGAGTGTAATTCACGTGTTGACCTCTGGCTCATTTGTATAAACCCAGCTGCATCAATATTTCGGCCAGTTCTTTTCATTTGCACTGCGCAATTGGTACTTTATTTCACTTATTTACGCATTTTTCTCTTTGCTTTTCTTCTTTCTTCATTCTACACTATTAATAACAAATGGGTGGGTTTCTTCATATTTACGCAAAGTAATTGTCTCTTTTGATATGAAAATTAAGCGAGAAAAATGGACTAAACTCGATGACTTTTAAGCTCTCATCGTTAGGTTATATTCTTCAAAGAGAGATTTGCAGGACAACTTCACTTATACAGGAATCTAGCGGGGAGAAGGCATGTTTCTCCCGGCGGACTTATTTTCTAAGAGAGTAGACCCGAGTTCTCCGGGAGGAGGTTGCGAGGAGAAGGAAAAGCTGTGAGGTGTATCATTCCCGCCAGTTGGTTTCTCTTAATTGAGGTGGCATGTGTTACAACGCAAAGAAGAATTTATGAGCATCCAGGGCCTAGAAAGGAGGTTGTAGAGGCAAAAAGCAGTTGATAGAAGGCAACTCATTGATGTACCTGTGGAAATCCAAAAGGAAGATGCCACGAAGTTAGAGAAAGCGAAGGAAAGAATGGTTCCTAGTTTGGAAAAAACAAAGTTTAGGAGGAAAGCTACTGAGGATATGGAGTCAATGAGCAGTGTAGATGAAGTGATGAACTCGGAGGCCTTAATGATAGGTGAAATCCTTATTTCTTTAAATTGTTCTACTGTTTTCTCTAACATTGTCAACTATTTTCAAGTAAAAAAAAAAAAAAAACAGAGGAAGACCTAATGGGGTAGAGGAAGCACTGTTACGAGGAGGAGGAAGATGTGGGCCATTTTGGGTGCCAGCAGAATCCTCGGAGAGAATGGATTTCAGAAGGTGATGGCAAGAAACCCATTGTGGAAATGATGAGGCATATAAAGCCTTTGTATGCAAGAGCCCATCTCAATGGCAAACCGGTATCCAAGGTACTGATAGATAATGGATTAGCGGTAAATGTAATTCCATTGAGAATACTGAGAGCTCTAGGAAGGATCATTAATGATCTGATACAAAAAGAGGTGGCTGTGTCTACCTTTATTGAAGAAGTATCCAAGACCCTGGGGATACTACTTAAAGATATCACCATTGGCAGAAAAATTGCACTATCTGCCTTTTTTGTGATAAACTCTACTGCAAATTACAACATTTTGTTAAGGAGGAATTTGGATTCATTGACTAGTGTGTGGATTCTCTCTTGTTAGATTCTACTTTATTTTGAGCAATTGTGGAAGTGGAAATGGTGCGGCGGATAAACAAACCTTCGCAGTGGCTCACGGGCTGCAATGGAAGCTAGGATTTATGATCAAGAATTCGGTCATATCAAGTTCGGCGGCCAAACTCCTAAAGGTGACTACAATCATGCCTTATAGGCCGATGAGTGGCCTAATCATCGAGGAGATCGATGATGACTAATTATTTTAAAGAAGAAAAGGCAGTAGCTGCAATTGCCATATTCAAAATGAAAGTGCAGCAGATTGTGGAAAGGATTGAAGAAGAGCACCTCTAGAATACCTTTGGGGTTGAGATAATATTTGAAGAGGATGCATATGAAGAACATGAAGAGATACAGATAGAGGACTTGGAGCAAGCCCTTCTTAAGTTCAACCTCAAGTACACGACCCTATGAAAGAAGTGAACCTCGGCACCGTGGAAGAGCCGAGGAGTACCTATATTAGTTCCTTGTTACCTTTTGACTTCAAAGAAAGGATTATTGCAACACTACAGGAATTCAAAGACTGCTTTGCTTGGAATTATGATGAGATGCCAAGATTGGACAGAAGCTTAGTTGGACATCGCTTGCCTATCAAGCCGAAATTTCACCTCATTCAGCAACCACCGAGAAGCATGTCTAAGGAGGTAGAGTTGAAGGTGAAAGAGGAGATTGAGAAGCTTTTGAAGGCTAAATTCATTATACCTACAAGGTATGTGTAATGGTTAGCAAATATTGTCCTTGTGATGAAAAAGAATAGGAAACTTAGAGTTTGTGTAAAATTTAGGGATTTAAATGCTGCCACTCTTAAAGACATGTATGTAATGCCTATTGCTGACATGTTACTTGATTCTACTGCAAATAATGAATTATTGTATGTTTCTCTAGGTATAACTAAATTGTAATAGCTGTTGATGATATATCTAAGACCGCCTTCAGATCTCCTGCTTCCTTAGGAACGTTTGAAGAATACTGGTGCAACTTACCAAAGGGTTATGAATGTCATCTTTCATAATATGTTAGGCCACCACATGAAGATTTATATCAATGATATTGTGGTTAAATCTAAGTAGGCCACAGAACATGTGAATCATTTAAGGAAATTTTTTGAAAGGATGAGACTCCAACTGAAAGTCAATCCACTAAAATGTGATTTTGGAGTTCAAGCCGGAAATTTTCTAGGGTTTCTGGTCCACCACAGAGGAGTGGAATTCAGTCAAAATAAAGCCAAGGCCAACATTTTGGCCAAGGCTCATCAAAATAAGAAAGAACTTTAGAAGTTCTTGGGTTAAGTGAACTATTTAAGGAGGTTCATCTCTAATCTGGCAGTGAAGACTGAGGTATTCTCTGGCCTAATCAAGCTAAAAGAAGTGGAAGAGTTTAAATGGGAGAAACAACACCAGATAACTTTTGATGGGATCAAAGGTTACCTTTCTAAACCCCTTGTTTTAATGCCACCATTGAAGGGTCAGCCACTCAAACTCAATCTATCAGTTGTAAAAGTCACATAGGATGCTTCTGGAGCAAATAATGTTGACCGAGGAATGGGTATTTTACTATTTAGTGAGTCCCAAATTCAACAGAGACAAGGTATACACCCATTAACAAGTTATGTCTGGCCTTATACTTTGCATGTACGAAATTGAGACATTACTTGATCAAGTCTTAATTTTATGTAGTCTCTCAAATTGACTTGATGAAATACATTATGAGCCGGCCCTTAATCACTAGACGAATAGGAAAATGGTCCCTTGCTTTATGAGAGTTCACCTTGGTCTATTTTCCACGGAAATTGGTCAAGGGGCAAGCTTTAGCTAACTTTATGGCTGATCATCCTTCATTAGAAATCCAACAAGAAAAGGATGTGAAATTGGGGATATATGAAGTAGAAAGGCGGCCATGGATTCTTAAGTTTGATGGCTCTAGCATAGAGAAATCCGTTGGAGCTGGGATAGTAATTGATTCACCAAAAAGGGATAAAGACTACCCTATCTTTTAACTTGGCCTTCAAGTGCACCAACAATCAAGCTGAATATGAGGCTTTAGTGATTGGTTAGGAGATCTTGATGGAACTTGAAGCAAAAGAGGTACACATTATTGAGGACTCTCAATTAGTACTTCGGAAGCTAATAGGGGAATATAAATGCAACAACTTATTGTTAGCTCCTTATTATACTACTTTTACTTAATTGTTAGATTCTTTTCATTATGGGGATTTTGAATATGTGCTTAGGGAATCTAATTGGGAGGTGGATGAGCTAGCATAAGTAGCCTCAGGTGTGAAGATGAGCAAAGAATTGACTCATAAGCTCATTGTGATAGGAAAGAAGAATCACCCCTCAATTTATGAAAGGGGAATCAGATTAGAAGGTGTTAATACAGATGCAAATGTTGTAGAAGATTGGAGAATTAAGATTCGAGAGTATTTAGAAGATTCTAACAGGCAGGTTCCCATAAGGTGAAAGCTCAATCGTAGAACTTCATCCTAATAGAAAGGGAATTGTAGAGAAAGGGGCTTGATGGGTTACTACTCAGATGCCTATCTTTCCTAGCTAATATGGAAGTGATGAAGCAAGTTCATGAAGGGGTCTGTGGAGCCCATCAAGTTGGGATAAAAATGTGATGGCTGATTAGGAGACATGGCTATTTTTGGCCAACCATCTTAAGTGATTACATCAATTACTTTAAAGGTTGTCAGCAGTGTAGAAAATATGGTAGCATACAGAGGATACCTGCTTTGGAACTCCACTCAATTGTGAAACCGTCGCCTTTTAGAGGATGGGCCATGGACTTAATTGGGAAAATTAATTCAGCTTCTTCAAAGGGACACAACTTCATCTTAGTTGCTATAGACTACTTCACCAAATGGGTAGAGGAAGTACCCTTGAAGAAAGTAGAGCAGAAAGATGTGATCCAATTCATCAAGGAACATATCTTTCATAGGTTTGAAATTCCTCAATCCATTACAATCGACCAAGGCACCATGTTCACTGGGATGACATGACTTATTTTGCGAAGGACTATGGCATTAAACTCATAAGATCGACTCCCTTTTATGCTCAAGCAAATGGGTAGGCAGAAGCTTCTAATAAGGTGTTGATAAACATGCTAGAGAAGATGCTAGAGGACAATCCCAAAGATTGGCACATAATTTTATTTGAGACCTTATGGGCTTATAGAACTTCTAAAAGAGATTCTACAAGGCTAAGTCCTTACTCTTTAACATATGGATAGGATGTAGTGCTTCTAATGGAGGTTGTAGTTCCTTCTCTAAGAGTATCTAGACAGAATGACCTTAATCCTCAAGAATACAGTGAGGCCATGATGATGGAACTCGAGGCATTGGATGGGAAAAGATTACTAGCCCTTGACCACATCATGATACAAAAAAAAAAAAGGTGGCAAGGGCCTACAACAAGTGAGTCAGAAGAAAGAATTTTGAAGAAGGGGAGCTCATTTGAAAGGTGTTGCTACCCATCAGAGGTAAAGATAGAGAATTGGGGAAATGGTCTCCTAACTTGGTGGGACCATTCAAGGTTCACCAAGTACTGCTTGGAAATGCTTACTGGCTATCAATCCTTGAAGGAGAGCCACATAAAAGGTTCATTGATGGGAAGTACCTTAGGAAATACTTTCCCACAATGTGGGAAATGATGGATACTTCTAAGAAAAACTAAGATGGGGAATGAAGAAATAACAAGAAAAAATAGGTCTCATTGATCATTTTGTATTGGGGAAACTATTCTTAGTAGTTACTTTGGGTGATAAAGTTGGCTATTTTGGCCACTCATTGCTCAAACTTTTTGTATTCCTCAATGTCATACTTTTTATACCCTCAATTGTCTTATGAATAAATAAAGTAGGTCCCATGACCACTTTAAACCTAGGAAAGTAGATATAGATCTTTGATTAGAAGGTAAAAGTAGGCTTTAGGACCTCTATTGATCCTAAATAAAGGGTTTTCCCCAAGAATTGGCTTCTTGTGTTATTAATTCTCCAAAGGTGGGTTCCTTGACCACTTTAAAACTGGAGAAATATTGGATGACTTAGTGATAAAGTGGCTTCTTGGCCATTGCATTCATCAACGCATTGATTTCTTTAAGGGTGTTCTTGTTCCCTTTATGGAAAGGTCCTAAGATTATTAAGGTCATTGGAGAAATATATATGAATTTCAGTTCCAAGATAGGATTTGAGGTAGTAAAGTTGGCCTTTGACCACTTCGCCTAAAAAACACAAACTTCTTCAAGATTTCCTAATGATTCCTTAAGGAAGACTCCTTGATCACATCAAGATTGGGGAAATAAGAGCAAAAATATCCGAGTGAAAAAGGGTAGGCCTCTAGGCCATTGGATACACATTTTCCCCAAATAGAGCACCTAGACAAGTTCAAGAGAGGGTATCATAATCATCCTTTAGGAAATAAGCCCTTATGATAAATTGGAGTAAAGGAAAGTGGGCATTATAGTTACTATACATTAAAATGCAAGATTTCTCTAAAAGAATTGGACTTGTTGCATCATTACACTCAGTGATAGGTTATTCCTCGAGTGTAAATGGAAAAAATCAAGCTAAGAAGAAAGAGAAGTCTCGGGTTTGCCATAGCGAAGAAGCTATTCTCCACGACAAAGAGGTTCACCACGGCGAAGGCTATTGCTCATTGTGGCTAAGAGGAAATTGGATGGAAAACCAGTCTTGGGTTCGCCAGCCCGAAGAAATTTGTTATTTGTGGTGAGCGTCTTCGCCATATGAAGCAAGTTGTTCCTGTAGCGGTGGTGAAGGTGATTGAAAAGGCATTCCACGGTTTCTCACGGCGAAGATCTTTATTCGTCGCGGTGAGAACGTCGCCATGGTGAAGGTTATTGCTCTCCACGGCGAAGGGAAAGTTGTTTGAAATACCAGTCTCGGGTTCGCTAAAGCAAATAGAGAATATATGTTTCTATCCTAGTTTTGAGTCAAAGTAGACTTCTTAGCCATAATTCTCAAGCATGAAAGTTCTTTCCTAACACACAAAAGTCAATATATATATTCAGAAATAAATAGTAGGATTTTAGCCATTGTTTCATTAATTTCTGCAAGTGGTACGTGGGCGGGCATATCATCATACATAAGCAAGCACACTTCCAAAGGTAGGCCTAGAGCAACCTTGGTCTACTAATGCAATGTCATGGTTGTAATTGCATGTGTGCTACTGTTCAGTGAATCCACAAGCATTACACACAAGTTTATCACATCCAAAGGTAGGCCTAGAGCCATCTTGGTCTAGTAATGAATGTTATGCTTGGGAGTGCGCTTGTGCAATGTCAAGTGAATTTCCATCTACAATCTAATCACAAAAAATCAAGTATCTCAAGAGCAAGTCCTCAAGAAATGGTTGGATTTTGGCCACCTAGCAAAAAGAGATAAACTAGCATGAGCCAACCTGTATTCTTCAAAGCAATATCTTCAAGTCCATCAAATTAAAGGTTGAGAAGTTACCTTTGCGATGCTTCTGTTGGTAGACGAGGCGAAAAGATCGAGTAGAGCGGGAGAGACCAAGATCTACATACAAAGAAGGACAACTCCGATAAAGCTTTGGTAAGAAGTAGCCTTAGCTTTTTTTTTGAAGAACAAAGGATTTGGAATTCTAAAAAACGAAAAAGGGTCTTTCTTGATTTTTCAAAGACTTTTTCGTTGAAGAACAAAGGGTTTTTGAGTTCTAAAAAAAAAAAAAAAATGAAAAAGGGTCTCTCTTGATTTTTTCGTTGGAGAATAAAGGTTTTAGAGTTCTAAAAAAAAAAAAGAAAAAAAGAAGAAAAAACGTCTTTCTTAATTTTTTCTTTGGAGAACAAAGGATTTGAAGTTCCAAAAAACTGAAATAGACTTCCTAGTTTGAAAATGCAGGAAGAAATTTCTTGGATTATAGAGTTTAAGAGATCTATGAACGTTCATGCAATCCTCGACAAAAGGGAACAAATCTACTCTTACCGGTGCAAGAGGTAGTTGGGCTATGGAGATGGCGAAAAAATCAGACAATGGCGAGCGAGGATCGATGGAGGCCCGCATTGTGTTTCAGGAGCGTCCAGACCCAAGCGTTGCCATCCTCGGCGTCGGTTTGAGAAAGCGGCGGTCGCCGACACTGAGCTATAGTGGCAGCGTCGGTTTGAGTAGCAGTAGCGTCTTCATCAATAGCGTAGGAATTTTCGGCTAAAAATTGGTTTGAGGAAAAAAAGAAAGAAGAAGAGGGTGGGGAGGAGAATATGGACGGTTTTATACGTAAATCAAAGGGATTTCTTTCTATGAACTTGCCAAATTCCAAAGGAGAGTCTTTTGAAATCTGAAGGAATTGGGAAGTCAAAAGTCGTAGGTTTGAAAGAAAAATTGGCGGTAAGTTTTTCTCGGGTTATTACTTGGGGCCTTTTCAACTCATCTAATTGGGCTCGGGTTTTGGCTTGTTCTTCCCGTTGGTAATCCACATCCAAAGGAGTAAGTTGCACTTCGGGTCTTATGGTAAAATGATGAGAAAAGAGAGAAGAAAGTCTTTGACATATAAAAGCTTTTTCATACAAACATAGCCCGTGACGCACCCGCGCCCTTTTATAACAATTTAACTGTAGTTTTGATAAAACAAAATATACATTCCTTAATTTAAATAGGGTCTATAACTATTTTTGAATAACACATTTATACAAATTGGCATTCCATGCCTTTTCAAATACAATTACAAAATATTTATGGAGTTCACCCTGGTTTTTTACAATATGTAAAATACATTTCCATACTTTCCAAAAAGATATATAAAAAAAAAATGTGATATTCTTATGAAGACTTTTACATATTTGAGTTTGATGCAAAATAATTACAAAATATCATGAATGAAATGATATGCTTGAGACAGAGTATTTACTCATACTCTACTCTGTTTGATGATGACTTTGAGCCCAACGATCTTCGGTCCTACCACTTTCTCCTCGATACCTGTGCGATGGTAAAAACAACGCGCTAAGCATTTTCATGCTTAGTGGTTCTATAATTCTCTCTTCCATTTTAGTTTAATTCAAATCATGCAATTCTTTTCTAAACAGTGCTTTTTAACCTTTTTGAATGATCAATGCAATACAATACATATATTCATTTCATATACAGTTTATTGATCATTCCAAATATGCACTTTCATATGCAATAAATTCAATCAAAACACAATTCATGCATTTCCAAAATTCTCTTATCATTTTGCCCTTAAGCGAATTTAACCTATGCTTTCGGTGCATAGGATAACGAATCACCGACATGGTCTCGTTGGGCTGCAGGCCGGTAAAAAAAAAGTTTTATAACAGTGCGGTCAGTTGGGCCGCTGGTAGTTATTAAAAATAAGTTCTTAAACACTACCGATCTTGTCTGTTGGGCTCACAGTTGGAGTGTACGTCATTACGTTCGATTAATAGTCTTTGCTCATTTGACCCTTATTGGTATACTAATCTATCCTTAACTCGAATTTTTACGGTTAACATTCTATCAAGGGCATTCAAATCATTCATAGAAAAATACAATATAGTACATACATCTTTATACAAATAATTTATTTTCCACTACTCATGCAAGTTTTCGTATGCAAATCATTTCACAATTTTTTTTCCTCAAATCAATTAAAACACTTCAATATGCAGTTTATTGAAAATCATTTCAAGAATAGAGCAATGATCGTAAAACTTGAAATAAGAAGAGATTGAATGGAGAACAAACTCCACAATGAACAAAGAGAGTCGAAGAACAAACCGGAAAGCTTGTTTGCACTTTGATTCCAATCCTGGAATCTCGATCGATTCGGACCTTCCTCCTCTAAATGCGTACTTATTCAATCTGATTAACAATCATTTTATTAGTCGGGTATTCTAGGAGTTCTATTTAGGTTTTACTTTCTGCAGGCTCTCATACATTACACATTGTTCATTTCGTTTTTTTTTCCCATTTCCTCGTCCTTAGACATTCTTATCCTTCTATTAGCTAATGAGGGCAAGAAACAATGTTTTCCCAACATTAGAATGTCCTTGAGGTAAGCGAATGGAAACATTTTCATATAACTTGTATGCCTTAAAAGCGAACAAAATAAATAGAACGAAGTTCTCAAGTTTTCAATATCATATCAAGACTACCCCAAAAACAATAACATAAGGTCCTATTTATAGGCATTAATAGAAAACCCTAACAGATATGGACTTGGGCTTAGGCAAAAAAGTATGATTAAATAAATAACTAATAATAATAAAAATAATCATTGCGTAACTAGACTCTTGGCTCCTAATGTTATTGGGCCTAGTATTACCGTTTGATGACATAGACTTTGACTTGGACTGACTTGTGTGTGCAAAAGAGGAGGGCCTATTGAACTTCTTGACTTCTAAGGTTTTTTTACATGCATCCTTTACACTGTGTGCAGCATGCAATTTAATTGTCCTTTGAATGACGAACCTAAGACCATTAACAAAATGAATGTAAGGCGACAAATTGATCCTCAATATGGATTTCTCTTTGCGCCGTATATATCTCAATTAGTGAATATTCATTTTTTTCGATTATTTGTTTTTGGTCCTTATGTTAGAACAATTAATATATAATGGAAGAATCTGTTTTCGCTGTTTGATATAAACCATTGGTGGTTCTTGGATGAGAATCATATGTACCTTACGTGCATCTTGCGTGGTGGTTAATTGTTTAATGGCTGAATCCGTTCATATCGATGTTTCTTTAGTGAATATTCTATGATGGCAAATAACAGTGGAAAGCGTGGATCCAGTTCACCATAAATTCCCAGGAGAGCATTCCGCGCAGCCAGTACACCCCGATGTCCGCGCCGGTTGTCAACGCATTATCTGATCTGCGCCTCGTTACCGCCAACCTAGTTGATAGCCGGAGTGACGTATCTCTCGCCGTTTGGTGGTATTCGCGGTGTTGACAATCTATTGGAAGTTCGATTATGGTGACCGATCGCCAGTTGATCGAAGTCTAATTAAAGTAACTTGCTGTGAGTTGAAGATGTTATACCTGGTTCGTTTATGGTTATTATTTACAATATTTGTGGTTCGGTTGATGTGACCTCGAAGAAGGACGAACGGTCGTGATGACGATGTTTCTATGGTTTTGATCAACGTTTCGCTGGTGATGCACCGTCTTAAGTGATCGTTTTGGTTATTAAACGGTTTTGAGTGGCGTTGATCGATTGGTAAATCGTTAATTTAAATTACCTGAAATATGTTAAAATCAGATTGTAAACTGTTTGCATCGATGATGGGATGACATGATGAACCTCATTGAATCACGAGATGAAACACAGTGTTGATCAAATTATTAGTCTCTAGTTAGATCTTTATGGTGAAGAAAGTTATATAAAGCGATAATAATGTAGTGGTTATGGATAATAAAATTTGAGTAAAAATTATCTATTATTTTTATATTAATACAACGATAATTATTAAAAATGTAATTAAGTTATATATCTTTATATTTTTGCATGATCAGAAGATAACTAAAACAGTTTTTAATATGGCACATATCTATCAAATAAGCGGGCTGTGATAAACAAAATATCTTTAAAATAATATTGAATAATATAGTGGAGTTTTAAATAAAAATGTCTTGATGAAGACTTCTGATTCTATGTGTGGTTTTGAGGAATCAAATACATGAATTTTGTTCTAACAAAACTGAAATGCAGATTTCTTCTCTATGATTCCAATTTTCCAAAATACTAGATGAAATTATAGTGGGTTTTCCCAGCTCCCAAACAATACGTCAAGGCATTTTGGTAATTTGAAAACAGTTCTTCATACAATCATTCCAGTTGTTCGAACCTTTTTATATAACCTTCCTACTCAGTTTCCATCTAATAGTCCAGTACGGGCGAGAAAAGGGGGAAAGTGAGAGAAAACCCTAATAAAAGAGCTACTTCATTTATTTATTTATTTATTCGTCTAATAAGTTTTCCTCCGATCCAAACACCTCGCCGTCAAACTTCGACCATATCGGGCTGAATTCTAGTTTTTTCAATAAGGCGAATTAGGGCTAAGCTTCGAGAATGTTCTTCTCCGGAGATTCGTCGATTAGGAAGCGGGTCGACATGGGCGATCGAAGTTCGAAGGAAATGGATAGGCGAGCTTGTGGAGCAGACACGTCAAGAGTAGAAGCTTCCAGACTTTCTTCTCTGCTCCAGATGAGTTCGATGAGAATGTTACAACTCTTACTTTGGGCGACATCGACAGCAAACTAAATCTGCTTCCCTGAGAGTCCTTCACGAGACTTAAAGAACCAATCAGAATCTCTTATTCCGATAATGATTCGCAGGATGTGGATGAATCCGCTGCCGGTTTGCAATTGGGGCATAAATATGAGCAAATCAGCAAAAACAAAACACAGATCAAGTCTTGACCTCATATTGAAGTTATGCTTTTATACGAAATTGATGTCATCATAAAGGTCATATTGCGTCTCGTTGTCCCCAACGTGCTTTAGCATTAGCTTTTGAACAGAGTAGTTTGGAGGATGAGGAAGACCAAATTGTTGATCCTTTAGATTACTTTGGTGATAAAGATTGTGATGCTGAGACATGTGTTGGTGTGGTTAGATGCATGCTATCTACAACTATAGATAATGATAATTGGAAGCGTACTAGTATTTTTCACATAGTCATACATAGTGGAGATAAGAAATGTAAATTAGTGATCGATGATGGTAGTTCAATGAATGTGGTTTCTAAGGATGCTGTTAAATTGTTGAACCTAAAAGTAGAACCACATCCATATCCTTTTAGAGTAGGTTTGGTGAATGACCATACTTTACCTGTCGCTCAAAGGTGTTTAGTCTCTATTCAAATGGGGGATTATGAGGATAAAATTTATGGTGATGTGCTACACATGGATGTTGCCCATGTTCATTTAGGTCGCCCTTGGCTTTATAATCTTAATGTTACTAATTTCGGTAAAGATAACATTTATTCATTTAAGTATAAGGGTAGGATCATTATTTTGAGACCTAGTAAGCCTAAATGTTGTAATGGTAAACATGACATCTCCTAAATTTCTGAACGAAATTTGCACATTTTAAAATGTAAAAAGTTTGAGAAATAGGGAATTAAGACTGGTATGTGCTTAGCATTAGTGGCAAAAGGAGTTCTATCTTCGATTGTCGATGTTCCTCTAGAAGTGAAGAATTCGTTAGATGATTTTGTTGATATGGTGCCTGATGAGTTGCCCAGTAAACTACCACCTTTAAGAGACATCCAACATGCTATAGATTTAGTTAGAGATTACGGCTAGCCTGCTTGAGTCCACATTATAGAATGAATCCTAAAAAGAGAGAGGAGTTGAATAGGCAAGTAGAAGGACTTTTCAAGAGAGAATTTGTTAGGCATAGACTTAGAGGACATGATTATATTTTGGTTGTTGTTGATAGGTTTTCTAAGATGACAAATTTTATTTCGTATAACAAAACAAATGATGCTTCACATGCTGTTAAATTATTTTTTAGATAAGTTGTTAAGTTGCATGGTTTGCCTTCTACCATTGTATCTGATAGGGATGTGAATTTTGTCAGCTATTTTTGGAAAACTCTTTAGATATTGTTTGACACTACTTTGAAATTTTCATATACTTTTCATCCTCAAATTGATGGTCAAACTGAGGTTGTTAATCGTAGTTCAGGTGATATGTTTAGATGTTTGGTTGGGGTAAAACAAGGTGTTTAGGATTTAATTTTGATAACAATTGAGTTTGCTTATAAAAATTCAGTTAATTGTTCAACTAGTAATAGTCATTTTCAAATTGTTAATGGCTACTCACCCTACACACCCATTGATCTCGTTCCTTTACCACTTCACATGCGTGTGTATGAACGTGCAAAAAACTTTGCAAAATACATACATGACTTACATGCTGAGATTGAGCGAAAGATTTCTCTAAGTAATGAAGAGTATATACTGGCTGCTAATGTGCATCGTAGATCTAAGGAATTTAATGTTGGTGAATATGTCATTGTTCGCATTTGTCTTGAAAGAATTTCAAAAATGTTTTCAAAAAAACTTTATGCAAGAGCCATGGGCCCTTATTATATCATTCGTAAACTGGGATCTAATACATATCATATTGATTTGCCTAATGACATGAATATTAGCCCTATTTTCAATGTAGAGGATTTGCTACCTTACCGAGGCACTTTTGAGCCTTCTACTTTACCTTTTAGTATGTGCAGCGGTGGAAGGTTAGCAAATGCGCTCATTATGTCTTAGATTCACACAGTGTGCAAGGAGATGTTGGATATTATCCTTGATGATAAGTTTGTGACTTCTAGAGATGGTGGTTTCGTTGTTTCCTTGTCAGATATCGCAATTAGTCCGATTCTAATCTTCTTGGGATCTGAAGATGATGATCTTCGTGATTGAGATCGGCCGTTGTTGGATTACTGCATTTGCTCTCACTCTTCGGAGTCGAGTTCTTTTCAACCCGGAAGGAATGATGTGACATGAAGTAGACCCATATATATCTAGGCTTAGAAGAGATAGAAAGTACAAGTTTAATGATGATTTTTATTATTATTAGTTATTTATTTAATTGTACTTTTTGACCTAAGCCCAAATCCATATATGTTAGGGTTTTCTATTGGTGTCTATAAATAACATCTTATGTTATTTGTTTTTGGATAGTCTTGATATGCTATTGAAAATTTGAGAACTTCGTTACTTTTATTTTGTTCGTTTTTTTTTTAATTTTATAAATCTTTGTACTCGAGTTATATCAATTTGCTATAGTCCACATAGCCAAAGCTTTTGCCGGTGGGGCGGAATGGACACACGGTATGGTGTAGAGGTGGCAGATGCCTGTGGCTGTGGCAGGTATGGCTGCAGGCTTAGGATGCGGTGGAGGTGCCTTGCGGTCTGTCTCAGTACCCTATATGTCAGTCTCCTCCTCATCTGCCTGTGCATCTTCTGCTCTGTCGTGCAAATTCCTGCCATCTACCAATGGTAAATATCTTCCCATCTAGCGCTATCTCCTCCTCGCTCTCTACATTGGGAATCCATCCCAATCTCTCAAATACCCGACTAATTAATAAGTAGGCGAGGCCATGGAAGAGGCAGGTCATGAGCCCTCTCCAGTGCACTTTCCACTCAATGTAAAGAGAGCGGCCATGAACAGCTTGGCCAGACCGTACAAAATGTCTCTAAACATGCAGTAGAGGGCCTTGAGAATCTCATCCCTCATCTAACCTTTGCGGGCATAAGATTAAGGGTTAACATTAGAACGCATAACCACATCAACCAATAGCATCACCTGGGAATCTCAGTACGGTTCACGAAACTACGAAGCTGTGTGCCTCCAGCGAGAAAGCGTCACACAATCTCATATTCTCCTTCGTTGGTCCAGGGCCGGAAACCCATGACCACGTCTATCGGTGGGGATCCCTAGTGCTCTATGCTCTGAACTCCTCCAATGTGGAAAGGAACAATTTGTCTTGATAAATCATGTTACGAGTTGTCCTATAGAGCTGTCTTGATAAATCGTATGACCCTAGGATAGTAAAACTGACGTGGAGTCATGAAAGCATCTAGAGAATACCTCCTATAGAGCTGGAGTGCCTCTCGCGTGGATGGGTGAGCCTCAAACTCCGGGATGTCGAAACACTCCTCCCCGGGATGTCGAAACACTCCTCCCAGGTAAACTTCCTGGCTGTCAAATCAGCATTAATCTCCATTGGTGGGCATGATGGAATCCTTCGCTCATCAGGTTGTCCCCTACCTCAGCCTCTCCCTGCTCTACTGCCCCTAGATGGGTGTGAACTAGCACCTCTCGACCTCACCATGACGTGGGAATGATCCATGTATATAAAGGTAGTGCTAAAGTGAAGAAAAACACAAAAATACACTCTTTATAAAAAAATATGGATCGAAGAGGGTGAAAAATGAAGAACACTAAGTGTCCTTGAGAGCAGAAGGCCAAATGATTAAGGTTGAAATTTTTGATGGTGAAAAGTTAGGATTTTTGACGACAAAAGGTTAGGATTTTTGTCTCAAATCGAAGCTTACCCTGAGATGAACACTTCTACAGGATCAGAATCTTGATTTTATGGTGTTTTTGGCGTGGATCTGTGGTAGAAATGGAGAGAATACGGACGGTTCTGGTTGGGGAAGGTGAGGAATGGCGGAGAAAACGTGGTCTGGCCTTTTAAGGCCATGAAATTACACGTTCGCACCCACCCTTCCGTGGTAGCGAAATTTTGCTCCCTTAGAAGGGTAGGAGCGAAACTGCTTGGTAGCGAAAACTGGTTCCGATTATAAAATTTAAATTTTAGACTTGTTTTGCAGAGTTTTGCACGGAATTAGGGTGTTTGAAAATAAAAAAGATAAAATCAGTTCGCAGGAGAAAGTATTGACCAAAGTAGTGCAATGCCGACGCAGAGGCTTGACATTTGATTCCTCTTGAAAGCCGCGAGGGCGGCGACATTTGGATTCATCGATTACGTCGGCCCGCGACGGCGTTGGATACAATCTTAGTCGTCATGATGGCGACATTTGGATTAAATTAAATCTTTGGTCGTCGCGGTGGCGTTTTGATAAATTCAAATCTGTCGTCGCTTACTTGACGACATTTGGGTTTGAATTAAATTTGTGTGCTAAGGCTTTTCTTTCCCTATTTTCCTCTTCGTCCCTCCCTCTCTCCCCATTTCCAAGTTCATATATGTATCGAAAGGCAAGTTGCGTTTTGAGATTATTTCAATATCTACCCTAATTAGCTTCCTGGAATAAGTTTTTGGTCTAATTGAGATGAATACTAAGCTTTGATTATTAACTTAAGGCGAAGATTTTTAACTTTTTAGCATGAAAAAAAAGGAAAAAAAAAAGAGAAAACCTGATGTTTAACATAAATTCTGATGATGGCATAACATTTTTTGTCTGATAATTTATTCCCCCCACGTAAATTGAATAATTAATGCTAACCATCATCTGGAAACTTCTGAATCAACCGTATGTTTTATCAAGTGAGCACGAAAGGAAGATGTAAATTCCAGATGGCTGCATATCCTGCCTTGCTCTTGATGATTTTAACAGATCAGCATTGATAAGCTCAATTGTTGATTACAAATATTTATATTTTTTAGTCTGAGACAAGTTGAGAACAGTTTTCTTTCCTGAAAGTCGGCTTTAATCTAAAAAAATGCCATTAATTTTACCTTGGATTCATATATTTGAATTGACCGTGATGAAAATGCAGGGTCGTGCAAGGAGCGGGAAATAAACATTTGGATTCATATATTCTAACGCGATCGAGTTGAATTGGCGAATGTCGCGGGTTGTGAATGGCGACGTTTGAATTAGACAAAATCGCGGAAGTGGGTGTGGGCTGACGACATTTGATTTAATTGAAATCTGTGACTGTGGTCGGCAACCGATTAATTTAATTCAAATGCCGTCATAGATTTGCCCGGCATTAGGAATCGATGCCGGTGTTCCCGTTGCGGGGCATTGCGCGCTCTTTGGTGATAAGCCTCACCTTGGCCCGATTTTATAGCATTTTGGCAACAATTAGTACAAAACTACGTTTTGCACATTTACCAGGACTATGGTTCGAAAAATCAGGTCGTGCAGTGCGGCTCCCAGTGATCGTCTCCCACCTTGAAGTTCTTGTTCTAAGTTCCATATGGAATGTAGTACTCACGGCCAATCCGTAAATGTCGAGATGAATAAATGGGTTTCCTAAGGTTTAGAGAATCTTATTTAATTTAAGTAAATATATAATATAAATAAATTTATTTAATTTATTTTTATTTTTAGCTTGCAATGATAAATAATTTTTTAAATCTCTCAATGCGCTTTTATGAATACATGAAAATTTTTTAAAATATTAATTAATTTTTTAAGTCAAAGATCACCTAACCAATCTTCTTACCTAATCTTCTTACCTAATCTTCTTAACTAATATATTCAACCTCTAAACAATTTTTTCATCAAGATTTTCATACTATGAATTTTATATATATATATAATTAATTATTGTATTCTAACCCTTTTAGCAAAAATATTATAATATATATTTTAAATAAAATAATTTTTATTTTGACATATCATATCTATTAGGAGAACGTTTTTATAAATATTTAAATAACATTTAATATAAGTTGTCAAAAAAATAAAATTTAATATAAAATAATTATATTTTATTAATTTTTAAATTACTTAATGATACTTATTTTTCTAATAATTTATATAATTTTTAAAATTTTAAATTATCTTGTTACTGCGTATTGCGATACTAAACTGATACTCCGAGACCGATATAACTCTAAACCCTTCGAATCAATGACCGATACCGTGACTTTGAACCATGCACTTAGTGACTCTCTAAACATGATTAAAACCTCTTGATTATTTTGGAATTGCTCATTACCTGAAGAAAGTGCATATGTATGCTGCCTAGCAAACTAAAAATTGAAATTTTATTATATAAATTGGAATTTAGTTGGGCAAAAAGAAGAGTTTATATCTGGAATAGGGGTCTCTAATGGGCGGAGTGAAGAAATAAGGCCTTAGGCCCAAGTCGGGCCAGGCCTTTAAGCAGTTAATGGAGTGTGGTAGGCTAGGGCTTAAAATTTTTAAAGGCCCATGGCTCATTGCAGACCCAAATAAAACAACCTTGCCCTTCCCTCCCTTGCACTTCACCGCCCCCGCCCCCTCCCCACTTCTCTTCTCGACTCTCTCTCCTCTCCCACCCTACTCCCTTCCCCTCCAAAGCCCATTCGCCGTTTCCAAATTCCAACGGTCATGACCGTTTGCTCATGGCAGTAATATTACCAAGCTAAATTAGTGCGTGTGATCGTTGGAACTTGGAACCTTTCAGTTTTTTCATAACTATACATAAATACTAGCGTTTGTTTACCAATTTTCATCAAATTAATTTTTAATTTCTCATTTTTCTCTCACAAGTTAACTCAATTTTCTCTCGCATTCTTTAATCTTTTCATTTTCTTGAATTTGTTAACTGCTTCTTCTATTACATGATATTATTGGTGGTACAAAATTGCAAAATCAGGCATTGGTGACTCAATAGTCGGATTTTTAAAAATTTTAGAACGATCATTTCAATTGAGTAATATTTCTCCACTTTACTTTCTTTATTTGTTTGTTACATTTTATTTTGATTCATTTTTTTTAGTATAACATTTTATTAATAATTTTAATATGAATAGTGCATGTGCATTTTCTTCTAGTCCATGTGCATTATCAAGTAAAAAATTTAGTTCAACTATATGAAATTTTTTTGATAGAATATAAATAATTTTAGAAAATAATAAAAAAGAAATAAAAGCAAATGTAAAATTTGTAGCAAACTTCTTAGTGGTAGATCAAATTTGGGCACAAGTCATCTAAAAAGACATAATGAACAGTGTAAAGTTAAGCATAATATAGATATTAGAAATTATATGCAATTAGGTAAAGATGAATGTGGAAATTTAAATTTTTTTTCTTATGATGAGTCTTTGTGTCGTGAAGGAATGATTGATTCTGTAATAAAATTTGAGCAATGGCTTTTAATATGATGGAAGCATGAATATTCGAAACAATTCAAACATTGATTAATCCTCGAATTCCAAGGTTGGTTCGAAATGTTGAAAGAGGTACTATGAAAAAATTTCAAACAGAAAAAGAAAATTTTAAAAAATATTTTGCAAATTTTGAAGGAAAAATTTGTTTAACATATGATATTTGGACATCTTTAATGCATAGAGGCTTTTTATGTATTACTGCTCATTATATAGATAGTGAATGGATGTTAAATAAAAGAATAATTTCATTTAAAACAATAAATACTCCATATAGTGGTAAAAATATAGCAACTTTAATAAATGATGAAATTATAGATTTAGGTATCCGTGATAAAATATTTAAAATAACATTAGATAATGCTTCTAATAATGATGCAGCAATACAAAGATTAAAAAGATTTTGGCAAATAGAAAAGGATCATGCAAAATTATTTCGCGTGCGTTATTGTCTGCATATTTTAAATTGTAAAGTGGATTAAAACAAGTTGATGGTACATTAGAAAAAATTAGAGACATTGCATATAATATTAATTGTTCCCAAGCAAAATTGCAAATATGAAAAGAAAAAATATAAGTTTAGATATAACAATTAGATGGAATTCTACTTATAAGCTTTTACAAAATATTACAAAATATAAAAAGGTAGTACAATTATACGAATTCAACTATCTAATAATAATAGTTATGTAGATGTTGATGTATTAAATGATTATGATTGGCACATTGCGGATATACACTAGATCTTTTGAAATTTTTGATGCTTGACAAATATTTTTATGCTTGTATATTATCCAACTTCACATCGGTCGTTATCGTGAATAAGCTAGTATTATTTATATGGTACTACAAAATTATTTAAGTTATGAAATTTTTAATGATACAAATTTTGCAATGATAGAAAAGATTAAAAAATATTGGGGAGAAATACCTTTGATTTATTATATTAGTTTAATTGTGGACCCTAGATTAAAATTTGATGCTCTAGATGAATGGTTGCAAGTTATTTACAATGAAGATCAAATAAAAATTGAAGAAATTAAAAATGAAGTAAATTCGTTATTATATATTTTATATAATATTTGTAATGAAAAATATGGAAATGATATTAGTTTGATAAAATCGTAAATGCGACGAAACTCACCATTAACTTTTATAAAAGCCCTTTAGAAATGTTTAAAAGTAGAAAAAGCTGACAATTAGTTCTCCGAATAATACAACCCGATATAGATAGATATCTTAATTATTAAAACAATTTCATTTTGAAGACAATGAAGATTTTGAAATTTTAGAATGGTGGAAAAAGCAACAAATAAAATACCTGTGTTTATCTATTATTACACGTGATGTGATAGCAGTGCACGTAGTACGGTCGCGTAATTTTGCGCTTTTTAGTGCATGTGGAAGAGTGGATTAGCAAAGTGATGTAATTGTCACACGAGCAATTGAAAGCGTGAGTATGTTTAAAAGATTGGAATTTAGCGGACAATAGATTTTAGATTGCACGATCATGTTCGAAAATTTGCCTTGTGTCTGAGAGAACTTAAATTTATCAAAACATGAATGGATCCATGATAATTCCTCGTCACCATAAAATAGTGATTAAAATATTTCGTTAAATGTATATTGTATTTTTATTTTCTTATGGTTGAAAAATACAAATGATTTAAGTAGGTGCCAATCTAATTGGGATGTACTTATTTTATAGTGATGTAAACTTCCTTACATTTCCAAATATAATTATATTCGATGAATAAAATTTTTTAAATGAAGTATTTTTATTTTTGAATTGTTTTAACCTTACTTTTTATTTTTATTTAACTTTTGAATACAATTTAAATAAAAAACCCTAACTATCCCAAGTGGAGGGTGGGAGAAGCTTAAGGTGGGCTTCTTGACAGGCTTTTAGAGGCGGGCTAAAGCCCATGGTCGGACGGCTCGTCGGAATGAGATGAGACCTAAAATCAAGCGGAGTGGCTGTCTACCTTCTTAAAAGCGGGCTTGGGTAGGGCTTGCCCAGTAGGCTTAGTAGAGCTTTAGCCGTCAGTGACTGGACTAGGTGGGCCATGGGCCTTGGGCTTTGGAGATCCACTAAGTGGAAGGTGAACAACTAAATTAAATACTTAAATAAAGGCAATTCACAACAATGCTAGAAATGAAAATGGAGTTGACAACGTAATTTGGAAAAAGGAAAGGAAGCAGATTCAGGGGTGGTCATGTTTGGATTATTGACCCGATAGATCTGAAGTGTACCGCGCCCAACCCACACATTACCAATTTTAGTCCATATTGGGTTTTAGGAGGTTAGATTCCTCATGGATAGGATCGAATGTGTTATGTGGTTTTCTACACATAAGTGCATGCGTCGCTAACAAGTAATAAAGTGGACAATTAAGTCTGGATGTTGAACCCACAAAGACTATGTCTATTGAATACCGATATAATTTAACCATAATATTATTTGAATGACTCTTAAGAGAGAGTTGTGATTTGACCTAATTATTACTAAAATCAATTATGAAATAATCTAGGGTTTCCAATTTCAATGAAGTTAATCCCACTAGTTCGGGTCTGAATGAATCTTAAGCATTAAGCCATATATTAAAGGTCAACTAGCCTATCCTATCATTGATCTATCTCGAGCATCAACAACCTATCCATAAGGCCTGACTGTCGGATCTTTGACTCAAGCCTTAGGTTCATAGGAAGCACTAAGCTTAGCTACTCCCAATGACCACATGTGAGTCATGGGTATCTCTAGGCTATGATCATCACGTGGTTAGTGTTGACTGGCTCACACTTTGTTTCTCTTTTTTATTATGTAAGTGTGAGTGATGGATCAAAACATCAACACAAATTTATAGCGTTATTACCATAGGAGTATTGTCTAATCTGACAATGCCAAAACTTGTTTGTTATATTTCTTTACAATTATCTTGATTAAAACGGTTTCCTTAAGAATAGGCGAATTTCTTTGGTTTTGATCCATGATTCTACAAGTGGGGCCAGGTCAGACAAGTAATAAAGTGGATTTAAGTCAGATATCGATCCTGAGAGATCTCAAGAATTATGAATCAACTACCTGACTACTTAAACTCACATACTATTGGACTATGATTTACGATT
Organism: Tetrastigma voinierianum; assembly: GCA_016808115.1. Taxonomy (NCBI): domain Eukaryota; kingdom Viridiplantae; phylum Streptophyta; class Magnoliopsida; order Vitales; family Vitaceae; genus Tetrastigma; species Tetrastigma voinierianum. Next base: position 216,736 of record JAEQBH010000326.1, read on the forward strand.
GATATATCCACAGCAACCTTGAAAATAATGAAAGAATGAAAACATGTAAAATAAGAACAAAATGAACTACTGCTAAACTAAAAAAAAAAAAAAAAAAAAAAAAGAAATAGACTGGTCAGTTAATTTTTAAAGGGATGCATTGAAAACAAAGCTATTGTGAAACATCAATTCTGAGACACTGCAGTAACGTTGCTTCATGAACCCGATTTAGAATCGGTCAGGAAAGAAGGTAATGTCATGTGGATCTCTCACTTAATGACATATTTCATCATCTAATCTTCCCTGTTTCTTTCGAATACAGAGGATTAGATAACTACTGTCTGAGTTGCCTTTGTTAAGGTATTTCTTTTCAATATTCATACGAGAACATGAATTTATAAACCTCGACTCTAAGACATAGGCTAAGCATGGGTTTACACTATCTTTGGTTTCTCATCCTCAAAATTGGAACGATTCATTCTTTCCTTGATTAGATCACTTGCTAACAGGGATTGAACTTCTTTATTCGAATCGAATGAACTCTACGTTCATTTTAATTGATAAGTCATTCAACTCATTCTCGAGTTTCAAGTGAGAAAAGATTTATCGATTAGAATTCTAAAGCCCATTAGATCCCAATATTAGAGTTCGCATACCCTTCGGATATTGTTCAATACTCGAGGGAATGCCTTCTCTGTAATCACTCCCAGAGGGCTGGAAATCGAGCATGGAAACAATCCCATTACGGTATAGGACAACGATATTTGGATCGAATCTGAAAATAAACCAAACCAACAAAGCGAGATTCAAGCCTGAAGTTCAGTAAATTCTGATAAATTTATGCAGAAAAGATAAATTATAACAACAGAGTAAATTCAAATGAAGCTGGGTTTCCAAATTACTTAATTACACTTACTTGTTGGCTCCACACAGTCGAGGAAGAACTCTTGTAATCCGGCCCCGGAAGATTCGAATTCCAAAATTTGTTTAGACTTCAAGCGAACCGAGGGCGGTAATTTTGAAGAAAATATCATTCTGCATTCGCTTCAACCCGACAACTAACATCAAGTCGAGAAATTCCAAATGCAATAACAATCTACTCTAATCTAATCTAAAATAACGGCCAAATAAAGAAAAGCAGAGAAAATTAAAATAAATGAGCCTTGGCTGCGGACTTCTCTTTCGGAGGCGCGAGCTGCTTTTCTTGATAGCGGTGCGTATTTATAGAATTTGGAAGTTGGGCTAACTTCCGATGCACCTATTTGTAGATTTCAAAAATAAGCGGCGTTGTTTGTTCATGTTGGGACTCCCGTTTTTTGTATGACCTTGACTTGATGTCGCGACCTCTGCACCGCGTCGCGACTTCAGCACATTACGCTTGTAGTATTTTGATATCAGCGACTTCAATCCTCGTCGCGACCGTTTTTACATTGCGTGCAGCGCGAGCTTTTTATCAGTTCGCGACTTTAACATCCCTTGGATATGATATCGCGGCGGTAAATGGCGTCATTGACCTTCTTTCCTTACAGCGATGTCGCGACCCTTTGAAGGGCGTCATGACTTCCTTTCTTTAGCGATGTCGCGACCCTTTGAAGGACGCGACTTCCTTTCTTTAATAGCGATGTCGCGACGGTACGGACGTGATGTCGCGACCTCCATTCTTTGTAGCGATGTCGCGACGGTTGAATGGCGTCAGCGACTTCACCTTTACGCATTGAGAGCTCTTAAGTGTCGTGAAGCTTTTCTTTGTTGTGACTTGTCTGGCATCTACGCTGGGATTTGATGTCGCGACAGGTAAATGATGTCGCGACCTCCATTCTTTGCGGCTGATGCGTAACTGCGGAAGGCGTCGCGACCTCCTTTCTTTGGCCCAGTGTCGCGACTGCTAAGCGTGTCGGCGACCACGTTACCTTGCAATTGATGTCGCGACCACTAAGGGCGTGTGGCATCTTACTGATCGTGTTTAATGTCTCTATGCGTTCTAGCCCCATTTGCGACCTCCATGTTAGTCTCTTTGAAAATCTTTTGTGTAACTTCTATTCGATTAACCACTACCTCCATGTCTCTATTAAGAAGTTTTCATTTTACGCCGACCTCGAAGTGGTGTCGCGTCATCATGTCTGCTTCATCATTGAATTCTTGGTCGTCGATTTGGGTTTGTTGCGACCTCCTTTACTTGATTCTCTATCGAGGTTGCGACCTCAGTCCTTTCTCCAAATTAGTTGCGACTTCATTTACTTGAAGGAACGCGTTCTTGTGGCTTTGTAGTCGGCTCCTTGTCGCGACCTCGTGGTGGTATCACGGCTTCGAGTTATCTCAGTTTGGTGTGTGACGTCGCAATGATGTGCGACATGAATTTCTCTTCATTTGGCCCTTCTTTTATTCTGCCAAGTCATATTTTGTCTCAACTCCTTCTTAGTCCGACTTCCTTATTCCTCTTGATTTCTTGAGCCAAATTTGTTGAGAGTCGTGACTTGGAATTGTTGTACACTTCTATCGGGACTTAAGTTCCGGTTTTGACTTCACCATCTACTTGCGGTGATTTCTTATGATTTGCTAAAACTTGCTTTTCTGTTTGTATTTTCCTAGAATTGGAATTTGATTCAATTATCGATTTTAACGAGACAATTCATCATTATTCATTATAAACTTAGAAAAATGGATTAAAATCTAATGAGTTTTTGGACTCATCAAATTACCTCGAGCTTAAAATTTTGGTTGTCCCAACGAAAAGAGAAATTGTTTGTCCTCGAGCAAATAAGCTTAGAAAAATTTAAGGACATTTTTACGATTTATTCACATTCTTTCTCATTCCACGGCTAATTTGGAATTAAAGATATCACTATTATTTCAAATTTGATTTTGATGCTAGAACAAGGCATGGTGTACTTCTATTACAAAATTTCTTGATAAACTAATGTATTTAAGCAGTTTATTCAAAAGTCTTGTTACGTGTGTGTGCGGGTCATCAATCCTTTTCCAACTTCATATTGAATTTAGTTAATCTTAAGGAGTTTTCTTAGGCCCATTTATCAAGTCACATATGCTTGTTTTCATATTGATTTCCACTAATGTAGGTAAATTCAACCTTCAAAATCAATGAGGTTTTTCAGGCTTGTAATGTTGGGCTTAGGTAATTGGGTAGATAATGGAAAAATTTAGGTTGTAAATCACCTAGTTTCATCTTGTCTCTACATTTGCCTCAACTTTCTTCCTTTTCATTTTGTTCTTTCACGATTCTCCTCGATCTTAGCACCTTATCCTTTGAATTCTTTTTATGGAATCTCAGCTTTCCATATGTACTTGATTCAAGCAGATTCCTTTGTTCTTTAACTCCTTTGCTTTTATTTCTCTAAGATTTGAAATAGTGCAATGTTTTGTCTTCTTAGGCTTTCTATTACTCTTAGAGAACTTTAGGCTAGCAATTAGGGTGCTAGGTGTTAAAACACCCCTACGAGCTTAATTGTTCAAGGGAAATAGGTCACAAGACAAAACTTATTCCTTATTTCACCAAACACCTTGCTTTGCTTGCTGACCCATAGCATCAAAAATGCAGAATATTATTCCCCAAACTTATTTCTTCCTTTATACTAAACTACGAACTAGAAAGCTGGATAATTTGGGTTCTTTGCTGCGAGGTTTATTACAGGAATGAAATTTGAGTTTTCAATTCTTTGTTTATTGAAGAAATAAGGCTTATTTAGCTCAATCGGGAACTAGAATATGCTTAAGCATATTTTGAGGGTAGGCTTAAAACCGAGGCGCAAGGATGGCCTCTATCATTTCTACATTGGATTGTTTGACCTAGGATTTTTTTTAAGCCTCAATCGATAATCGAGCAGTTCTGGGCTGGATTTAAATCACGAATTCCCTGAGAAGATGTTCTAATTCTGTCAAAGAAAGTTCATAAGTTTTGTTGACCAATGTGTATTATTTCTTCAAGACTTCAGCCTTATTCATACATCTACTTACATTATTTTAACCCAGTATTTGTTCAGTAGCAATAGCAATTTTCCAAATTGTTCTTGACTAAATGAATTTAAACGAAACCCGAGTAACTTCTCTAATTCAGTTTCTTTATTCATGCCACGATTCTTTCCAAGAATACATTTCTTGAGAAAAACGAGAATTATTTATTGTTCTAACTGAAGAAAATAAAATAACACGAAACCTGGTCGAGATATAATGTTGTAAGTCAACTGAAATTTTATTCAAATATCTAAATATTTCGATATTGTACAATCTGTTTTCCTTACAAATAAAACTGTAACTAAGTTCGAGAAAAACCCTGTTCTTGATCTACAAAATCCACATGTCTTCCTTTTGAAGGTTGCGGCTCCTGCTTCAAGGTTTGGCTCACCAGACCTTGAGCTCCTCCAAAGTGGTCGTACATTAACAAAGTCGTTCAACAAATTGGAACCTTCTCCCTTTTTCTTTGGGTTTCTCTTGTTGATGGGTTCTAAATTAACCCTTCTTCAATTCCCTTCCGTAAAGCCCTTCTCTTGATTACACATCGTTTTATGGAATAGGAATGGAGTGGGTTTTGTTTTGATAAATTCGTTCCATAAACTTCTGTGTTCATCACCTTGAAGCTCTTCTTTTCTCTTTTTCTCCATCTTCCTCATTTTCTTTGTTTATTCTTCCCTTGTCCTCCCATCCTTTTATAGTGATTTTAGCCTCTCGGGAAGAACAAGGCTATTTATTCTTCTTTTTAAATTTTCGATATATGCATTGAATGAGATTTCTAGAATTCTTGCTCTTTTGATGTTTCCGATGGAAACTTTTAGAATGAGGTGGTGAATATTGAAAAATTTTCCTAAGTCTCCTTTGATTATTCTCTTTGAAAATGAGCATTACTCCATGGCCGGTTCAATCGGGAATTGAATTTTGTTTGCGTTAATATCTAATTCCCAGTTTTTGAATGAATGTTACAAAAAACGAGAAGGTTTGGGTGTATAGAAGTTTATTAGATTCGGAACAGGAAATAGATCTTTGTTTTTAATATCATATCGATTCTTTGGGAGTTAAGTCTATTAATTATTGGAGCCCGCAAAAATCAATGATTTTAAATGACTTTTATTATTTGTCCGCTGAAAGTAAGATTTTATTCTTTTAAAGCTTACGGTCCGCGACTTAATTTTCATCGTGACCTAAAATCTAGGTCACTACGGGGAGAATTGTGTGTGCGACATGGTAGCCTCAGACCACGGGGTGTCTGTTGCTCCGAATCGATAAAAACAGCCATGACTTAATTCATATTTATCATGCAAAAATTCAACCTTCCCTTTATCATCACCCTCGACGATATAAATAGAATTTCCCTCAAACTTTCAATCATGCTTTTATCGAGACAATTTTAAAGATTCCGTTAAGCGGATGGAAGCGCACAAACGCACTTTTTTGATGTCACTACTTAGCCATTGTTTGTCGCGACATAAGTAAACTGTTAGAGGACAAGTTATCATCAGGCTGCGATATAAGGTATTTGAGGACCTAGTTGAGTTAATGTGACCCTCACCATCCTTTAAGGAATGGTTCTTGGCCGCGACCTCGCGGTTCACGCGCGACCTCGGTTATCGCGACATGATTGATGTCGCGACATAACTTTGTCGTGAGCAGATCCACTGAACTCTTAGTCTTGGTAAGTTCGCGACCTCGGCTTACGTGCGACATCGATTTCTTGTCGCGACTTAGTACCTTAAATTGATAATCGAACTGACTTTCACTTCTTATTAATTTTTTCTAGCATCAATTTAATCATTCCAATCTGACAATTGAAAATGTATTCTATTCAATTTTCCACGAGAATTAATGTATGGAGAAAGTACTCCACTTTTTGGTGTTACGTCACGTGAAGTCTTTGGAGCGATCTTTGGAGTTGTTCCTTCTCGCTTTGTGAGCCATTTGGTTCTTCATCGAAATTTTGTTGTAACAATTCCAAAATGATTAAATTAATCTAGTCACGAACCTGTAATTTCTAGCAATCATATTTAGAAGTAAAAAATTTAATAGCGTAATAAAATTTAAGTCTATATAAAGAAACTAAAAAAATCTATGGGTTGCCTCCTTGAGATTTGCTCCGTTTTGAGTCTTTATTTGGATTAGGCATTTTAAGCTTTCTCTCTCTCAATTCACCATTGCAGTTCTTCCTTTTCTTTCTCCTTCTTTGAGATAGTGTTTGATTTGCCCATTAACTTGAATTCTTCCCAGTCAGTCTGAGTATTCTTGCTCTAAAGATAGTATATTTACCCTTGTATATGGTCCCTTGTATATGGTCCCTCCATTTGATTTCGGCTTCCACGGAAATAATCTTAATATGGAATTAAACAACAGACACGATCCCTTTCTGAACTCTTTCCTCGAATCAACTGCTCATACCGTTTCTTTGTCTTGTCTTTGTATATTCTAGCATCCATGTTCTGATTCTAGTTCCTTCGGTGATCTTTCACATAATCTAATCCAGATTCATTATTTGATATCCGCTAACTTTGTTCCGTTCGAGAATAATGTGGTTTCAAAAATCGTATCTATAGATATCCGTTCAGTTTTGAGGCGGATCATGTGCTGGTGTTGGTGATCGGGTGGATTAACCGTGGACTCGGGTCTTCCAGTTTTCTTTGTTCTCTGTTGGGTTTTGATCCTTGACCATTAGGTGATGTTTGGTGAGATCCTCTCTGCTCGTGATATCTTCTTCTCATCTCCTCATCGCTAAGTATAGATCTACCGCCTCTGTCCTCTATAGACAGTCTTTGCATAAATTTACTAATGTATCATTCACTAGGACAATACCCTTCTACCATTTGTTCACATAATCACAATGGAATGTGTATGTTTTTCAAATACAGTAAAATATCAAATCATTACATTACCTGACATTAGCGCGGGATGCAGCATCTCATGATGATGTTTCTCGTGTTCTTTGGCATTGATCACCGCAACTTTACCCATTCAAAAGCAGTCCTTGTAAAAAATGTAGGCGGTAAACGACTAGAGAATTTTGTGGGGCTGTTTTTATCTCATGAGTGTCCTCCATAAGGTGATGCATGACATTCTTGGCAGTCTTGCCTTGCTCGCTTTAATTACACATCTCCTTATAATTAGATAAGCTCCTCTTTTAACGAAATATGGATCATCGGTCCAATTATCTGCTTTGTCAGTCCTTAACTTTTTCTCTGGCAGTAGCTAGAATTACGGTGGCATAATTCTGATAGAAATTCACAATATCGACATACCGGGGTGATTGGGTGACAGCCAGAAATAGCTGCTAAATACGGAAAGTTTTCTATATTTATTTCTCTTGCCTTTTTCTTGTACGAGTGGGTTCCTACACTCTTAATGAGTGATGGTATCATTGTCCTTGCCGCCTGTGTCTTTAATTTAAATCAAATTCTGCAACAATAATACACTTTGATGATATCTGCTTTCTTTTCTTTGCCATGAAATATTTAATTCTTTGCATGTCGGTGTGTATCCTGACATGGGACCCCGAAAATATATGGCCTGAATTTTTCACATCACGACACTATTACTTGACATCTCACTACGATGGTAGAGTAATTTTCTTGTCTTCGTTAAGGTTTTGCTAGCATAGTAGATGGCCTTGAACACTTTTCCTCTTTACGTCGTCTGACTCCGTTGCAAAATCTTTGGCATCACAGCTGATCCTGAACTCTGTTCCCGTCTGGTTTGCCATGATGGGAGCTTCAACAGTGCGGATTTGATTTCTTGAATGCTTTACGGCGGGATTCATGAAATAAAACTTACTATCTTTCTCCGGCAATGCATAGTTAGTGCAGCATTTTGAAAATCTACATTAAATCTTCTATAAAATTCGACATGTCTGAAACCGATTCCGCGAGTGAAGTGGGTGGCATTGGGTCTATAATTGAAACCTTTGCTTGAGTCTACTTGACCTTCTTGCCCCGAAACCATGTGCCCCCAGACGATCATACGTAACCATGAAATGGCATTTTTACGGTCGAGCTAGATTTTTGTCTTTGCTGCTGAGTTCGTCCCAGTTATACGAGGCATTGTTGGCTTATCCATACAACTGTAAAATCATCCGTGAAGATCTCCGTAGCAACACCTTCGTCGAAATATAGACATCGTGCATCTTTGGAAGGTGCAGGCGTTACATAGTCCAAATGGCATTCTTCTAAAAGCAAAAGTACCAAATGGGCATGTAAAAGTGGTTTCTCCGATCTTGGTGCGATAGCTATTTGGTTATATCTAGAGTATCCATCGAGAAAACAAAAATGAGATGTCACATGACTTTATCCGACATTTGATCGATGAAAGGTAAGGAAAATGATCCTTCACGGTTGCGGTGTTCAATTTTAAGCTAATTCGATACAAACCTGCATCCTGTCACGAGTTCTTTGTGGAATAAGTTCATTCTTTCATTTACGATTACAGGTGAATCCTTTCTTGGGAACCACGTATCTTGAGCTTACCCGAGCATGCGATAGCATATATAAAGCTGCGTTTAACCATTTGAACTTCTTTTTTGACGCTTCTTTCATGTTTGGGTTCCGGCCTCCTTTGATGCTCAATAGAAGTTTTCATTATCTTCGGCAATATCTTGTGCATACGAATAGAGAGTGATACGCTCGGATCTTGATTGACAGCGATTGCTTCCTTGTATTTTCTCGAAATTACCGGCAACTTGTGTTCTTCGGCTTAGGTCAATGCGGTGATATGATAAATGGTTTTCACTGCGGCTCTAAAGCTCATATTTCAAATGAGCCCGGGCAACTCCTTGATGGTAACCCATGCCTTTGGTTTCACGCCCGTGAGTTCAGTAATGGCTACTCACTTCATCTTGGTGCTTTCATTTTATACCGGTGTTTCATTATTAAACAAATTTGAGCGAACTTCACAATCAAAGCTCTCAAGATGCGAAAATTCATCTCAATTTCATTGATAGAGTTTTGAATGATGCAATCGAGGAATTCACTTCATCGTGAAGGCTATTATTGCTACGACTATCTATTTGTCTTCACTCTACATTAGGATGTTCCGGACTCTATTAATACTAAAATGCCTTGCCGTTCCCAACTCCTGAGTGTCAGTTCACCTTTAAATGTCGATCAAGGCGACTCACATTTGCTTTAAGAAAGGTCTTTCCTAACCTTGAGAGGAACTTGAGGATCTTATCCATCTGCGTGATAACAAAATCTTGGGAAAATGAATTTCCCGACCTTGACGAAATCGTCTTCGAATGCCCTCTGGTTGTGCCCATTGATCTATCGACCATGCGTAAAGTAATTGTGGTGGGTTGGATTTGAACTAAGTCTACTTGCTGCCCATTAGAACGCCAATTTATACTTGCTCAGAGTCCTGACTTTCTTGAACTCACATTTCCACATAGAGCAGGAATAGTGAAAGCGCCGAGTCTTTCATCTTTCTTTGGGAGCTTATGTTGGATAATGGCACTACATGAAGCAGTCAAGTTAACTATACCCTCCTCAGCTATCTTTCTTTCTTGCTCGGCCACCTCCTTGAAATTTTGCATAAAGAGGCATTTAGTGATCACCTCTATGAATGGGATATTTATTTCTATTTTCTTCAGAAAAGATCCGAAATTTAGAAAAGCGTTCTTCTCTTTTGACACCACGAAGTCTCTATGGGAATGTAACGCTGCGAGAGCATAGTGAGCCTCCTTTTCTTTTAAGTCATTTCTTCCTTTTCATACATTCGGTAGGTACATTCTTACCAACCTTCTTTCTTTTCGATTCTCTTCTTTTCTACGCCTCAGTCTCTTGTTTCCTATCTATCTTTACATTCTTGCTCAAATCCTTCCCTTCTCAATTGGTGCCATGCTAGGTCTTTAGGGTTCTTGAGTGTCATGGGGAATGTTCCCTTGTTCTTATTTAGGTGTGGGACGGTGCCTACTTGTGTCTCTAGATTTTCAGCGAAGCATTAGCATTCTTACGAAACATGCGGGTGTCGAACAGTTCAGTCGGATAATTACATTCATGGAATTGTAATAGCCTCTTGTTATCCTATGAGAGCTATGACATTGTTCCTCAAATGGTAGGGTTCTCCTCGACCTGATATTCATTTCTACCCCTGCTTTCCTTCTTCTTCTTTGTTGGAACCTTGGTTAGCTGGCGATATCCTTATTGAGGATCTTTGTCACCTTAGGCCATGTAATGCCCCTCCGCGTATAGAGAAATTCTCATAGTTCCTCAATCTTTGGATTGTAGTGCGTGAGCGGGTGATGAGCTTAAAGTCATCTCTTTTAAGTCATTTTACGTTTGATTTTGAGTTAAAATTGAATAATTAATATCTGAATTATGAAGAAACTCCACCAATTTGTCATTAGCGGGAAGGAAGCAAGAAAAGAAAGAAAAGTAGTAGAAAATCTGAAATAAGTGGATAAAATGCGTCAGATGGCGGAGCCCGAAATGAAAACAACCGGTGAGTCATTGATGCGGTTGTGGAGTGCACTTATGATCCGATTCTAAAGTCTTGACATCGGGAAGATTGAAGAGAATTTGATGCGGTCGCGACGGGGATCGCGACATAGAGCGGTGAGGAAAGCGAAATTAAAAGAGTGATATTGTGACGAAACTATTAAGTCGCGACATCATCAGCAGCAGCCATTGCAACCTCTGACAACATAAGGTCATGTCGCGGCAAGAAGGCGATGTCGCGACCGCGAGAGCAACTTGGTTATTACGTTGAACTTAATCTTGAAACCGTGACATCAGAGAGATCAACTAAAGCTTGAAACTATGAGGTTGATGTCATGACATCGAGGATTTACCGTTCAAGCAGTACCATTAAGTGATGTGCGACCAGAAGGGTGAGGTCGCGACACATCGCGATGCCGGTGGAAGGGTGGGACTTGAGCCCGTATGCGCGGCCGACATCACGATGTCGCGACGCCGAGGGCTGTTTCATTGAAGGCGCAAGGACTAGAATGGATGTCGCGACAGGCCATGATGTCGACATCACAAGCAATCAGCGAAACCTGCGAGGGCATAAGATTGGTGTCGTGACAGCACAGGCGACCGGAGTTCATAGGAAGCGAGAACTAAGTCGATGTCGCCTGACGTGGGTTTGATGTCGCGTGAGAGGCTGAGTCATGGCTTGGACGATAACTTGGGCTGGCTACTCACGAAATCCACAATCGGGTTATATTGGGATTAGGGCCCCTATTTGGAAGGCCACTATAAATCTGTGACTACCCGAATAGTAAAGCGAGTCGGAGCGCGTCAAAGGAGGAGATGCAGGGTAGCTAGGCTTCACTTTTCTTTTCTTTCTTTTCTTTAACTCTTTTCTTTCTTTATTTTAGAGCGGATGTTTGTCTCGTTTTTCGTTTTATTATTTTTGGATGCGAATGTTATCGTTTCTTTGTTTGAATACGAAGTGATTTCTTTTTCAAATTACTACGGAGATGCATCGAAGTTCGGACAAATTTACGAAGTTCGATTATTTCGGTTTGAATTCTCGGTTATTCTTTTGATCGAGAAGGATCTTTGTCTCGTGTGATTCATTAATTGAAGACTGGCTTCCATTTAGTAAGCGTTGTAGTCGAAATTGATCTTTCTGTACTAATTTGCAGCATCTTGTTCATTTCGGTTTCTGGTACTTGGATTATGGGTTTATTGATTTTGGATCCCGGGTGTAATTTTACTATACCCGTTAAAATTGCGTCATTGCACTACGATTTCCAGGAGGTCCTACGAGTTACACGGGAAGACAATCCTGGGTGTAATGTGCATTTCTTTGAAGGTGTACTAACCTCTTGTCGGGATCCTTTGAGCTTTGTAAGTTCACTTAGATAAATCACTCTTCTCTACTTGAAGTCAAGGCAGGTTAGCTTGACTTATCTATTTAAACAAGCGGAGATTTCACCTCAATTCGGATAGTGAGGCCAATCCAGGTGTTAGTGAGATCTAATCAGAAGGTTGATCTATTTTAATTTCGGAAGTAATTTGGAAGTTGTATATCCTTGCTTGTGGAATGGCAGGAGCTAAGGTGTACAGTCCATAAGCTGGGTATAGTATTGCGAAAAATACCGGCTTAAGGAAAGTTCTTGGTAAAAGTAGTTATCTCGTTCCCTGTAATTCGAGGAATAAGGAAAGAAAGAGATAACGAAATGTGAAGCGTGGAAAGTCCGGCTGCACTACAAATGCCTTAGACGAATTTTGAAACTTGAAATAATCGAAATTTATTCGATATGAACCACGAGGAATTGATCGTTCCCTTGCCAGTACATTCTCTTGATGTGTCTTCCCTATGATAAGCTGATGGAGTATTCATTTCTTTTTGTGAATATATTTTCCTTCATTTGTTTTTATTTCGAGTCTATTTGAATGTTCATTTCTCTTTGAACTAGTTAATTTCCCGGCTTCATCTTTGGACACCCATATCAATTTATGGTCCAGAAATAGTATTAACTTCCGGTGAGTCGAGGGTAGTTGATGAAAAATTCTTGAGATCTCTTTGGGATTCGATATGCGGACTTAAGTCCATTTATTACTTAATCGACTGTGCACTTGCGGAATTTCAGACCAAAACCAATAAATTAAATTGTTCTCTAAGAGATTTTTGGTTATGATAGTATGATGTCGACAAGTTGATGGCATTGCAGGATTAGTTAATAGTCAGCCGGAAATAGTATTCATAAATTTGTATATGTATTTTGGTCACAACAAGTTTTATAAGCGATTTCTTGAGGATTAGATAGTAGTCCTTCGGTGAAATAACGTTATAATCTTGCATGCATAACTAATGCATAAATGTGCAAACATGTTTTGGTCCGGTCATCAAGTTTTATGGCGGCGTTCTTGCAGTAGTTAAATGATAGTCCTTTGGTAATAGTGTCATAAATTTGTATATGTCTATTTGGTCTTAACAAGTTTTATGGCGCCGTTGCCGGGGATCGAAGGGATTTAGTAATCAATATTCAGACAAAAGAAGTAAATACTAATTTGGACATTTTTAAAAGAAAAAGAACAAAAATAGCGTTTCAAGCAGTGACTCTTTTAGCCACTGACCTTTAACAAACCAAATTGAAAATATTTGTTGACCAGACTAATCCTGTTAATGTTAGTATGTTTTGTTTTCAGGAACAAAAGTTTAATGCATAGGAAACAGTACGGATGCGATTCCGGCGGTCTGAGGTAGAAACGCGAAGCTTGAGGAAGATAAAGAGCGAAAAAACTCCTCCATGGCGGATGACGAGGAACGGAATGGCGAGCATAGAGAGCGGTCGGAGAAGACCTCCGATCACGGATACAATGGAAGACTTACGGGAGACCAATTGTCAGGATGAATACTGCAGCGATCAAACAACACACCAATTGAGGCCAATAATTTTTGGCGAAGCCCGGCTACTAATCTGATGGTTGACATCGAGTTTCTTGGCCATCCAGCTGAGGACCCAAGCGAACATGGAAGATTTCTCGGGATGAATTGTCTGATAAAGTTAAATGGGGTTAGACCGAGAAGTCATTAAACTACATCTGTTCCCATTCTCTCTAAGGGATACGACTACATGGTGAGTCTTTACCATATGGAGTGCATTGGCAGGTTGGGAGGAATTTGAGTGAGGCTACTTATGTAGATTCTTTCCACCGTCACTCCTCAGGAAGGAGAGAGATCATAGTGTTCCAACAAGGAGAAGATGAAAGCCTCTACGTGGCTTGGGAAAGATTCAAGCGGTTGCTGAAAAGATGTCCAATGCATGGGATAGACTTGAAGACTCAAATGGACATTGTATATCATGCCTTAAATGATATATCAAAAGGAATTATTGATGCTTCATCTTTGCGGAGCATTGACGTAAGTCTTCGAGGAGGCGGGATCGATCGGGGACTGTGAATGCAATATGAAACTCCTTCGAGGTTTTCAGAGAGTACTTGAGAGGAAGAGTTACGAGCGTAGCGAGATGACGACCATGGAGGCCCGAGTTGGGCGCCATTATGCATCGAATGGACAAAGCGAAAAGAAGACATACTTGAAATGAGATAGGAGGCGTCGAAGAAATTATTGAAGGAAGTCTTTGAGAAACGGATGAACAATTTTATGATCTTTGAGAGAGGTTAAGTATTTGGGTGAGCCAGAAACTACCATTTCAAACCCGATACTAACCTACGACACGTATAAAGTAAGGTTGAGGAACCATGAGAACTTCTCATATGGTGGAGAATTCCATGGTGAGCAGAAATCTCAGAGAACCCTACGGGGGTTATCAACGGCTACGAATTTCGGCATAGCGGCGAAATGAACACGGGAGCGAATACCAAGGTAGGACCTATCTTTTGAAAAACCAGGATGCTTATGAGTTCATGGGGGATAATAAGAATTGAACCTCCATGAGCAGTTCTGTAGTGGGAGCAAGCGCTACCAATTTTCAAGTTTTCTGAGAACACTACCAATGCTACCTTAAAAACACGGAGACTCAAATTAAGGCGGTGGCCTGGCTCTGTAGAACGGAGAAGAAGATGCCTTCCCAAGCGACACCAAGAAAAATCTGTGAGGCGCATGTTTGTCTTGGTTGAGAGTGGGAAGGGATTAGAGATGATGAAAAAAAATAATGACAACGAGGAAAAAATGTGAGAGCTGAGAAGAAGGGAGTGGATGGGGGTGTGTCGCAACGTTGATAAAGATGGGAAATTACAGTGAGTACTGGGATGAGATGGGTCGATGCTCAGAATTCATAGGGTTCGATGAGGGATCGTGGGGATCTGTGAATCTCACTGCTATACTGGTGCCTTGCGATGTGAAAAGAATTGCCGGAAAAGATGGAAAGATCCGGGGAGTTTACAATTCCTTGCATAATAGAAGAGGTTGAAATCGAGAAAGCTCTACGTGACTTGGGAGGCTAGTATCAACTTGATGCCTCTTTGCATTTGTAAACAAATTAGGATTTAAGGTTACTTCCTACCACCATCACTCTTCAAATGGCAGACAGATCGATGGTAAAACCAGAAGGAGTCTTGGAAGATGTGCTGGTCACTGTTGGGAAATTTGTGTTTCCAGTGGATTTCATCATTCTAGACATGGAGGAAGATTCCGCAGTACCCATACATTGGGAGAAGACCATTCTTAGCTACTGAAGCTGCTCTGATCGATATGCAAAAAGGAGTTCTTACCTTGAGGGTTGGAGAAGAAGCTGCTGCTTTCAACTTGATCCAAGGCATACAGAATATAGACACAAACGAAGAATTTCAATGCATGATTGATAAATCCCATAGCCTCGAAACCTGATGTTCAAAATGATTGTAATTATCAATTTTATCAATGAAAAGATGAATTTCAGTATATCGAGATGATTACTGATTATTCATACAACGATTTTTCATTCTATAGAAACTGTGATGAGCATGACGAGAGAAGAGATGAACAAAGGGGGAAGTAATAGAAAAAGAGGAAGCCAACAAGAAACCGGTGAAGAAGGGCTTGTGTGTTGAAAGAAGCGCAAAGTCATTTGAGTATGTTTACTTAGGAACCACCCGAGAGAAAACCGATGATTATCTACGCTAGGCCCGAGAGTGATGAGGAGGAACAACAATTACTACAGATCTTGAAGAAACATAAAGTGTCTATAGCTTGGTCCGTTGAAGAAATTGAAGGGAATTATCGGTCAGTATTTGCATACACAAAATTCTAACTGGAAGAAACTTCAAGGCCAAGCTGTAGAACATCAAAGAGGCGAATCAAGTAATAAGGAAGGAGTAGTCAGAAAGAGGTACTCAAATTGCTAAATGCTGGTTTCATCTATGCAATCTCAGATAGTCCTTGGGTGAGTCCGGTCCATGGTTCGAGAAGGGTGGTTTGTGATCGCAATGAGAAAAATGAATTGATTCAACAAAACGGTGACGGGATGGAGGTATGTATTGATTACGAGGAAGTTGAATGCAGCAACCAGAAAGATCATTTCCCTTGCCTTTCATTGATCTGATGTTGGACAGGTTAGCACCCTCACTTTTGTTTTGCGGATGGGTACTTTCGGGATCTGTTGAATCGCAATTGCACACGAGGATCGAAGACCATTCACATGCCTATGGTACCTTTGCCTTCAGAAGGATGCCATTTGGGCTATGTAATGCTCCAGCTACATTCCAGAGGTGTATGATGTCTATATTCTCAGATTTGGTTGAAGAAGTGATGGAAATTTTCATGGATGACTTCACTGTGTATGGATCCAGCTTTGATCAATGTTTAAACAATCACGGAAAGCGATGCCAAAGATGCCAAGACAAGCAGTTAGCATTGAATTGGAAAAATACCATTTATGGTGTGAGAGAGTGTGTTCTTGGGCATAAAATTTATGCCACAGAGGACTAGAAGTAGACGATCGAGGTATCCGTATCAAAACTCTTGCCTGACACCACAGTAAAAGGGTAAAGCTTCTTGGGGTATCTTGGATTTTAGGGAGATTCATCAAGACTTTTCAAAATAGCAGGACCACTATGCGGTGCGGAAAGATACGAGGTTCAATTTTGATGACTCACACTTGGGGATGCTTTTGAAGAAATCAAAAATCAGATTGAATTACAAGCTTTTATAATGGTTGCACCCGAGAATAGGATCGGATTTGAAATAATGTGTGATGCTAGTGATTTTGCCATAAAGTTTGTGTTGGGGAGCAAAAGAAAAAGAAAAGAATAGTCGAGGGGGAGCACATATACTATGCTAGTAAAACCTTCAATGAAGCACAAGAGAACTACTCAACAACTGAAAAGGAGATGCTAGCTATAGTATTCTTGTGAAAATTTAAGCGATACATTTAGGATCAGTAGTGATTCACAGCGATCATCTTCATGATCAAATACTTGATGTCAAGAAGCTAAGCTAAGATTGATAAAATTGGGTGCTGGCACATTGCAAGGGTTTGATTTGGAAATCAAGGATAAAAGGATGTGACAATGTGATAGCTGATCACTTGTCAAGAGTAGAAAAACACGAAAGAGGAGGAGAAGGTAATATTAACAGAGAATTTCGGATGAGCAAGCTGTTTAAGGTTTCTGTCAACTGCATGGTGTCTTGAGCATTGTGAACTATTTAAAAGCATTAGATGGTTCAGCCGAATTCACTTCCCAACAAGAGAGGAAACTCGAGAAGCGAAGCCGAGCCGGGTATTATATTGGGATGATCCACTTTTATTTAAAAGGAATGCGACTCTTGATAATAAGAAAATGTGTGCGAGAAAATGAAACGAGGAAAGAATACGGATGAATGCCATGCATCACCTTATGGGGAGCACTTTAGGAGAAAAAACGATATAAAATACTCATCTGGATTTTATTATTGCAGCACTAGAGAGGATTGTCTTGAATGGGTCGGGATTATGTGACCGAGATGCGAGAAGATTGGAAATATCGGCCGACGAAATGAAATGCCATTAGAAGTGTAATTGGTGCAGTGTTGATGTATGGGGGATGGATTTTATGGGACCATTCCCACCATCATTTGGGAATCTGTACATACTGCTAGCAGTTGATTACGTTTCCAAATGGGTGGAAGCCGATGGCTTGTTCTAGAAGCGATGCTAATACGGGTTATGAGGCTTCTTTGCAAAAGAAGATATTTTGACGAGATTTGGAACACCAGGACTATCATCGAGTGATGGGGGAAGTCATTTGCAAGCAAGATATTTGCAAAACTCATGAGGCGGTATGGGATCAAACATGTAATGAGTACAGCGTATCATCCCGAGACCCGATAGACGGCAGAGGGGCTGCAGCGGGGAGATTAAAGAGAATACTTGAAAAGAGCGGTGAGTGCGAAGCGAGAAGGATTGGTCTTCCAAACTTGATGATGCACTTGTGGGCTTACGGGATTGCATACAAGACTCCCATTGGGAGAAAAAATGTCCCCACTCTGAAATTGTATTCGGAAAACCATGTCACCTACCTGCGGAATTAGAATACCACAAGGCAATGTGGGCCATCGAGGAGACTGAGCTTCGATTTCAGCGCAAGGAAGAGATTGCTACAGCTATACGGAATTGGAAGAGCGAGAAATAAAAGCTATGATAATGCTACCATCTACAAGGATAAGACAAATAAATGGCATGATCAAAGGATCTAAAGGAAGGAGTTGAGGCTTGGGGAAAAGTTCTCTTGGTGCAATTCTGGAATGAGTTGTTTCCGGGGAAGTTAAAATCAAATGGGGTGGACCCGTATCTGATGGTGTCAAGCGTACATTTGGAAGCCGGTGACGATGAAGGCGAGATGCTGGAGAAAAATTCAGTAAAATGGACAAAGACTTAAGCACTATTTAAGCAGGAAGGAATGAAAACCGGCCAAGGATCTCTAAGAAAAGAAGGAACAAAACAAGTCGACTAAGGACTCAAAGCGGCCGGCGATGGGAGGCAACCATAGGAAATCTGAATTTCTAATTTTCTATATGAATTTTAGTTAGAATTAGGTGTTGATTTATTAATTAATACAGGACTTTGTTTAGTTTGATGTAATCAGTGCAGCCGATGTGAGGTTGCGTGAGCAAGAAGTGCAAGGAAGGAGGGAAGACGATTATTGGATAACTAGCAGCTCACATGGAAGATAAGAGAAAAGGCTTATTTTCTTTTCTCCTATATAAATTCTGTAGAAAGTGAATTTAGTACATGTATGGTGTGTGTAGTGATTCATTTGATGTTGAAGAGTTTAAGAGTATCTAAGGAATGAAAGACTATGAACATTGAGTGTTAAGAATTTAGAAGTGACAAGAGAACTTCCTTTAAAGAGATTTGTCGCGACATCATAACTACATAGAGGAACATATATGCTTTCACAACCAAGGGATGTGGCTTGTCTAACAAGGGTTGAGAAGATTAAGCGAAAATTAACTTGATGTCGCGACAAAATTAGAGAAATGTTATAGCGGAAATTTTAGGAGTTATACTAATAATGACATCTTGTTTTAAGGTGGCATTAAGTCACGACATGTGGGAATAAATGAAATAATCATTAAGAGCTCATAAACTTTGATTGAATTACAGCGGTTGAATTACTTTTTCCCAAATTTTCACTGCAATTTCGGAACCCGTTCATTCTCTCTCCCCTCTGATTTTAAACCCCTTAAAACCACACAGGTCCCAAAAATGGCAATTTTCCTTGGCTATAGAATGGCGAACCATCAGAGCCTCGACCCACAACCGAGAAGAATTCATGGAGAAAGACGTGCAATCGGAAGAAGAGAATCGACAGGAAGAACGGGATGAAAGAACACTGTAGAGAGCATGGAGGAGGGACCCAGCCAGTTCTGAGAAGCACTAAAAGAGCGAAAAAGTAGCGAAGAGAAAATCGAAGATTTTGTGTCGGAAAAGCCTACTGTTGGAGGAAACACTATGCGGGAAGGGTTTGTAGCAGAAAAGACGATTCAAAAAACCACATCACCGCTCGAGAAATGATAAGAAAAGAGGTTGGGAAACCCTCTGCGCACATCAAAGAGCAGGGTATGCAGCAGTAGTAAGGGAGTTCTACTCAAATTTGGTAGGGAGAAAGGACAATACTGTATACGTCAGAGGAGTGTAGATTGCCATATGGAGCTGGAGGCCATTAACCAGAATTTATGAAATGACGAGACCGAAGCATGGGTGAGAATTAACTCTTAGAAAACGGTTGAAGAAGGTGCGAAAAGAAAACTTCATGAATAGGGAAGGCTCACACGAGGCAGGAGAAAGGAGGACGAACTGAGCAGGGCCTCAACGAGAGGAGGCTAGGTATGGTTATATTTCCTAGCCTCTGTTTGGTTGCAACTAGACACTGAGCACGGGTGAGGAACGGGAGGCGGTCATGCTATACGCTAATGCAGGAAGGATATAAGATCAATATAGGAATGATAATAGAAGGGTGGAGTAATGGGTACCCACGAGAGGAAACAAAGAGGTGATCCCTCACCCAGCAACAGTTACAATCTTGTGTTTAAAGGCTGGAGTGAGAGGGATTGGAAACGAGAAGAAAAGTTATTGACATCACCACTCTTGTGTGAGGGTGAGTAAGGACAGAAACTAGAAGAAAAGGAGATGCTTGAATTAAAGCAGGGAAGAAGTTCCAAGCGCAAGAGAAAGAAGAAATGAACTGCAAGAAGCTCCTCCGGATGTTAACCATTTCCCATTTGCAGACACTGCGGGGCAAGGATGAAAGAAGCCAGATGGAATTTCTCTCTTCCTTTAGCTAAGTTCCTCCATGCAAGATTAGAACATTCAAAGAAAAGGAGAAAGTTCTAGGGAACCTGAGAGAACCAGAGGCAATCATGGAAATGCTTCTCTGCATGCAAAACAAGATGGAGGCAAGGAAAAGGAGTGGAGGTTGCAACAAGGAAGTTCAGGGAGGAAGTCTATGAAAAAGAACTAAAAGAGATCGAGAATGGGAAGAAGAACTACAGAGAAGAGAAGAAGGGTTTGAAGCTGAGTTGCAAAAAAGGGAACATGAATGGGAAGCAAAGTTGAAAAGGAAGGAAGAACAGATGAAGGAGGTACTCCAGCAGCAAGAGAAAACTTCAGAAAGGAAATGGAAACAAGGGATAAAGATACGTGCAGGCGAAGTTCGATCACGAGGCATTTCTGAGCAATCAGAGGTACGAGACAATCGGCTCTTAGAATGCGAGAGGAAGGGATGCAACGGAAAAGCAGAACAAAGGGGAGAACATCAATGGATTTAAATTTCTTTACATGTCCCTAGTGAAAGATTTTGAGACAAAGATGGAAGGGAGAGACAAGGTGTTAGATGGAAACGATGCATTCAGGAGGAAGATGTGGTTGGAGAATCTTGACTTGATCAACAACTGTCGAAAATTCTTGGAGGTCATGAGAAATGGGGAGAAAACATAGAACACACTTGGAATGAGACGGGATGAAGCTGAAGACAAAAGGTGGATCTCTCAAATGATTGGCACGGGAAGCGATAAACGAAGAAAGCCAGGGACGGAGGAGAATAGAAGTAAAGATTCGAGTCGACCAACGATTAGAGCCTCTTGACACAGTCCCAGGAACGTCTAAATACATAAATAGAAAAGAAAAAAATATACCTATCCATTCAAGTTTCAATCACTCCTTTCTATACTGTAGTTCTAAACCGTTGAAATTGAATCAGAAATAAAATGAGAAACTTGAATTGAATTGTTGTGTGCGTGCTATTTTGAATTTGTTGGTTCAATATTGTGTTGCTGGAAGATGCATGATTAGGACATTAAAGTAGAAATTGGTTCCGAGAATAAAAGCTGGCCCGAGATGGAATGAGCTGAATTGAATGAAGCAGTTAGATTAGGAATGAGCTGAAATGCAGAATAAGGACAAAATGAATACAGTTTAATTGAAACACAAGGTGCAAAAATGACTTATATCTTACTGATAAGTCTAGAATTGAGGAAAGTAATACAAAAGAGGGAACAAAACATATTTTTGAGTTTGTGAGCAGACAATGGAGTCAAGGAACACAATTAGATATCAATTAATTTAATACTCACAAACAAAAAATGAGTCGAGGTACTCACATGGTTAGTCCACAATGGTGAAACCAAATTCTAGAATTTATTAGATTATTGGTTGAGGCGAAATCCTAGGTGATACGGTGACAAGAGATGTCCTGAGCCATTCTTGGATAGACTGAGCAAACATGCATCATATATCTTGATGCATATACCTTAGTTCAAAATTGAACCAACAAGCATTTTTCAAAAACTAGCAATGAAAACTGACCCCATTCTAAGAAATCAATCCTCCGGTAAAGAACCTATGATTGCCAGGAATCAAGGAGGAAGTAAGAAATGAAGTTTGTGGGAGTATATATTTGAGAACTCAAAAGGGAATGAGAAAAGAAAAACCAAGAAAACTGAGAAAATGCAATAGAAAGAGCGGCTTATAGGGATAAGTTTTTATCTTGTGGCCTAACTCTCTTGAACAATTAAGTTCTTAGGGGTGTTTCAACTTTGAAATGCTAATGCCATACGGTATGGGAGCTAACAAAGTTCGCTAAGGTAGAAAACCTAAAAGGGTCTAAAACATTGCACTATCATAAAATGGAACAAACAAGGAAAATTCCCGGTGAGTACAAGAGTGAAAAATAGGGGGCATACGAGTTGAATTGAAGAGATCAAGAGATGTCCCAAACATGAAGCTTAGGGGAGTTTATGGGAGAAACTATAAGAAGAAAGAGGCGAAGAGGGGAGAAAGGGTCGGAGTAATCTTAACCTAAAGAATTCCTTCCATCACACCCATTACCCAAACTGACACAATATAAGCTGAACTGATTGATCTTGAAGAGTGAAAATCACCTACATTAGTGGAGATCGATATGAAAAAACAAACTTATGGAATTTGGAAATATGGAAAAACGATCAAAACGGTGAAGGACTTTAAGGAGTAATTGACTCAGTATGAAAATGAAAAAGGAAAATAATCTGTTATTCAACAGGATCTAATGATTATGTTGTTTGTAAGACAATTTCAACAGTTTAGTTTTGTATACTATGAAAAGTAGAAACTAACAGCAGGCGGACTTGAAGCTAGATATACGAGAAAATGATGCATACATTGTATTTCAATTAAATTGAATACCAGCTGTGAACAAAACGAGAAACAAAAGCGAGAAAAATGTCCTTTTGTTTGAGGGACAAACAAATCTTTCTTTTTTCTTTGCTTGAGGACAAGCAAGAATTTAAGTTTGGGGGAGTTTGATGAGCTTAAAAGTCATCTCTTTTAGTCCATTTTCTGTTTGATTTGGTTAAAATTGAATAATTAATATCAAATTATGAAGAAACTCACCAATTTGTCATTAGCGAGGAAGGAAGCGAAAGAAAGAAAAAACGAGTAGAAAAATGCAGAAATAAGTGGATAAAATGCAGCTGAATGGCAGAGCGAAATCGAAATAGCTGGGTGAGTCGTGATGCGATTATTAGTGCAACACAGTCCGGTTCTAAAGTCGCGACATCGGGGAAGATTGAAAGAAGAGAATTTGATGCGAGTCAGCAAGCAGGGATCATGACATAAAGCGGCGAGAAGAAGCGAATTAAAGAGTGATGACAGCGATAGAAACTATTAAGTCGCGACATCATCAACAACCATTACTGACCTCTGGCTGACGCATAAGGTCATGTCGCGTGAGAGGCGATGTCGACACGAGAACAAGCGGTTGTTCTGGGCGGGACTTAATGCGAAGTCGTGACATCAGGAGAGATCAAGCGAAGGCTTGAAACTATGAGGTTGATGTCACGACATCGGGGACACGGGTTCAGGGAAAGCAGTACCATTAAGTGATGTAGCGACAAAGAAAAGCGAAGGTCGCGACATCATGATCTTTTGGTGGAAGGGTGCGGGAGACCCAGGCCCGTGTCAGCGGCGACATCCCGATGTCGCGACATCGAAGGCAACCATTGAAGGCGCAAAGGACTAGAATGGATGTCGCGACAAGGCCATGATGTCGCGACATCACAAGATCAGCCCAAAAAAAAAAGAGCAGGGCATAAGATTGGTGTCGTGACAACTTTGAGCGACCGAGTTCATGGAAGCCAGGCTTTGGGTCGATGTCGCGACATGAGGTTCGATGTCGCGGCAAAGAAGAGCGGAATTCCTTATTTGGAGGGCAGAGTAACTTGGGCTGGCTACTCTGAAATCCACAGCAGGTGATATTGGGATTAGGGCCCAAAGCTGGAAAACCACATAAATGCGCAGTACGGAGATAGTAAAAACAGGAGTCGGCGCGTCGAGAAAAGGAGAGATTTGGGTAACTAAACCCCAGCTGCAGCTATAACCTTTTCTTTCTTTTCTTTTCTTTTCTTTATTTTAGACGAGATGTTTGTCTGGTTTTTCGTTTGTATTTTTGGATACGAATGTTATCGTTTCTTTGAAGCTAAATACAAGTCGATTTCTTTTCAAATTACCACAGGAATGCATCGAAGTTCGGACAATTCTGGGATCGATTATTTCGGTTTCAGTGCAGTTATTCTTTTGATCGGAAGGATCTTTGTCTCGTGTGATTCGATGGTGAGGAGCCCGGCTTCCCATTTAGTAAACGATTGTGAAGTCAGGAAATTGATCTTTCTGTAGTAATTCACGACATCTTGTTCATTTGGTTCTGAATTTACTTGAATTATGGGTTTATTGATTTACGATGCAGATATGTTACACTATACCCGTTAAGAATTGCGTCATTACTCTGATTTCAAGGAGGTCCTCTGAGTGACACAGGGAAGACAATCCTAGGAGTAATGTACATTTCTTTGAAGGTATACTAACCTGCTAGTAGGGATCCTTTGAGCTTTGTAAGTTCACTTAGATAAATCCTCTTCTCACTTGAAGTCGAAACGAGTTGAGCAGCTTATCTATTTAAACAGGAGATTTCACCTCGGTGGATAGTGGGGCCAATCCGTGTTAGGCGGGATCTAATCAGGAAGGTTAGTCTATTTTTAATTTAGAGGAAGAGTAATTTGGAAGTTGTATATCCTTGCTTGACCGATAACTTGGGAGCTAAGTGTACGATCCATAAAATGAGTGAAATTATTGCAAAGAAAAATACTCAGCAGGAAGTTCTTGTTAAAAGTAGTTATCTCGTTCCACAGCCAATTCGAGAGAATAAGGAAGAGATAACGAAGTAATGGAAGATGGAGAAGTCATTTGCTACAAATACCCAGACCAGTTTTGAAACTTAGGATAATCAAGAAATTTATTCGGGGGTATGAACCACGAGGAATTGATCGTTAAATGTATTTTATTTCTCTTGATGTGTCTTCTATGATAGCGTTCGGTATTCATTTCTTTTTGTAGGAATATATATTCTTTCATTTGTTTTATTTAGTCTATTTGAATGTTCATTTTCTCTTTAGACTGTAGTTAATTTCCCGATATCTTTGGACACCCATATCAATTTATGAACCAAATAGTATTAACTTTCGGAGGTAGTCGGGGTGGTTGATGAAAAATTCTTGAGATCTGCAGTAGGATGGATACTCTGGTTTCTAAGTCCCCATTTGTACTTGTCGACGTGCACTTGCAAATTTCGGACAAAACCAATAAATTAAATTGTTCTCTAAGAGATTTTTAGTTATGATAGTATATGATGTCCAACAAGTTGATGTAGCATTCTTAGGAGTTAGATTAATAGTCCTTGGAAATAGTGTACATAAATTTATATATGTATTTTGAATGCAACAAGTTTTTATAAGAGCGATTTTGTGGGGATTAGATAGTAGTCCTTAGGTGATAACATTATAATCTTGCATGCATAACTAATGCATAAATGTGCAAGCATGTTTTGTAGTCAAGTATCGAGGAGTTAGGATTTGGCTTGAAATGATAGCTTCTTTGCACGTTCACGTAATTAGCCTCCTCGACACCATAGAATCTTCTTGTTGCTTTATCACTCTGCCTATTAATTCTCTTTCCACTACTCCCTATTTCATAAGCAGTGTGCATCTTCCTCTTGTTTGTCCATCCTATGCATTATAGCATCAACAGCCTCCTGTTTGTCATCTTGCTCAGCTCATGACCGCACTCTCTCTTACTACCTCTTGAAAACTCGGATGGAGCTTTCATATTTGCATTTCGCCAGGTCCTACATCGGATCTCTTGCCTCTTCGGCACTTTTAAGCAGATATCACAACATGAAGCATCGATAATACCCTTGGATGTATCATTCGAGCATGATACACTATATCCATCAGATTGATCTATTCCATGCATTGGGCACCTCTTGGCCAATCTTTTGAATCTCCCAGAAGCAACATATGAGCTCTCATCTTGTTGGAATACAATTATCTCTGCAGTGCTCTACGGGGCGAGATGGAAAGAATACGCTAAAGTAAGCTTCTACCAGCTCTTCCCAAGTATCAATGAGGAACCCATATGGTAATGATTCATACCATGTGGGCACGCTGTAATCTCTCAAGAAAATGGGAAGAGATGTAGTTTATCACCTACGGTCTCACCACAGATTCGGCTTCCTTTGTAGTAGCCATCTGAGAAATCTTCCCAGGTGCTCGTTTGGGTCTTCAGTGGGATGACCAGTAAATTGATGTTGCTGAACCATTGTAATTATCTTGCTTTAGATTAAAAGTATTAAATCCACGCAGGCTATCGATGCGAAATACTCTTCTAGCAGATAGCAAGCCTCAAAGAAATCTCCATTGTGTCGATAATAGGGTCTTACGGTTGTTGTCCTCTGTTCTCTGTTTGGTCATGTCTCTCTTCTTCCATGGCTGAGTTTATACCTTTTGTTTTTCTTAAGCTCTGACGTTCTCTCAGATGGAGTGTCTGGCACGGAATGGGTTAGATCCTGTTTCCTATGCATTAAGGTTTTTGAAATAAGCACACTCATATTAATAGGATCAAGTTAAACCTAACAAATATTTTCAACATGACGGTAAAGAGTGGTGACTAAATGTGATCCTTTGGCAACTATTTTGTTCTTTCTTAAAAATGTCAAGTAGTATTTCCTTCTTTCGGTCGAATATTGATCTAATTAATTCTTTCGATCAAAATGACATAGCTTTTGTTAAGTGGCTCACACTTTGTTTCTCTTTTCGTATGTAAGTGTGAGTGATGGATCAAAACATCAACACAAATTTATAGCGTTATTACCATGGGATTTGTGTCTAATCTGACAATAATGCCATGAAACTTGTTTGTTATATTTCTTTACAATTATCTTGATTAAAAGCGGTTTCCTTAAGAATAGTGAATTTCTTTACTGGTTTTGATCCTTGATTACGCAGTGGGCCAGTCGAATAGAGTAATAAAGTGGATTTAAGTCAGATATCGATCCTGAGTCTCAAAGTATGAATCCTTTACCACGACTACTTAAGCTCTATACTATTTGGCTATGATTTACAGTGACCTTATCCTAGCAACCTTGAAAATAATGAAAAAATGAAAAAATGTAAAATAAGAACAAAATGAACTATTGCTAAACTAAAAAAAATAAAAAATAAAATAAAGAAATAGACTGGTCAGTTAGTTTTTAAAGGGATGCATTGAAAACACGACTGTGTGAAACATCAATTCTAGAGACACTGCACGTAACGTTGCTTCAAAAGCAGACCCCGGATTTAGAATCCGTCAAGGAAGAAGGTAATGTCATGTGGATCTCTCCTTAATGACATATTTCATCATCTAATCTTCCTGTTTCTTTCGGAATGCGAGAGAGTGGAATAACTACTATCAGAATTTACCTTGTTAAGGTATTTTCTTTTCAATACTTCATACCACGAACATGGACTATAAACCTCAGCTCCTAAGACATAGGCTAAGCATGGGTTTACACTATACTAGTTTCTCATCCTCAAAATTGGAACAGTTCATTCTTTTTCATGATTGGAGTCATACGCTAACACGGGTTGAACATATACGTTCATTTAGTGATAAGTCTATTGAAATATTCTGGGTTTCAAGTAAGAAAAGATTTATCGAATTAGAATTCCTAAAAACCATGATCTAATATTAGGTTCACATACCTTTAGATATTGTTCAAAATACTCGGGAGATGCCTTCTACTGTGTCCACTCGAAGGGCCTGAAATCGAAGCATAAAACGATCAATGAGTATAGGACACGTGTTGGATCGAGACCTAAAAAAAATAAACAAAACCATACTTGATTCAAGCACGAGTTCGAGTAAATTCTAATAAATTTATGCGAAAGATAAATTTTAACAATAGAGAATGAGATTCAGCAATTTGGGTTCCTAAATTACTTAATTACACTAACAGTAGCTCCCTGATCAGAAGAACTACTGTAAATCCGAAACTGGAAGTTCGAATTCTAAAATTTGTTTGGACTTCAAGCGAACCGACGATAATTTTGAAAATATCGTGCGCATTAAGCTTAGCTTCAACAACAACATCAAGTCCAGAAATTCAAATGCAATAACAATCTATTCTACTCTAATCACAAAATACTTGACAAATAAGAAAAAGAAACAAAAATTAAATGAGCCTTAGCTGCAGACTTCTCTTTACGACAAGAGCTACTTTCTTCGATGGCAGTACTGCGATATTATGGGGTTTGGAAGTTGGGCCCTAACGATGCACCTATTTTAGATTTCAAAATAAGCGCCCATTTGTTTGTTCATGTCGCGACTCCATTTGTTTGTCGACCTTGATGACTCAAATCAATCGACCCTCTCTTTCACGTCACGACTGCATTCTTGTATGAAATTTGTTTTGATGTTGCGACTTCAATCATACGTCGCGACCGTTTTTGTTAAATGTGAGAAAGCTTTTATCTAGTTTGCGACACGCTAACATCCCTTGGATATGATATGTGAAAAAATGACTAAATGGCGTCGTGACCTTCTTTGGCACAGCGATGTGTGACCGAAGGATGTCGCGACTTCCTTTCTTTGTAACTGATGTTGCGACCACTGAAGGACGTCGCGACTTCCTTCTTTTATGGCGATGTCAGCGACGGTGAATGATGTCGCGACCTCCATTCTTTGTAAGCGATGTCATGACGGTTGAATGGCGTCCGCGACTTCGCGCTACTACGTGAGCTCTTACGGTGTCGTGGAAGCTTTTCTTTTGTTGTGACTTGTCTTCAGCATCTCTGGGATTTGATGTCGCGACAGCTAAATGATGTCGCAACCTCCATTCTTTACTAGGCGATATCGTAACTGCGAGGCGTCGCGACCTCCTTTCTTGCGATGTCGCGACTACTAAGCGATCATGACCACGATGCCTTGCAATTGATGTCGCGACCACTAAAGGACGTCGCGACATCTTCTGATTCAGTGTTTAATGTCTCTATCTGTTCTAACTGTCGCGACCTCCATGTTCAGTCTCTTTGAAAAATCTTTTGCCAGCTTCTGACCGGTGTCACTACCTCGTGTCTCTGCTTGAAAGTTTTCATTTCTGTAGCGACCTCGAAGTGGTGTCGCGACATCATGTCTGCTTCATCATTAATTCTTGGTCGTCTGATTTGGAGTTTCTGTTGCCTCCTTTACTTGATTACTGTCAAGGTTGCGACCTCAAGTCCTTTCTTTCAAAATTAGTTGCAACTTCATTTACTTGAAGGCACATTCTTGTGGCTTTGTAGTCAGCTCCTTGTCGCGACCTCATGGTGGTATCACGACTTCATTTATCTCCGTTTGGTGTCGCGACGTCGCAATGATGTCGCGACATGAACTTCTTCATTTGACTGCTTCTTTTATTCTCTACCAAGTCATATTTTGTCTCAACTCCCTTCTTCAGGTCACGACTTCACTTATTCACTCTTCAGTTTCTTCTTCAAAGCCAAATTTGTTGAGGTCGTGACTTGGAATTGTTGAAAACTGCACTTCCTATCGGGACTTAAGTTCCAGTTTTGACTTCAAATCTGCTGCAGGCTGATTTCTTATGATTTGCTAAATTGGCACCTGTTTTGTATTTTCCTACAAATTGGAATTTGATTCAATTATCAGTTTTCTGCAGACAATTCATCATTATTCTCATTATAAACTCAGAAAAATGGATTAAAAATGTAATGAGTTTTTGGACTCATCAGTTAGTCATTTCCTTTTTCCATATTGTTGCCTCCTCTTAGTCTCAGGGTCAATGATAAATAATGCAAATAGTGATAAGTTATTGATTAGACCAATGTTATCACCCAAATTTTCAACATAGCTACCAAAGACTATTCAGTCCTCGGCAACGGTGCCAAAAACTTGATTAGACCAAAATATGTGATCACTCAAATTTTAACACAACTACAAAGACTATTTAGTCCCAGCAACGATGCCAAAACTTGATTAGACAAATCTTATTAATTTCCTAGACATTGCTACCTTAGACTTGGTCCCATTGATGTCTGAAAGACGTGTTGACCAAATATGTAAAATCTATTTTCTGTTGTTGTATGTAAAAATATGTATTTAAAGCTCATTTTGGTCATATAAGTAATAAAATGAACTATAGAGTCAGGATATATTTCATGAGATTGATGAAAATCTAAATATCGAAGCCACTCCTGCTTGCTAAAGAGATCATCAAATATTTTGACCCACTCGACTTAAAAACTGAACTATCTAAAATAAATTGAATGAAATAATTTCTATCAAATGTTCATTGAAAATAAAAATCTATTACTCAATAGAATGTAGATACTCTATATGAATATAAATAACAATGGGAATAGAATCAGTGTTATGATACTCAGTTTGCAGAAGGTTCAAGAACAGATACTATTAAGGACATAAATTATGGATTTGTCCAAGAGCAAGGTAGTATAGCCTTAGAATACCTCCTGACACATCACATTTCACTAATTAGCTAACCATATTCCTAAACCAGGTTAATGGGCCTAAATAGCTACTTTTAAGATATGATCCTCTTTAAGATTTGGTTGTTTTTCCTAAACCAGTACATCACAACTATTTCTTAGGATTGGAAACTGCTTGCCCCCATAGACAGGATGATGCAAGCCTTCTCCAATGCAATTGGTACCTCAACCATCAATTCAACTAAAAGGCCCTATTTCCTTGATTAGAATCTTAACTAACACGGGATTGAGATTGTTCTACCAAATTGAGGTGAAACCTCTAAGGATTAAATTGATAAATTAGTAGGCGGTCCTTTTGCCTCGAGAACACCTCTCACGTACGAGGAAGGGAACCTTCAAGTTAGAGGTTAGACTTCACCAGTGATTTATCAAAGTGGTCTTTAGAGTGCATTAGTTCAATGAATATTAGTTTGATTTACCCCTAAGTGATTGCTCTTTACTCTCAGGTCGTCCATCCTTGTGTCACTCAGGGGGATCTTGGAAATAAGAGCATAGATACATCTCTTTATGGGTACAAAACACTGATATTTAGAATAGCTCATTACAAAACAACCTGAGTAATCAATCAGTTTCATACCCGAAACAACATTTAAATCTACAAAAGAAAATCGAAACAGCGAATTCCTTCCCAGAGGGAGCTCAACCTTTCATAACTGGATTATGAAATAATAATGACTGGTTAGTCAGAGCAAAATTCATTGAAATTGAAATCACATTGAATAAAAGCTGGATTCAAAACCAAATTTCTAGAAATCACTGAAGTTCAAACAAATGAAATTGGAAGTATACGATCATCTCGGCTCACATTTCGAGTTTAGTTGACTGCTACAATCACAAAAGAAGGAAAAAATGATCTAGAAATGAAAAGAAAATAAAAGAAAAATAACATAAAAATATATATCTGAAGAATGTTCGAAGCTCTTTCAAAAAGCTCAAGAACATGATGAATGCTGGCGAAAATTGCTCACTCTACCCTCGGAGCGTCTATTTATAGGCCCCAATCATTAGGCCTTGAAAATGAGGCAAAAAACACTGACTTCAAAAAGCCCAAAAGTTTGCATTAGTTACCCTTTGATGTCGTGGCCCATCTTTTGGTGTCACGATTTTGCATGTTGATGTTGTGACTGATGTCGTGACATTGCTCTTTGCTTGTCCGTACAATGTCGTGACTTTGGTTGTCAATGTTGCGAAATTGAATGTTGATGTTACGACTAATGTTGCGATATTGCTTTTGGTGTCTTGCTTGCTAGCCTTGCTATGATGTCGTGACTTTGGAATTTGATATCGCAATATTGAAAATTTCTCTTATGAGTCTTAATGTCGAAGTTGTGACATTGAATCTTGATGTCGCGACATTGAACTTTTCTGTTTTGCTCATCTCAGCCGATGTCGTGACATTGGTTTGATCGTCGCGACATTTTTCACCTGATGTCACGACATTGAGTTTCTGATCACCTTTTGCTGCTTTCTTGCTAATTTTTATTTATTTTTCTCTAAATTCCTACAAAACACAAATCTATGTGAAGACTTCATAATTTTGCATTAAATTGAACTTTTAAACCTTAAATATACATGGAAAATGTGCTTAAAAATTGATGAGTTTTAGACTCATCAAACTCCCCAAAACTTAAAGTTTTGCTTGTACTCAAGCAAAGAAAATACTATTTGTTTGTCCTCAAACAATTAAAATTGATTTTTAAGGACATTTTAGGTAGCCTTATGAGACTCACTGTAACAGATTGGTAATCTTTTCAGAGTGACTTAGGTCCTATAGGCTTGTTGGTCATATCATTCTCCACTAATGTAGGCATAACACAATCCTTAGGATCAAATTGGTTTGTTAGGCTTGTAATGTATGGCTAGGGTACTTGGGTAGATAACTGGCCATTTTAAGGTTTAAGTTTACCCAGATTGAATACATCTTCTCAACATTCTGCCCTCTAATTGCTCATCTTTTCTTTTCTATTCAAAAATTTTTTTTTTTTTAAAAAAGCACCCCCACACTTGATTTGGTGCATCTTTTTACATGTTTTCCAATGTGGATTTCCTTTCTCCTTTGTTTAATTTCAATTTCTCTGATTTAAATTCTTTCACGGCTCATTACGTTCCAGGGTGAAGTAGTGTAATGTTTAATATTGTAGCTTTCTACCTCCCTTAACAAGCTTTGGGTCAGTAGCTCTCATACCAGTTGGCATTAAGGTACTAGGTGTAGAACACCCCTAAGGACTTAATTACTCAAGGGAGGAAGGCTACAAGGTAAAATTCACTCCTCCTTGAAACTGCACATAATTTTCAATTTTGTTGTGCACCTCTTTTATACATCTTTTCTCAATTACTTTTCTTTCCCCATCCTTAATTATCATATTTTTCTAGTTTTCAAAATAGTACTCCCCCAAACTTGTTCTCTTGATAATTTTTACCACTTATTTTGCATTTTTTTGGCAAACTCGGGGTTCTTCTTTATAGATCGAGTTAAGAATATTTTAAGGTTTTTTCTATGTGGCTTTGTGATGCGAGTGGCTTTTAAAGGCTCCAAAAAATGTACTAAGGTATATGCATGTAAGCATATCAAAGGGTAGGCTTTGAAAGGCTCAATTTGTTCAAGGATGGCCTAAGTCATTTCCTGTTGGTTGTGATGCCTAGGATTTTGCCTTGAATAATAATACAATAAGTTCTAGGACCTTTTGAGACTAAACTTATAATTAATCGTATAAGGTGTTCCTAACCCAAGAAGAAATAGTTTTCAAGGTACTAATGACCAAGGTGCAGTTTAGTCATTATCCCCAAGCTTATACTATTAATCGCAAATGTCACTCATCAACTTTAACATCTATCATTAATTCGTAAAAAATTCCAGCATAGTCGTCATTGACATCACAACTTTTGATTTAGTTCCACTTTCTCTGCCTAAATTTCCTCTACATATTTACTGGTTTGGTTCCAAAACAAATTACTGTGGTCTTTTACAATTTATCAATTCATTTGATTCAACATTTCAATTCATTTCATGCTTACTAATAGCCTGAAACTAAACATTACCAATTCAACCAAACAAGTTATTATAGCTTTCATCATTAAAAAATATTACAAAACTGCAAAAAAAAAAAAAAACTTCTAGAAACTCAGTATTTCTCATTTTTCGAGTTCAGATTTTACGCCTTAGCGGCAGAATTGATATTTCGGCACTTTTATCTGTTTCATCTCGGCAATTACGTACGTTGGTATCCTGATTGATTCTCAGTATATATTAAAGTCAACCACAACTTCAAAATTGATTATTCTTTACAAATCACAAAACACAAAATGAAAAAGAAATAAGAAGAAGAAAAAACAAAGAGAACACTGCACATAGATTTGGAAACAACTTTTCATTTATTATTTCAAGTGCAATTACAATGAATTGAATTACAAAGAGAGAAAGAAAGGGATACATTTGGTTCATTTCTACTTCCTATGGGATTTGGAGGCTTTGAGGTGTATTGGTTCATACTAATAACCAGCATTAAAGGGAGTGAAATCAGAGATGGAGGGTTGGGGTCTCTCAGCTATTTTGTCTCCTAGGAGTTGGTTTGTCATCCATTCCAGCATCCTGACATTAGTTCTTATCAGCTCATTTTGACTTCCCCCAAATTGAATTTAGAGCACCCTCAAACTCACCTTGGGCATTGTACATTCTGATCATGTTGGAGTTAACCATATCCAAGCTCTTAGTCCAAAGCTTCTCCTTATAGTTTAAGGAGGCTTCCAACTCCTCATCCATCTTCTTCTCTCTCACCTCAAAGATCTTCAGTAGCTCTTAATCCCTCTTCAATTGTTCATTAATGAAGGCTCTCTCCCTCTCTCTCTGAATTCAGCTCTCAAAGCTCTATCTCTTTCAACCAGCTTCTCTCTCCATTCATTATCTCTCAACTGGAGGGTTGTTGTCAGAGTGTTTTCTCTCTTTTTTATTTTCTCCTCAAAGTGGTTGTCCTGCCCGATCTAGGTATTTGCTTATCTCTCTCTCTCTCTCTCTCTCTTATCTCATCCTTCATCTCTTTTAGTAGAGATAGGAGTTTAGTTGTATTGCTTTCTTCAGCTTTAGCTTTTTTTCCCCCTTTCTATAGCTCTAGCTGGAGCTTGTGTTGCTTCATCTGCAGTGGGGAAGAGCATTGGCTGCTTTGAGTAGGCTTCAAAGCCCACCCTCTCTTCACTACTACTCTCTTCTTCAGGCATAGTTGTAGGGGCTGGCTTCCTAGGTTGTTCTACTGTTTTTGCCCTCTTTTTTTTTTTTTTTTTTTTTTTTCTGATATTCTCTCTTCTCTCTCTCTTCTCTTTCTCACCTCATTAGAGCTTTGAGGGCTCCAGGTAAGAGGGAGGGTGGGGCAACCGAGCACCTTTCCCCATATGCTTTGTTGGGCTTTACACCCCCTTGATACGGGGTGTGATTAGAGAGGGTGTGGAATGTTCCTTGAATTTACTCCTTTTAGTCTAGATGGACTCTTTGATTATTTTCCCCACGTTCAACTCAAAGCGTTTGACTAGCACATACAAAAGTGATGCGCGGTCCTGTCTCATAGTAGAGACATGTTTAGAAGGCTTGAAAATATAATTGACTAAGTAGAATCAAACCTTGTTGATTTCGGTGAGGTTCCCTCTATTCACTTCTTTTATTGGAGATAGTCTTCGTCTTCTTCCATTCCCAGATTGGCTTAGAATTCCTTTACCAAGGCTCTTCTGCCCGGCTTCATATGTTGACATATTTCCTCCTAGCCTCTTCTTTCGACTTCCTCTTTGAAAGGTGACACCATTTCTTTGAACCCTCTTTCGGAATTCCTCACCCCCCTTGTCAGAGAAGAAAACTCACACTTCTCCTGTTTCCACCTCCACCTCCTCATTTTCTTCTATTACTTCTTCAAGAGTAGTCTCCTGGTTCTTTGGTTGTTCGACTCTCTCTCTTAGTACTTCCTCCGTGATATTTTCAACTACTTTGTCTAGGGTGTGAGAGTTAGGGTTAGACATCTTCTTGTCGAAAATGGAGGTTTGGAAAAGTTTAGGGTTCGAAAGGTTGAAGGATTTGGTTTGGATTTGAAAATTTTCACTAAGTGTTCCTTTAAATAGGTAGGTTGCCCTAAGTGTGATGTCGTGACATTGAAGAAATATTTCGACATTATGGATGTGATGTCGTGACATTGAGTGTCGATGTCGTGACATTGACAAAAATTTTAAGTGACTTGGCTCAATGTTGCGACATTAGGGTTGTAATGTCGCGCTTCACTCTGATGTCGCGACATTATTATTATGTCACTAAAGAATGTTGCGACATTGAAATTCGATATTGCGACTCTAAGAACGATAATCGCGACATTGCGATGTGTATAACATTGAGAATATTATTGGAGTTGATGTCGCAACATTGGGGTGATGTCACGACATTGCATTTTATTGTCCTCTTCTTGATTTTTACTTGTTTTCCTCGTCTTCTTCATTTCTGCATACTCAAATAATGCTTTTGAATACAAATATAACAAAATCAGAATCTGATTCAAAGCATGGACAATAAAACTCCAATTTCTACCACCTTGATACAATTTTGAATTCAACAACTATTCTTCGCATTGCAACAATTTTCATTTAAACTAAAAAAATTCAACAAAGGAACATTGAAGCTACTATGCAATTCCTAAATTAGAAAAAAAAAAACTCCCCCAAACTTAGCATTTGCATTATACTCAAAAAATAAGTTAGGGAAATAGACTCCCCTATGTGGTCAATTTTGCATCACTAAGTTGGGTTAAAGTGCTTCCATTTAAATTCCATAGATATTTGCAGCTTCATTGTCTTGAAATTAAGCAAATTCTGACTAACATAAGTTTCAAATAATCTAAAACAAAAACAATCAATTAACTAAACTATTCAAAACACACTATATTAAAGAAAATTAAGCTATAAAAAAAATAAAAAAAAATGAAAATTGCTTGGGTTGCCTGTTAAGTAGCTACTCATTTTTATGTCTTTAGCTAGACATTTGCTGCAACATGCTCTCTTTTCAACACTTCTTTCAATCTCTTAAAATATGGGATTGTTCCTTATTTAGAATTCTTTAAATGTAATGTTTTAGTCTCTGGCCATTCACTTTGAATTCATTCCTTGAATTTGTTCTCAGTTTCATTGCCCTAAAAGGTGTAACTGCAATCACCGCGTAAGGACCACTCCATCTTGATTTAACCTTCCATGGAAAGAGCTTGAGCCTTGAATTTTACAATAGGACTTGCTTTCCTACTCTGAACTCTTTTCTTAGAATTCTTTGATCATGTCATTTCTTGGTCTTGTCTTTGTAGATCTTGACATTGTCATAAGCTTCATTTCTCATATCTTCCAGTTCATTAATATAAAGCGATCTGCCTTAGCGATTTGCAAAATCACAGTTCAACTGTGATTGCCATATCCTTATATTCAAGCTCAGAGAAAGATGGCGGGGTTTTCCAAATGTATGGGGACATTCAGTATGAGTCTTATAAAGCGATCCTGTAAGCCCATGCATCATTTAGCTTTCTTGACTAGTATTTTACGCTTGCATTCTTTGTTTTCTCAGTATATTCTTGATCTCCCTATTGAATATCTCTACTACCTGACCCAGGAGTGATAAGCTTGACCCCATAACATGCTTGACTCCATATCTACTCAAGAGTTTTGCAAACAATTTGTTTGCAAAATGGCTTCCCTCATCACTAATGATTGTCCTTGGGGCTTCATATCTACTCAAGATATTTCTTTGAAGAAACCCCACAACTGTATTAGCATCATTTCTAGGACAAGCTATGGCTTCCACCCATTTGGACACATAATCCACAACAAGGAGAATGTATAAATTTCCAAATGAGGGTCGGAAAGGTCCCATGAAGTCTATCCCCTATTGATGAGTCTTAAACTCATCTATTTTTTAATCCCATTTTTTCTAGCTTGAGATTTAATATATTGAGCTATTTTAATGCCCAAATTATGGAATATTCACCAACTTGAGGTATCTTTGATTTTAATTCAAAGGGAGAAAATTCTAGCGAAAGAAAGAAAAAAAAGAGCAATTGTAGTAGTCTATGTCGCGACATAGTTTAGAGTGTCACGACAAACATCCAAGCTAATAACAAAGGAGCTCTATCACAACAAAAGATAGTGTATCGCGACAAAAGATAGTGTGTCGCGACAGAAAATGGGAAGAATCTAACAATTCAGCTGAGACAAAGTGTAACGCCCCAAAAATACCCTAGAATATTATGATAAAAATTATTATATGTTCCGGGTATAAATTAAGCCATCTTGGGTATTTTCGGGAATTGTTAAATAAATGATTATATGACTAAAATCCAAAGGCAAATATTATATGCTAAATGAAAATTGATTGAACCCGAAAATTTACCAGTGAAAAATGGAAAAATTGGATTTATTGGTGAACAAAGGCCTTATTAAGATTAAGTGACTTAAGAAAAAAATGAGAATGAGAAATGGGCATGTAGGCCAAACATGGCCCTTACACTTAAAAGGGGTTAAAAGACTAAACTTGGTCTTAGGTTAGCATTTGAGCCATCCTGTTTTGGAGAAGAAGAGAGGGAGAAAAGGGAGAAGAGGTAGGGTTGCAAGGAATCAAGTTTTGGTTGAGAATTTGCTCCCCACTTCTTGCTCCTAAGAGATCTCACAACGGAGAGAATATTTGAAGAGGCTAAGGTAAGAAAATCAGAGCTAACCTCATTTTTTTGTGATTTTCGATTTGGGAAAAGCCTAACTTGGGAGAAAAAGGGTTTTCGTGTTGTAAACCACCTTTGGAGTTTTTTTGGGCGGATTCCATGGTGGATTTTTGATATGGGATGGATTGGAGAAGGTTTGTGGAAGAAAAATGGATGAAAATGCAAAAATCCAACGTTTTCTAGGCAAAAACCCGTAAGTGGTACCGGTACCAAAGAGTGGTACCGGTACCCATGATGCAGAGGGCAAGTGGTACCGGTACCACTCAAACTGGTACCGGTACCCACTGGCAGTGAGGGACTGGTACCGGTACCAGTCAAAGTGGTACCGGTACCATTCTTCCAACAGCCCGATTTGTGCATATTTTGCCTTTATTAAGTCCCATATTAGTATGTCGATTGTTTGGGACCCCTAAATGATTAATGGGGGTTCAAATAAGGATAGAACTAAGTGAAAAACGTACCGTACTTCGTCGCCTCGGCGGAGTTCGTCTTTGGGTAGACTTAGTGTCTTAACCCAAAACCGTTAACAAAGATAAATTGTCATTCACTAAAAATATGATGATTGTTTATCCACTAAGAGTGGCGTGATTGTTATTGACTAGGGACGGGTGATGATCGCCTAACCTAGGACCGAGATTGAAGAGAAGGAAACTAGATTCGATAACTTCGGTTTGTTCTCTGACTCTATTTTTATTTCAAGTATTTTGGTAGTTTACCAAGTAACTATGAAATGAGTACATGAATAATTATATGAAATGAGTACATGAATGAGTATATGAAATAGTCGTGAATGAGTATATGAAATAAGTACGCATAAATTTAGTATATCTTTGAAAAGATAATACGAAAGTGAATATGGAATTGAGATGTGATATTTGAAAACTGAATGAATGTGAATGATAAATCGAATTGTAAACGAATCGGTCAATTCTTGACATCTTGAATTGAATGATATACCGAATGAACCGCTTGACGGGATGCACCAATCGGCATCTGTCACAAAGGCACCCCGAAATTGTCCAATGTCCCACTTGGCGGGATGCACTAATCGGCATCCGTGTCGTGATGGGCGTATGGCATTAAAGGAAATGTCCCACTTGCGGGGATGCCAATCGGCTATCCGTCATGATGGCGTATGGCATTTATTACCACGTAATGGGGTGCACTTCGCGGCATCCGTCATGATGGGAGACGGTGTTAAAATGTGAACACATTGCGAATGAGAAAATAAGGGCGAGATTCATCAAAGCGGAATCCATCCGAAATGTGATTTGAATAGTCAAAGTGGAAATAACCCGACATTGTAGTGTAAATGGGGTTTTATGTATAAGCTTTAATCTCATAAATTGAATTGTGAATTGAATTATTGCATTGTGATATGATAAATGATTTGTAAAATGAAAGCATGCAAAAATGAATAACATGAGTATATGTTGATATAATAGGCATGGTTTGATGTTAAATGCATGTCAAGTTAAATTGAATATTGGAATAGAACTATATAGAACCACTAAGCATGAAAATGCTTAAGTATGAATTTATCTATGCGCGGAATTATCGAATAAGCAAAAGGCAGGCCAAGATCAAGAAGGGCAGAGTCATAAAGAGTACGGCGGTAGCAAGTATATGCCTAGTGTTTGTATGTTTCTTTTTGAACAAGTGGTATTTTGTAAACAAAAGGGTTAAACTCTGAACCTTGATTTTTGTATATCATTCTGAAAAGGCATGAATGCCTTCTTTGTAAATGTATTTTGTTAAATGTTTATGGGCCTACCGAATTGCATTGAATTTGTAAATGATTATGGGCTTGCAGAAACTGTTTCGCTTCCCATGACGAAATGGCCTTAATAAAATGTTATGATAAGATAAATGAAAGCGTCAGATGCAGAGACTCTGATTCGGATCCCAGCCATTCGAGTCTTCAGGAGGAGCCGAGTGATTAGAATTCGCTGACATTGTTGAAAAAGAAAATTTAATAACACAGAAAATAAAAAGAAATAAACCGAGCATCCCCGGGTTTTGGTTAAGACTCGCCGATCGGGTCGGACTGGACTCGGGGGTCTCTACACAAAGAAAGTTTATGTTGCGACAAGGTTTTTCAGCAGGATGTCAACACACATGGAAGAATTTGTCGCAACAAAGCTCTGTCGTGACAAATGAAACAAGAAGCGAGATGCTATGTGTGACAAGAGATAGTATATCTCGACAATGATTATTCCAACATGGAAAAGCATTTGAGACGGAAGAAGAGCTTTAGAGAAAAAGACCTGCATTGCGACATGGTATTGTATTAATACGTGACATGTGATGCTTGCTTTATGGTGACACAGTCACAATAAAAGAATCAATGTTCTGACATACTTCAAGCTGAAGAGATGTTTCTATGTCATGACAGGGATCTTAAGGTCGCGACACAAAGATAAGTTGAACATTGATAAACAAGTCGCGACAGACTTTTCTATGTCGTGACAAAGATTCCAACACAAAGAAGAGAGGTCTTGTCGCGACATAACAAACTGGGTCACGACACAAATATAAGCTGAATACAGAAAAGTCCTATTGCAACATAAAAACTGGGTCACGACAGAAAACATCGACAACACTAAGAGACTATGTTGCAGGATCAAAAGGAAGCTGCAACAAGAAATTAGGTTAAGTGGCGACAAGACTCTGTCGCGACAGACTTTCTTGGTCGCCAAAGAATTGCTAACAATGTAAGAAACATTGTTGCAACAAGAACCAACAAAAATTCTATCGCGACATAAAAATTGAGTCACGACACCAATTTGAAGAAGCTGCATAGAAATCTTTGTTGCTACACAATTTTCGATGTTGCGACATAACTATTCCGATAACCACACACCCAAAGTTATCGCGACATAGAACGGATAGAGCGATGGGCAAAGCCAGTTGTTAAAGAGCCAAAGAAAGATCTGTCGCGATAAAGGAAACTCTGTCGTGACAAAATGAATATGCTGAAGAAAAGAATACTATCACGACCAAGGAAACTTTGTTTGAATTTGAATCGAAGGATACGGGAAT
The DNA here is from genome assembly GCA_016808115.1 of Tetrastigma voinierianum. NCBI lineage: Eukaryota > Viridiplantae > Streptophyta > Magnoliopsida > Vitales > Vitaceae > Tetrastigma > Tetrastigma voinierianum. The sequence goes on from JAEQBH010000326.1 coordinate 257,682, forward strand.
GGAGTCCTGCCAGAGACTATTGCATGCTTCAACAGAGACATGCGATAAAGAAGTTAAACTCTGTCGCAACAACACTTTCAGGTCGCAACAGAGAATGCAATATGGGCCAGAATTTTTGGGATCCACAATGCAGCCTCGAATTTAGGGCCCAAACTTCTGGGCTCTATAAATAGAAACAATTTGAGGAAAGTGAGGCAGTCGGTCGACGGAAAAACCAGAGCATCTGGGGAGCTGAGGACTCTTTTGTATTATATTTTTTATTCTTTCATTTTCTTTTATTTTTCTTTTATTCATAGATTAAATTTAGCGTAGACTTTAAATTTGTTACTGGACCTGAAATAGTGAATTATTAGTTTGAAGTTGGCTATTATTGAAGATCAGTGCGATTCTTGTTTGAATCTCATGAAATCCTAGATAAGTAGGAATTCATTTCTTTCAGTTGATTATAGTTACATTGGAAATTTCTTGATTAGTATTTCGTGTTCATGTGATTCAGTTTTCGAGAAACACAACTTCCGTTGGGAAATATTTGATGTTAGTTATAGTGCTTTCACCTTACTGATTAGAAATAGATCTCTTGGATTGAGAATTTTGAGTTTATTTGAATGGTGTTGTTCATAAAGTGAATTGTTCCCAATATTAGTAACTTATACCCAATTAAGGACCGTTGTTTGGATCTGATTTCCAGGAGGCCCTCTGAGTGACATAGAGATGGAGATTCTTGAGAGCATGGATATATTACTTAGGAGTATGCTAGACTAATATTGAAGAACTAATGGGCTCTGAAAGATTACTTAGATAAATCATCAATTTACTCATGGTTTGAGAATTAGTTAAGGGATCTTTCAATTTAATTAATTAGAGATCTCTCCTTGGTCTTAAGGAATGATCTTGATCTTGTGTTAGCTTAGATCTAATCAAGGAAAGGGAAAACTCTTTAAGATCTTAAGGATGAGACATCATTCATCTTGTAGAAATCTGGCAAATGGCCTTGTCTTGGGAAGCAAGAAATCTGCAGTTATAAGAAATGGGTATGAAGTATTGGGAAAGAAAAATACCTAGATCTTATAAAGAAAATATGATTACAATTAATTGGTTAGATACGTGTTTCATAAATGAACATGACTCTCTAATAAATGAAATGTATGGTTAAGGGAGAAATCCAAACTATACTACCTTGCCTTTTTGACATTTTCAGATTCAATTTATGATAGAATAGAATGAGATTATGTTGTAGGAATTGATAATTTCACAGCAATGAAATCCACAGATGTCTACTTTACGTGATAATGCGGTTCGAGTCGGTTTAGGTCTAAGACTTTAAATTTTACTTTTATTATAGATGTAGAAATTCAGATAGTAGCATTCTTAGTTTGGTTACTAAAATTTTATAAAATGGAATTTCAAATAGTGTGGAACTTGAGTAGTTGGGGTAGTTGAACTTTAAATTCTTTTCAATCTCTGTGGGAACGATATCCGGACTTATAGGTCCACTTTTATTACTTGTATGACCTGTGCATTTGCAGCATTATGACCAAACTAAATGTTCAATAAATTCATTGACAATTCCATTTTATTTTGAGCATACAAGTTCTATTTGGTCTTAACAAGTTTTGGTGCCTTTCTTGAAGTTGATTAATAGTCCTTTGGTAAGAGTAGCATAAATTTGATATATACACACTTTTTGGTCAACAAGTTTTTTGCAACGCTGCCGGGATCAAAGGAATTTAAAAATTAATATTCTAACAAAAGAGAGAAATGCTAATTTGGACATTTTTCTTTGTTTTACAAAAATTTCAGAAAAATAGCAAAAACAATTTTACTTGATGGTAGGCTGAATAAACTCACGATATTTTGGAAGTCTAAATAGATATATAATTTTTGATACTATTGGCTCCATTTGATCTCAATGTATTTCTAATTTCAGGAAGAATTTAAATGTATAGAAGACCAGAAGCAGATCTTTTGCCTCTAGACATTGAAATCGAGAGAACCCTACAAAATCTTAGAAGAAGCACCAGTGTAGAATCCAGAAATGTGGCAAATCAAAGAGAAAGCTTACAGGTTATTCTAGAAGAAGAAGAAGAAGTAGAGAGAAATCGGAGGTCTAATACTATGGAGGACTTTTGGAGGCTTATTATTCAAGAGGAATACTTTGCAGTAAGACAACCTACAATTGAAGCAAACAATTTTGAGCTGAAACCAGCATTGATTACTATGGTGCAGCAACACCAGTTCACAAGTCACCCCTTTGAAGATCCCAATGAGCATATGGGAAGATTCATGAGGATGGCCAACTTGATCCAAGCTGAATGGGAATTGCTTGAGACGGTAATCTATGGCCTTCCCATTTTCATTGAGAGATGTAGCGGCAACATGGTTTGATTCATTGCTAGTGGGATTAGTGAACACTTGGGAAGAATTGGTGGAAGCCCATATGAGCAGATTTTTTTCCTCCAGCTCTCACTGTTGAGAGAAGAGGGGAAATAATTGTCTTTTAGCAAGGTGAAGATGAGAGCCTCTACACTGCATGGGAGAGATTCAAAGATTCTTTGAAAAGATGTCCCATGCATGGAACAGACCTTACCACTCAGATGGATATTTTCTATCATGCTATGAATTATATGCTCAAGATTTATAATTGATGCATCTTCTTTGTGGAGCTTTTAAAAGAAGAAATGCAGAGGAGGCATGACAATTGTTCGAAGACATTGCCAAATGCAACTACAAGGCTCCATCTGAAGCTTCAAGGAGCAACATTAGGTTGAAGGGATATGGTCTTATTGGGCTTGATAGAGATATGACCAAAGCAAGTAGATGTAGTGATGAACAAGCGGGAAACAATGAAGAAGAATGCACATTGCATGGAAATTGGGAGCACTAGAAAGAAGTGTTGAGGAACTAGTTGGAGAAGAGCCTTATCAAGTTGAGGAGACCAAGTATATGAATGACGAAGTTATCATAAAAACTAACCACAACTTGCAACCTGCTACTTTACCGACATTGTGGAGCCATGAAAACTTTTCATATGGTGGAGGAGCACAACAGGGCCTTAAACTTGGAAAGAATTACCAGCAAGCTTATGTTGAGCCCAAGTTCCAATAGCTGCTTGATGGGGAGATTATCGGGGTCGAGAAAAGGACTGACCAGCACAGAAGATCATATGCTACCATTTCATGTCGGAAAATAAAAGGATTTGAATTTGCATGAAAAATTCTTGAACTTGAAAATTTCCAAGCAAACACAATTATATTTCAAACAAATACCAATTCCACAATGAAAGAAGTGGGGCTAAAGTAGGGCATCTAGCCTTATCCTTGTAAAGCCAATCGAAATGTTTCCTAGTAGTCTTGAGATCAATCAAAATATCTCTACACCATTCATTAAGAATCAATGATGAATTGCAAGGAAACAAGAAGGTGTAGGACAAGGCATGCTTGGGAACTGGATTAAAATGAAGAATAGCTCCAGACTAGGAGACGAACAAAGAGAGTGTCTGGGCGTCACTCTATAGCATGTGTCTAGCTAAGGACATTAGTGAGAGGTTCTTGAAGCAATAATGAATTTTATTTTTTAAGTTTTAAATAGTTTGATTAATTTAGTAGAATTTTTGTGTATTTGGGTTTAATTTGTTAGTAGTTTTTATTTTAGTTGTTGTTGATTTTCGGGACGATGAAGAAAAATTCAAGAATCTTATTAAAACCTTTGTTTCAAAAGAAAATGTCACGAGAAAATGACATGAGGAGAGATTCTAATTCCTGACTGTATTTAATGATAATGCATATCTGATGTTTGGGGGAATGTTAGCATGTTGAATAAATATATATTCTAAAAATCTTGGTAAGACATTGAATTAAGAAATGAGATGAGTGTTCATACTTGAATTGAAGAATTTTGATTATTTAAATAAGTTTTTATACTTATGTTCAAATGAATATGAGTGGATGTAGGTTGATTTGAATGTTTTATGAGAGAAAACAGAGAAAGATGAAATTTCAGAAAACTTCAGTTAATGTCACAACATACTTTTCCGTGTCGACACAATTGAATTAGGGAGAAAATTGAAAGAGAAGTTATGTCACAACACAATTCTTCAATGCCACGACATAAATTCAAAAGAGCACTAAAGGAAATGTTGCAACATTTGACCGGTCCTGTCTCTAAATTTTTTTAACATTGTGTCACGACAACTATTTTTGTTTGTCGCGACGAGTGTAATCAGGCAAACCTGAGGCGGTGTGGTGCATTATTTGTTAATAAGTAGAATAAACCATGTGGCTTATAAATAGAAAATTTTTGAAAACCGAAGAGCCACCTTTCTCATAAACTCTCAACCTTCTCTTCTTTATAATCTCTACCATCTCATTCTCTAAAACCTAAAGCTCCGAGTCCACGATACTGCCATCATGCGATTCCACGGTTATTATGGAAATCATGGAAGAGTACACTTAGTTGGATAATCAAGCGGAAAGATTCTCCGGCGACAAGCGGCAAATTGAGGCCCAGGGATGATGAAAATGAAAAGCAACAGCAGCCGAGAGAAGAATCAAGGAAAAGAAAAAGGGAGCTGATGAAGCCGGAAGCGGAAGCAGAGGCAGAGCAAGAGACTTTATTTCAGAAAAGTGCTCTAATGGAAGGAAGTTTGAAGGCGACTCGTGTGAAAGGGTTCAAGTTCTGTACTCTTTTTATTTGAAATACTAGAAAGAGAGGGATGACAGTCACTGGGTGAACACAAAGAACCTAGTTATGCTTCGTTGGTGAAAGAATTCTTTGTGAATATGGTAGAAAAAGAAGGAAAAGAGTATGTCGAGAGGACATTAGGTAGAGTTAATGAGAGAAGAGACCAAATGGGTGTTTAATCTGAGGTGCAAAGGATGGTTCTAAGTTCAGAAACAACTCAAGGAACGAGCATAAAAATAGTAGACCTACTAACAGCTGGAAAGAGAGAAAATGGAAGACGAAAACCCTTTTAAATCCATTGCTAGAGGAGACCTGACTGAAGAAGCTAAGGTATGGTTCTACTTTATCAGTTATTTCCTTATGCCATCTAAGCATCTAAGCACAGTGAGAAGAGACGAAGCAATCCTCCTCTACGCATTGCTGAAGGGTTACAAGATAAATGTGGGAAAAATTATTGAAAAGTCTATCTTGGGCTACTCTGAAAGCAAATGTATGGGGAAGATTCCACACCCAACCACAATAACCAGACTCTGCATCCAAGGGGGAGTTGACGAAGGAATATGGTGGACCGAGGAAACCTACCTGAGGCACCTTTGACCTTAAATAGGTATAACTAAAGGACCAAAGAACAGAGGGAAAGGTAAGGAAAAAGAAACATAAGAGAAAAAAGGGAATGAAGGGTGCACTGAGCCAGAACAGTGGGAAAGCCAAATTTCATTGCAAGCAGAAGCTCAGAGAAGTCAAAGTCAATTCTAGAATGCATCCCCAGAGCTGAGACAAACTCATCAGGAACAAGATGAAAGTTCCGGGTTGAACTGCAATCATACAGAATTGATAGAATTGCAGATGTCTATGCGGCAGGAAATGAAGGAAAGAGATAATAAGTTAAAGACACAGCTTTACCTCGGGGATGAGTATTTTTGATCTGTGAGCTCAAAGAAGGGACCAAAATTTAGAATCTTGTTGAAGAAAGGGATGAAGAGTAGAAAGTAGAAATAGAGAAAAGGGACACAAAGTGGAGAATAGTCTTGAGAGATAGAAGAATGCCATGATGACACCAGTTGAAGAGATAACAATTGCATGAATAGTCTGGGGACACTCTGACGAGTTTTAAACGGCGAGCTATGAGATGATAAACAATAGGACACTCCTAGTCTCTAGCTATGGCGGGGAGGCTTCACGAAGCGATGCGGGTCTAGACTAAGGCGATGAAGGAAGCAAGTCAATCCCTGCCAAGAAGATACCCACATACAAGTCGAATCTCAAGCTGTGAGCCATACCTATAGTCCCCCAAGGTGTTACAGGCCCACCTCTACCCTATACCTTGAGTCGGTTAAATGAGGCCCATACGCACCATGTAGAAACAAGAAAAAGTAAACTCATAGTACAATGAAAAGGAACTCACCGAGTAGAGGGTGGAAGAATATCTAAGAATGCGAGTAACTAGGAGAGAACAGGAATAAAAATAACAATACCCTACCTTTTCCATCTCTCATCTTTCTATATTCAATGTCCACTCATCAAAATAATAAATAAATAAACATTTTTGCAAAAATTTTTTGTGTTCATTTGTGTTCTTGCTTGATTGATGTTTTGATTAATTTTCTTTGCTTCATGATTGCCATTTTCTTAGTTGAATAAAGAAGAAAACACCTCTTTGGATCTAAATTATTTAATTGCTGCAACATGTTTGGGTGAAATGACTTGATTACAATTGTGGTTGTGTTGTATTATTATGAGCTGAATGCATGATCAAAATGAACTTTTTTACTTGATTAAAACAACACAACAACAAAATTCAAATCCAAACAACCACTGATATATGCATTGTGGTAGGCTAATCCCCAAATTGGAAAAGGAAGTTTCAGTTTAGTCGAATGAAGTTGACTGATCAGATTTAGGAAGATGTACTCAATAGGAAACACAAATAAGGATTTTGAGTGTTTGTAAACATTAAGATCAGTAAAAATCCTGAAAAACAATTCACATGGTCAAAGTGAGTCCTTAACAAATTGTGAAAGATTAGGGACATCTTCTGGGTTCATTCACAATCAAATAGTCCAATGTCCTAGAACTTGTTAGATTACTAGTTAAGGCGAAATCCTAGGCAATGCTACTAACAGGAAGTGAGATAGGCCATCCTTGGAAGTTTGATCCGCCTCAGTCTACCTTTATAATATGTAAAAATACTCTAGTTCCAAAATTGGGCCAAATTGCTAATTCTTCCTTAGACAGCAATTAGAAACCTCAAACCCTTCCTTCATTTTAATCCTACAGTAAAGAACCCTTTGTGCCCAGTTTTTCAAGAAAATAACCTCCAAAATGCGAAGGACAAGATTTAGAGGAATGTTGTTTGATTTGAAGGGAAAAACAAGAATGAAGGATGGAAAAAGAAAGGAACAAATGAAGCAAAGGAAAGGAATTCAAAGAAAAAGTCAAAGATTATAAATTGTCAAATTATAATAAGTTTTTTCTTTTGGCCTTCCTTTCTTGAACAATTAAGTTCATAGGGGTGTTTCAACACCTAGTACCCTAATGCCAACTAGTATGGGAGCTGCTAACCCAAAGTTCTCTAAGAGTGGTAGAAAGCCTAAAAAGACAAAACATTGCATTATTTTTGAAAATCTTTGACAAGTAAAAAGAAAAGAACTGCATCTAAAGGACTGACTTGATAGATGATTAGAGTGAGAAAAATAAAATTATCAAGATGAGAGTATGCAGTATGATACATTAAGATCAAGTTTTGGGGAATATTTCTTTTATGACATCAGTAGAAACAAAAGGGATGAAGGATAGAGACAAAAATGCAAAAATAAAAGATTGGAATCTTGTAATTTTTAGCCTGAAGTCCCCAATTATCACGATTACCTAAGCGAGCTTTACCTTCTAAAGACCTAATTGATCTTGAAGGTTGTACTTGCCTACATTAGTGGAATAACATGAAAACAAGCATATAGGACTTAAAATGATATCTGATGGCATGTAAGGCCTTAGAAGATTAAGTAATTTTGCTAAAGGAGAAGGAAAAGAAGACCATCACACACTCACAGGACCGGGATGAATTGGCGATTTGTTTACATTTCGAAATCATTAGTTTGTTTTTGTGACAATAATTGAAAGTACCACAAGTGCGAATTGAAAACTAAATTTGGAAACCATCACTGCGGCTAACTATTTTTCAATTGATAAATTTGATTAAAAAGTTGTAGTAGAAAACAGCTAAATGTCCTTAAAAATAAAGCTATATTGACAAACAAAATTTTCTTCTCTTTGCTTGGGGACAAGAAAAACTCTAAGTTTGGGGGAATTTGATGAGTCTTAAACTCATCTATTTTTAATCCATTTTTCTAGCTTAGATTTAATATATTCAGAGTTGTTTCAATGCCAAATTATGGAATGTTCACCAACTTGGTGTTTTGCAGGTTTTAATCAAAAAGGAGAAAATTCAACAAGAAAGAAAGAGAAAAGCAATTACGGCGGAGTCTATGTTGCGATAGGATTTTATTAATCGCGACAAACATGTCAAGCTAATAGCAAAGGCTCTTTACCGACAAAACCCAGTGTGTCCTGACGGAAAATGGGAAGAATCGACAATTCGGTTGAGAAAGAAAGTTTATGTTCTGACGAGGTTTTGACAAGATGTTAACACGGGAAGAATTTATCGTGACAAAGAAGCTCTTATCGTGGCCGTACCAACGAGGCATAAGCGAGAAAGCATATCATACGATAAGAGATGGCGTCAATCCTTGACCGCGATTATTGCAACATGAAAAAGCTTTTGAAGAGGCGAAGAAGGCTTTAGAAAAGACCTGCAATCGACATGGTATTGTATGTCGCGACATGTGAAGCTTGCTTAATGAATTGACCTAGTCGCATTAAAAAAATCCAATGTTGCGACATACTTCCAAGCGGAAGAGTGTTCTATATCGCGATGGGGATCTTAAGGTCATGACACAAAGATAAAAACAGACATTGATAAACAAGGTAAGTAATAGACTTTTCTATCATTTGTGATAAAAGTTGGCTCTGCTGAGGAAGAGGTCTTGTCACGACCTGACCAAGGCGGGTTGCGACACAAATATAAGATTAATACAGAAAAGTCATGTCGTGACATAAAAACTGGGTCGCGATAGAAAACATCTACTGCTTAGAGACTATGTCGCGAGATCAAAAAGGATTCTGACGAGAAATCATCTTAGGTGTGACAGAACTTGTCGCGATAAACTCACAGTCCGCAGCCAGACTTTCTGGTGTGATGCTAACAATCTGAAACATTGTTGCAACAAGAACCAACGAGGAAATCTTTGCGACACTAAAAACTGAGTCACGATACCAATTTGAAGAAGCAGCATAGAAATACTATCACGACACAATTGTCGATGTTGCAACATAACTATTCTAGTAACCACACATGAGATTGTCGCGACATAGAACATATAGAAAGATAGACCTTGCAAGACAGATTGTTAAAGAGCTAAAGAAAGATCTTTCACGACAAAGGAAACTCTGTTGTGATAGAATGAATATGCTGAAGAAAGGAGCTGCTATCGTGACGAAAAACTTTTATCGCGGCCCGAATCAAAGAAGGATCTTGTGGGCGATCGCGGCAGGACTTTGCATCTTGTAAGCAGAGATATCACGATAAAGTAAAACTCTATCCACAATGACACTTCAGTGACAGAGGGAATGCAATATGGGCTGGTACAGGATCCCTGATCTGACTCGAATTTAGGATTTGAGCGCCACAGGCTCTATAAATAGAAACAATTTGAGAAGAGTGAAACGATCGGTCGACGGAAAACGCAGCATCTGGGGGGCCCGAGGCTATTTTTGTATTTTTGTACTTTTTATTTTATTTTATTTTTCTTTTATTCATAAATTATATTTAGCGTAGACTTTAAATTTGTTATTGGACTTGAAACAGTGAATTGTTCAGAAGTTTAGAAGTTGAGCTAAATTGTTAAAGATCAATTATGATTATTGTTTGAATAAAATGAAATCTAGATAAAAGGCCGGAATTTATTTCTTCAGTGATTATTGTTACATTGGAAATATTTTGATCGGTATTTCGGTGTTCCACTTTGTGATTCGGGTTTCGAAACCTGACTTCCCATTTAGGGAAGATCGATGTTAGTTGTAATTGTTCACGGGCGATTAGAAGATCTCTTAGTTGAGAATTTTGGATTTATTTGAATGGGTGTTGTTCATGAATTTTCCCCAATATTAGTAACTTATACGATTAGGACCATTGTTTGGCTCTGATTTCCAGAGGCCTCGGTGACAGAGATGGGGTCTGAGAGCAGTGATGTATTACTTAGGGTATACTAGACTAATATTGAAGAACTAATGAATACGAAAGATTACTTAGATAAATCATCAATTTACTCATGGTTTTGAGAATTAGTTGAGGATCTATCAATTTAATCAATTAGAATCTCTCCTTGGTCTTGAGGAATGATCTTGTTTGTCTTAGCTTAAGATTTAATCAGAAGAGGAGAACTCTTTAAGATCTTAAGGATGAGACATACGTTCATCTTGTGAAATGCGCGAATGGCCTTTTTGTGTTGGAAAGCGAAATGCGCGGTCATAAGAAAGCGGGTATGAAGTATTGGAAGAAAATACCCCGAGATCTTATATAGAAAATATGATTATTAATTGGTTAGATACATGTTTCATAAATGAACATGACTCTCTAATCAGTAAAATGTATGGTTAAGGGAGAAATCCAAACTATATTACCTTGCTTTTTGACAATTTCAGATTCCAATTCATGATAGAATAGAATGAGATTATGTTGTAGGAATTGATAATTTCACAGCAGTGAAATCCCAGTGTCTACTTCTAGCAATAATCTGGTTCAGTCCAGATTAGGTCTAAGACTTTAAATTTTCCTTTTATTATAGATGTAGAAATTCAGATAGTAGAATTCTTAGTTTGGTTACTAAAAATTTTATGAAATGGAAGTTCAAATAGTGTGGAACTTGAGTGGTTGGGGTAGTTGAACTTTAAATTCTTTTCAATCTCTGTGGGAATGATATCCGGACTTATAGGTCCACTTTTATTACTTGTACGACCTTTTCACTTGCAGCATTATAACAAAACTAAATCTTCAATAAATTCATTGACAATTCCATTTTATTTTGAGCATATAAGTTCTGTTTGGTCTAAATAAGTTTTTGGTGCCTTTATTGGGATTAGTTAATAGTCCTTTGGTAAGAGTAGAAGAAATTTGATATATACACACTTTTTGGTCAACAAGTTTTTGTTATTCACAGATGCTTCAAGTTTAGTGAGCACATTGTGTATGTTCACTAAATTTGAATTCCGCAGTCCGGACTATTGTTCCATAATTTATGTCTATAGTTATTATCCATCGCTAGCTCCTTGTCTCTTGCTACTTGAGTTTCCAAATTCCTTGAATTGTTCCTTGTAAAGATATTTGAACCTCGCGCCTATGACATCACGCTTCCATCTTTTCCTTTATCTTTTCGGAAAATGGTGGCTCTTTATTTTACATCCTTTTAGTTGTTCATTGTAGAAGATATTTATTTTTGAGTCCAGCCTTTGCATTAGTGTTCTTTCTCTCATTTCTATTTCTTCTTTCCATTCCTCATCTCTTTGTTTGAGCATTTGTTCCCGTTGTTGTTATTTTCTTCTGAAATCAGCCTCTAGAAATTCATCTCTGATTTTCTGTTGTTGCTCCCACCTTTTCTCTCTCTCTCTTCCATTTCCTTCTTTATTGACACCAACATATCTATAATCTCTGCATTTCCGTGATTGCTCTTGGAACACTCTACTGGTTTAGAAAAATTCTCCGCATTAGAGAGAATGACTTGTGAGTGCTACCGCTGTCATTTCATCCTCCACTGGCAGTTGGCCTTCATTTGGGATTTGTTCCATCCCTAATTGTTCCTCTTCTTCTTCTTCATGCTCCTCCGCCACTTCCACAATCTCCATTTCTTTTCTCTTTATGTTCTTTAGGCCTTTTTTATCACCCACATCCAGTGGGAAACCTCGGAGATGATTTCTTCTCTGCCCGTATCCGCTTTAGCAGTAAAATCACGAGGAGTCTAGTAATTGTTGTTGGATGAGGGATTAGTCCCTTCTTGACATTCCTGTGGAAGCACCTTATGGATGATTCTATTATCTTCCCCACATTGAACTTGTATCTCTTCAGAAGGGCATACAAGATAAAGGCTTCTTTCTCCCTTATAGTGCTCAGATGCTTTGTGGGAATTATAACAGAAGCAATGAAATAAAACCACACCTTAGCTTCTTCCGTTAGTGAGCATCTGTTGATGGATTCTTCTTTGTTGCATTCCACTTCCCCTTTCCAGCCGTCATGAATTCTACTATCTTCTGATGGTTGGGTTCCTTGACGATTTTGTACTTATCCGTGCCAGGATCTTTGATTTGGAAAACTTCATTGATCCTTTCATGTCCCACGGGAACCCATATCTCTCTGATTCATATTGAATCCTCTTTCTTCTCCATCATGTTGGCATAGAACTCCTTGACTACTACAGCAAAACTAGGTGGTTTGTGTTTGCAGAACAAGCTCCAACCCATTTTTTCTATCATCTCTACAAAGGGTGAAATGAATGATCGAACCCCCTTTCTCTGATAAACCCTTTGTAGCTCAAATTCTTCTCCTAGAAGGAGTAGGCTTTGTCTGAAATGAATGCTTTATCATCTTCAGACTCTTTAGCTTGCTCAGCTCTACTTTGTTAAGCTCTTTTCTGCTTTCTTCCCTTTTGAGCTGGGTTTTGTTCCTCTTCCTGCCTTTCTAGTTCTGCCACTGGGGTTGTTTATGTCTGAGGTTCCAGATGAACCTCCGCTTCACTTGCTGCATATTCTGCCATCATCTCACTGAGATTTGGGACCAGGTTTTAGGGTTTTGCCATGGATGAGATCTGAGTTTGGGGTTTAGGGTCTTTGAATTCTAGGGTTTTGAGATGCCGAATATAGGAAGAAAGAGGAAATTAGGTGAGAGTATGAGTGATGTGAGGCAATTGGAAGGAGGTGGCTTTTCAGTTTTGAAACATTCTTCAGTTAATGGCTCAATGAATGAATGTTTCTCTTCATTTGTCGCGACAATTAATGATTAGGTCACAACAATAACCTTTGGACTTAATTATAGAATTTATTTTGTGGCTCTTCAAATTAGAATTTGCACCCAACCTTTATTATCAAAACTTTCATGTCGACCTCTTTGGGTTTGTCCAATAGGTTTACAATCTTGTTCTGCGGCGAGAAAAATATTGTGATGCGAAACTACCTTAATGTTTGTTCCCGGTTTATCTGATGCCGAGGCACATAGAAATAATTGTCGCGACACTTTTTGTCGATCAATTGGAAATGGAGCGGTTCATCTCGTGACATTGAGGAAGAATCATGTGACCCTCTTTAATTATTCAATTTTGAGGAGGTTGTGTCGCAACATTCTAACTTTAATGTCGTGACATAAAATTGCCCTTGATTTGAGTCCTAAAATTATTTATGTTGCGACATAGAGAAAGTATACATAAAAAAATCTGAACCACTAGGATTACTTGTAGAGGTATCTCATTTCTTTTGTTTATCTTGCCCATGCTCTAACATTTGTCAAAATGCTTCACCCACTCAGAACAGTCTTTGAATAGAGTTGGCCAATAAAAACTTGATTGGAGAATTTTATGGGATGTTAATATATACTACTTAGTATCTCCCATATGGTGATCACGTGGCATTTATCTAAAATTCAGCTGTTTGCCTGCGGGTACACATATCTTGTAATATGATGTTCTCCTCTTCTAAGCGACGGTGGGTTATCCATATGTAAAATCGGCATCGATCCTCGATTTCCTCACATTGATAATTTGGATTAATTGGCATAATACCGCAGTAGATAATTCACCTATCATACTAGAGGCATGACATCATTTGAAATAGTTTCTCATCGAATTTTCTTCAATTTCAATATTTTCTTCACTCTTCATTAGGTTTCTCTATTAAGATAAGTGATTAACTATCACATTATCAACGCCTTTTTTTATCTTTGATCTCGAATCAATTCTTGTAGCAATAGCACCCATCTAATCAGTCTTGGTTTTGCATATTTCTGTGCCATGAGATACTTGATTGCTGCATGATCAGTATGTATGATGGCATGGGATCCTAGTATGTATGGCCTAAACTTTTCATAAGAAAAAACCATTGCCAACATCTCTTTTTCTATACTTGACTAGTTCTCTTGTGCTTTATTAAAAATTTTGTTGGCATAGTATATTGCTCTGAACATTTTCTCTGTTCTTTACCCAAGGACTGCTCCCATTTCATAATCACTAGCATCACACATGATTTCAAAATTCTTGCTCTAGTTTGGTGTTGCCATGATAGGAGCTTGATCAACCTAGCCTTGATCTCTTCAAATGCACATTTACATTCTTTATCAAATTCAAAATTTGCTTCCTTTTCAAGCAGTCTGCATAAAGGCCTTGATATTTTGGAGAAGTCCTTTATAAATCTTCTATAAAATGCAGTATGTCCCAAAATCTAATCCCTTTGGTATGAAGTAGGTGTCATAAGAACAATAATAAAAACACTGGCATTGACCTCGAGTCAAAATTCACAGAAATTTTATGCCCCAAGACAATACCTTTAATTACCATAAAATGGCATTTTTCCTAGTTCAAAGCTAAGTTTTTGTCTTGGCACCTCTAAAGTACAATTTCTAAATTTCCCTGGCAATTCTCAAAACTAGATCCATAAACTAAAAAACCATCCATAGAAGATTTCTTGCCTTCTCCACCAAATCTGAGAAAATGGACATCATACACCTTTGAAAGGTAGCAAGAACATTACACAGTCCAAATGACATCCTTCTAAAAGCAAAGGTGCCATAAGGACATGTAAAGGTAGTCTTCTCCTGGTCCTCTGGGGCTATGGAAATCTGATTATATGTAGAATATCCATCAAGAAAATAGAAATGAGAATTATCACGCTGACACAATCCAGCATTTTGATCGATAAAAGACGAGGATGATGATCGCTGGTGTGATATTCAATTTCTTATCAATCAAATGCTTACCCTCCATCCTGTCACAATTCTTGTTGGAATTAACTCATTCTTCTAAGTTATGATAGGTGTGAATCCACGCCAAGACCACATGGCCAGGCTCACCCAGAAATTTTGTTTGAGATTGCGTAATAAATCATGCATTAATGTTCAGTACTTCTTTTATGACAACCCCTTCTATAACTAGTTTAGTAGCCTCGATGTTCAAATTGATGTTTTTGCATTTTCCTCCAGGAGGATTTTATGCATACAAATTGATGGACTGATCCCTTTCAAGTCTTCTACTGGCTAGGCTATTGCTTCTTTATGCTTTATGAGAATTTCAATCAGTTTATGCTCTTTATCTTCTGTCAAGTCAGCTGCTATAATTATGGGTTTTGATCTTTCAACTCCTAAGAAGACATATTTCAGGTGGTTGGGTAATTTCTTCAGAATTAACCCCTTAGAACTTTTTTCAACTTCTTGTGCATTCTCTTCACTCTTTAGCAGTTTTGCATTGTCTTCATTAAAAAAAAAAAAAAAAATTAGCATCTTTGTTTCTCTTAATTCAAAACTAGCATTCAGATATTAGGTATCAAGGTCTATAATATCTTAAAAATTGCATCATATTTTCATGCATTGAATCTTGATTCTTACAGTCATCAATCAGTTCAGAAATGATAGGAATTCTTTTTCAACATCTTACATTCAACTTTTAAAATCAGTTGTGAATCTAATTAAGATTGAAGTGTACTTCTTCATCTCCCACTCTGAGAGTGAGCTCTCATTTCTTCACATCAATCAAGGCTACTCCATTGGTAAGAAATGGCATTCCCAGCAGTAGTGGAACTTGCTTGTCTTCTTCAATGTCTATCACAACAAAGTCCAATGGGAAAATAAACTTTCCTACCTTTATCGGTACATCTTCCAAGATTCCTTCTAGTTGAGCCATAGATCTGTCTGACATTTATAGAGTCATTGTTGTAGGAGTTAATTCCCCTAAACTTAGTATTTTCACCATAGACAATGGCCTTAGATTGATGCTTGCACCAGAATCACATAAAGCTCTACCAAATTCATTGTTCCCTATAGTATAGGGAATGGTGAAAATTCCTGGATCTTGCATTTTCAATGGCAGGTTCTTCTGGATTATTGTACTGCAATTTTTTGAAAAGCTTACCACTCCATCTTCATCCAACTTCCTTTTCTTGTTGAGGATGTCCTTCGCAGGGTGGCATAATAGAGCATCGAGCGATACCAATGAGAAATGTTGATCTCTAATTTCTTGAACATGTTCAAGAATTTAGCAAATTGATTATCCAATTTTGACTTTTGCAGTCTCTGAGGGAATGAAATAAGAGGTTTATAGGCTCTCAATTCCTCATTATTTTTTAGTTATCTCTCTTTAGTTTGTTGCTCTTGTTGCACCACTAATTTCTTTTTTTCATCCGTTAATTCTATTTTGTTTAGTTTATTTTCTTTGCCAGTTTTTGCTTGCTTTTCCTTCTCAGTTAGCTTTATCTCATCTTCTTCTCTTTTCTGCAATTCTCTGCCACTCCTGAGTGTTATAGCCATATAGTCCTTGGGATTCCTCTATATGTCACTGGGGAATGCTTCTTTAGACTGGTTCTAAAGAGTTTGAGCTAGTTTCCCTACTTGAGTTTCAAGGTTCTTCAAAGAGTCATTTGTGTTGAGTACGGAAACTGATGGTATTTGGAAATAGAACAATTTCAGCAAATTTTTGTTCATGGATGTATAGGATCCTCTTGTTTTCTGCCATATATGCTAAAATTTGTGTCCTCTTTTGAAATCCTTGATTCCATCCTTGGAACCCTGGCGATGCATAGTTCTGCTAATAGTTTTGCAATGGTCTTGGAATCCGCTGCATTCCACTTCCATATGACATGTTTTCATGGTTCCTTAAGGCTGGTGTGTAGTGGATTAGAAGGTTGTTGTTTGGCTTGAAGTTGTTGCTCTTCTTGCCATTCAAATACTAAACTTCCTCCATTTGGTAGGGACCTTCATGAGCAAGTCCCTCATCAGCACATTTATGTTCTACACCTTCCAGGGTGCCCACTTCATTTGTTGAATGACTTCTTCTTTCTTGATGACTCAACCTTCTCATCAATTCATCTAACTTTGCTTCTATGACTGACATCTTATTCAGCTAAATCACACCTCCCCCTCTCAATCCGCTGTTGCTCCCTGAAGCCTCAGATGAAGCTCTATAATTGCTCTTGGCTAGCTCCTCTATCAATTGAGTAGCCTCCTCAACGTTCTTCGGCCCTACAAATGCACCTCTAGGAAGCTGCTTCCTCTTGTCATTTTGAGGTGTAGTTCATTGCATGGTGAAAGATATCCATATGAGTCATCTTCTTTATTCCATGCATTGGACATCTTCTTAAGCGTATTTGAATCATTCTAAGCATTGTACAAGATTCATCTTCTTAACGATGGCAATAATTTCTCTTTTCCTATCTAAAGTGAGAGTAAGAGGGAAAAATCTGCTTAAATAAGCTTCCACCAGCTTCTCCCAATTGCTCACTAATCCATATGGTAGGGACTTAAACCAATTGGCTGCAATGTCCCGTAGTGAAAATGGGAACAACTGCAATTTGATCACATATGAATGGACTCCATTTAGCTTAAGAATCTACCCAAGTGCTCATTTGGGTCTTCCTTAAAGGTGCGCACGACTGGTCTGCTGTGAGTGATAAGAGCAGGCTTCAATTGAGAAGTTATTTGGCTTTCCAGTGGATGGGTACATCTAACAGCTGAATGCTGTATATGATCACTAGCTTTTAGAGGTCCTCCATTGTCTTTTGTCTCTACCCGAAGTCATCATTTATGAATTAGTGTGTTCTTATTTACTTCTCCTATGCTCTTGCCGTAGGCCTTCTCGCTCTCTTTCTTCAAATTTCTCAATTTCCTCTCTAGTTCAGTATCTAGTGGTAATAGATCAGCTCTTGTTCTTACATTGCATATGAAAGTGCACAAGGACCCGAAATGATGATACATCAAACCAAAAGATATTAGTGATAAAACAATAGAAAGATAACAAATTAATCATTTTACAACTAATTAGGTAAACTGTTTTTGAAAATTTTGTGAAAATTGATAAAATCTCTGGGTTGAAAAATGTTCAAAAACCAGCAACTTCCCTTAATATTGATCCTTAAACTCTACCAATCCTTGCAGCAAGATCAAACCCGACAGACTAAAACAGATCACCTGTACCTCCCCAACCCAAATTACCAAAGATTATTCAGTCTCCTGACAACGATGCCAAAACTTACTGTAATTCACAAAATATGTGATCACCTCAAATTTTCAAATATTAACCAACAAAGGTCTATTCAAATTCCCACAACCATGCCAAAACTTATTAATCAAAACTACTAATTTCTGGTTGAGGTACATAGTAAATCTACAAAAGAACAAGGGGAAGTACTCGAATATTAAATCTACACCAAAATCTACCACCAAGGTGAACCCCATGATCAATGATGACGAGGCGTCCTTACTCCGAGACCACACTGCTACACACCAAGAAGAGAACCTTCAAGTTAGAGGTTAGAACTTCACTAGTGATTTATCAAAGTGGTCTTTAGAGTGCATTAGTTCAATGAACATCAGTTTGATTTACCCCTAAGTGACGCTTCTTACTCTCGTGTCGTCTATCCTGTGTCACCAAGGATCTTGAAATCGTAGAGCATAGATACAACTCTTTTAGGTATAAAACACTGATATTCAAAACAACTCATTACAAGAGCAATACATATTAAATCAATCCGCTTTTCATATCAAACAACATTTAAATCTACAAAATCGAAACAACAAATTCCTTCCGCATGGGATTCACTTTTTCGCACCGATTGCAAATAACAATGACTAATTGATCAAAAAATTCATTGAAATTGAAATTGAAATCACATCAATAAACCTGGATTCCGTAATAACCTAATCCATCAAGTTCAAACATAAAATGAAATTGATATATAATAATCTTAGCTCCACATTTCAGTTCTGATCGACTACTTTAATTCTAAAAGAAGGAAAAATTTATCTAGAAATGAAAAGAAAATAAAAAGGAAAATAAAAGAAAAATAAATACAAAGAGATTTCAACTATTCCAAAAGCTCAAGAACTTGATGAAAGTTGCCGAAACTCCGCTTCACCCACCTTGTGAGTTTCTATTTATAGGCCCTAATTATCAGCTAGCGAAAACGAGGCGTGGACTTCAAAAGCCCAAAAGTTCGTCTAGTCGCCTTTGATCGCGGCTCACTGTGCTGTGACTCTACATGTTGAAGTTGTGACTGATGTTGCGACATTGCTCTTCGCCTAGCTGTACAATGTCGTGACTCTGGTTGTTAATGTCGTGACATTGCTTTTATTGTCTTTGCTTTTCTAGCCTTGCTATGATGTCGTGACTTTGGAATTTGATGTCGCGACATTGAACTTTTCTCTTTTGAGTCTTGATATCGATGTAACGACATTGACTGATGCCATATTCTTAGTCGATGCCGAGACATTGGAATTCTGATGCCTTCACTTGTTGATACCACATTGAATCCCGATAAACAAGAAATTCAGTCTTGATGTCACAACATTGAACTTTTTGTTTTGCTCACCTTAGCTTATGTCATGACATCGACGGATCTCACAACATTCGCTAATGTCGCGACATTCTACCCGATGTCGCAACATTGAGTTTGATCACCTTACCGTTTCCTCTTGTTGATTTTTGCTTTTCTAAATTCAGAAACATAATCTGCGTGGAAACTTGATAATTTTGCATTAAATTGAACTTTTAAGCCTTAAATATACATGAAAAATGGGCTTAAAAATAAATGAGTTAGACTCATCAGTTATCCACAAGCATTAAGATTATAATGAAAAACATTAATTTATAAATTGACTTGGTGTTGAAAGATTACAAATAAAACCATAAAACACAATGTTCATAAGCTGGTTATATCATAGCCCTAGATAAAAAAAAACCCCTAAGACATAACTAGACTAAAAGAAAATATAAAATGAAAACATAAGGGTAGAAAAGAAGGTGGCTTATGATTTTTCCAAGTTGGGCTTCACGCTTTCACGAAAGAGTTCCCTCGATCCATCCTTTAGTTTCCACCTCACGCCTTTTTGTTCTACCTTTTCTTCTCAGCTTCCTCTCTTTTATATACATGAATGAAGGGCAAGAGAACCTTATTTTTTGTGTTTCTTTCCCTTTTTGATCATCCCAACAACCTCCCTATCGATTTTCATGATCTAAATTTCTAATTTGAGCAAAAATTGCAATTTTCGCATTTACTTTCACAGTCACTATTCATCGCTACAAAATTTTTGCATTTATTATTTTCAGGGTATTGATCCCACTCGGGAGGGAGGCTCTCAGATCTATTTGAGTACCTCAGCTTAACATCATTTCACTATTGGAAAACGAGTGATTTCGAGAAAGATTTTTAAAACAAAATTTAAAAAAAAAAAGCAAAGTAAAGGTGGGAAAGATTAATGGCTAATTGTATAATAATCAAATCTAATAATGAACTCAAGGATGAGAGATACTAGGGTTGATTGTCTCAATTGGTGTATTTTGATTTATATGTATTAAGCATAGGTTAAGTGAATGTGTACTTATGTCGGTTCAAGGAACAAGGTATGATTTTTACACTCTTGTGTCTTTCCTCAATTTCGCATACCAACTTCCTATTCACCGCTAGATCCTTCTAGGTAATTAAATGTGGTACTTTTCTAAGGCAGGTCTTTCCTTGGGTGTCCTACTAATCTCCGCTATGTCCTTACAATAAGACTAGCTGAACTATGCTTGAACCAATGACCACTAGGTCCTTACGGTCTTCACATAGTGCTGAATTAGTGTCTTTGCTTAATAAAATCCATTAATTACTAGACATTTCTAGTTCCCTCAATTTCTTTGATTAAGTTAAGTTGACTTTTTCAATTAAAACACATTGGCATGAAATGGTTATGGCCCAAGGGATGATTTCCAGTTGTCACTATGGAATCCCTAAGTGAATCTCTCATAAACTAGGTCTCACACACATTTCCTAATACAAATTAATTGCAAGAAACCGTAATAATCCTAAGACTACACCAACTAACATCAACATAAACACGCATTCATAAAATCATAAACACGCATTCATAAAATCATATAAAACTATTCTAAAAATGATATAAATCAAACATCAATCTTAACAATCAACCCTAAAGAATAGTTTAGTACTCATTATAACACTCCAATCTATCAAAATCATGTTTATCTTAACAACAATTCAAGAGAGATGAGAAGAGAGTCAACCTTTAGAGATACACAAACATGAGTAGAGGTCACATTCCCACGAAGAGATCTATTAACAGATCTCAAAGGATCATACAAATCAAAGCAATATTTCACAACAATCGCAACCCTAGATTGTTTTAAGAATGAAAGGTGAGAAACCCTAGCATAAAGTGTCCTTTGCCTCCAAGTTTGAACCCTAATCATTTTTACAAATGAAGAATATATGTCCTTGGAAAATGGGCTAAAACTAGGCCAAAAATAGCAAGAAACTAAGCTGCTCGACTTCGCCATGTTGCGACATGAAGACCTCCTCATGTCGACACGCCAAACGACGTTTGCAAAAACAATAGTATCGGTCATGTCACGCATACGACGAACATGCATCTCATCATCATAACAGGTTGCCGATGTCATGGGGTGGACATGATGTCACCGACATGGAAAAAGAATGATCCAGGTCTCGACCGTGATGTCGATATAGTGCCCATGTCGTGACATGGGGTCTATTTTAGCAATTATACTCCATATTTCTTCTAATCTTGTTCATTTTGCTTGCTTTTTCATTCTTATATGCAAAACAAAGGCCAATAGGGGGATAAGTGTAGATTGAATGAATAGGGTCTGAATTTAGCATCAAAAGATCAATTTATTCAAGAAATTCATGCTAAACTGCACACAAAATTCACGCCTAACACACTTCAAACTTAGCATCTTCATCCCGCCAAAGAAACAACTCATTTTCTTTATTCATTCTAAGATTCCACCTTATCTTCTTCTAATGGATATTTTAGAGGGTGCTTGGTAATTATTCTTTGCTGACTCCTCAAAAAACTAAGTCACTTCCTTGGCCATTTTTCGTGTGATCGAACCTCCACAAGCCTTATCGATTAAAGCTCTAGTTGAATAGTTCAACCCATTGTACAAAGTCTATACTTACGACCAAAGCTCATACCAATGTTATGGGAATTTCCTTAGCAATTCTTTGAAATGTTCCCAAGCATTGCATAAAGTCTCTTGATCACCTTGTCTAAACCTGTAATCTCATTTGGTTTCACAAAGTGAGTCAGGAAAATTCTTCAAAAAGGCTTCAATCATCTCCACATTTCAATGGAAATTTTGAGCTGTTGTGTCTCAGTTCCTAGCTTTCTCCTAAGGTGCGGGAAAAGTTTCAATTTAATGGGATGTCATACTCACCTAATCTTTATATTTCTACAAAACTCGAGAAAATTTTACAAGGGTACATTCAGATCTTCCGAACGATTGTCTCCAAATTATTGTTGTTGTACCATCGAGATTAGACTAGGTTTCAGCTCAAAATTGTTTGCATTGATAAATTGTTGTCAAATTTCCAAATAATTATCATAAAGCATGTTTCCAATAAAGCCTCCCAAAGCTCTGCCTCCGATTCACGAAAAATCATCTGGTCATCAAGCTCCTTCACTGTATCTAGTATTTTGAATATCCTCTATTATGACTTGTTCCACTTTTGACTTTTCTAGTTTTCTCAAGGTCTTCTCAACCTTAGGGTCAAAAGGAAACAACTTTGAAGTCGGCTTCCTATGCATACAACCACAATGCATGAAAACACTAAACAAAGAAAATAAACAAAGGAAAAACAAAGAAAATAAGCAAAGAAAAACAAAAGGAAAATGACAAAAAAATATTCCCAATCTAAATTAAACTCAAATTAGCAAAATTTTCATTCACTAATATATAAATCCAAACACATCAAAACATATACCCTAACAACAATACCAAAAACTGTTAGACTTCGCTTGCTTATTATAAAATGCTTCAGTACGCAGTTTATGAGTCACAAGCTACAGCACTTCAATTAAAATAGGTATCAATCCTACTGAGGAGGTTAACGGGGAACTGAGTAATTTAACCATCATCATTTCATTATCTTAGAAAATGAGTGTTTCGGGAGAATGATTTTCAAACAAAATTTGGGGCAAAAACAAAGCAAAGTAAAACAAAGGAAAGATTAATGGTTAATTTCATGAATGAATCAAAATTGAAGAACAAACTCATGATAGATACTAGGGTTGATTGTCCTAAACTGATAGGCTGATTTATATGTATTAAGTGTAGTCAAGAACCCTGTAATTACTCTTAATTCATGAACATATATGTTTACACTGTGTCTCCCAATTTCCTATTCACCTATATAGACCCCTCACAATGGTATTTGTCCTATGGGTGTCACACTCACCCATCTGCTTCCTATGTACACCACTGGGGCCCTTTAGGCTTAGTTGGGCCTGGGCCTCTCGAGCCTCGAGGGGCTTGTGTGGTCAGCGCGTATGTGTTCAATGAAAGGCCAGGCTTATTTTTTAGTTATTGGTACGTGCCAGAGAAGTAAGTGGTTTCGCAGGTTTTAACTCACCTGAATATCGGAGTATGTCGAATTTGGAGCACTTGGGCTTGTTTTGATCATATCTCCCTTATCCGAACTCAAAATCATGCACCATTTATTTTGTTTGATTCCATACTCATTGAAGAATTATCTGACAAAATTTGAGAATTTTTTATCAACCGGCCAATCAAGTTGGAAATCGGCTAAGCCGCTCAATCTGATTCAGTTGAATTTCATTATTCGAAAGCAGTTCAAATCTTGAGCACCAGCTTGTTTGTAATTGGTATCTCCCCATCTAAACTTGAAATCATGTACTATATTTCTTTGGATCCCTACTTCCTTTCAAGGAACATTATATCAAATTTTCTGGATTTTTAATCTGATTGACCGCTTGGGGAACTCAGACACTGACCATCTGCTAGCTTCATGGAGCATTGTTTTCTTGCTGATTTTAGCCCAAATCCCATTTGGTTCAGCCCATGTTCGATCAGTCCTAGGCATGGGTTGGGTCTAGTTTCAAATATGTTATGGGTTCAGAACTCACCTTGGGTCCACTTGGATAATTGTGTTGCTTAATATACAATGTAATACCATGGACCATGGTAGAGGAGTGTTTAAGAAAGGTGGGAAGTCCACATTGATTGAGAGTTCCTGGGATTGAAGGTGCACAAAAATGAAGTGAGTTCAGAGAGAAAAAAAAAAGAAAAAAAGAGGAACAAAAAACGTGAAGGAGAAGAAAAAAAAAAGGAAGGAAAAGAAGAGAGGAGAAAGAAAGAAAAAGAAAGAGAGATTCTCTAGATCCGGGTGGGCGTGGTCTCTCTCATTTTGAAGAGGATTTCCTATAGATTTGAAGGAGTGGATACTTGGTTTTGGAAGTAGAAAATAAAGAAGGGGAGGGGGGATGGGGGGTGGGGTGGGGGGGCGCATAAAGGTATGAAAGTTACATGCTTCTCGTATTGCGCTGTCTGCTTTGATGCTCCCATAAATTGCTTTATGGTACAGGCAACGCCGGTGTCGGGTCTCACTGCCTGAGCTCTAACTCGTACTCCATTTATTTTTTTTGGATTTTTGACTCTATGAGGAAGATTTTGAAAATTTTTGAGAACTTTTCTCAACCAGTTGGATCGGTTGGGAAACTAGATCAGCCGGTTCATTAAGTTATATTTTCCGGAATAGCATTTAGGGTAATTAGCATCGTCAGCCATTTCACTATTCAGAGGTCAACTGTACTTGGTTTTATTTTTATCTTAACTCAGAGAAAGATTCTGAAAATTTTGAGAATCAAGCTCTCAACCTGATGAATCGGTTAGAAACCTAATCAACTCGGTCTGTTTTATTTTTCAACAACAACAGTGGCACTCTGCTGACCTTTTTTCAAGTTAGAACTATACACCCTTACTTTGGGATTTCTATGTAAAGAAATTTTGACAAATTTGAATCATTCGATCCAGCTAACCATAGAACTGATCAACCATTAGTTGGCAGGTTTTAAACAACAAAGAGGTATTTGCTTAAGAGCCTGACCTGCTTCACTCATTTGAAGTCGACCATACACCATTATTTCGGGGTTCCGTGCATCTTAGACTTAATGTTCAAAATTTTTGATTATCTCTAAACCGTCAACTGGGTCGGGAACTAGATTAGCTAGTTCATTGTGGGTATTTTTTTCCAAGACAGAGTTAGTATTTTACTTATTTGCTTCGCTTCACTCATCCTGCTCGTGACCATGCATTAAGCTATTTTATGATTTCATTCATTAAATAATATTCAAAGGAAATTGAGAATTTTTATCAATCGCCGGACCATTGAGAACTATCAACTCATGCAGGACAACTTTACATCCCTATTTACAATTTCTCGCCTGATCCCTCGTGGCTCAAAGTCCTACTTGTACTCAATGCATTTTTAGGCCATATTTGGGGTCTGCTGGTTTCAACCTGAATTAGAGGTCCCGCTTCAAGGCAAGACACTAAGTTAGGTGAGTTTGATTGTGAATCGGTGATCGTGGTTAGTGAATTTTCATTCGAGAAGGTGGAAAGAAACAAACATCCGAATCCCCTCATTTTCCTTTCTCTACTTCCATTTTGAACACGAACTTTGGTTACTTGATCATGGATGCATGATGTGTGCTTATGCTTATTAACTAACTATATTCTAGCCAAGATGGCCAGTGGACCACAGTACGTGCTCGCTTTCGTATTTACATTTATATGCATACATAATGTTTAGACTATGTTCGCGTGCATTTCCGAGCTTATCGACCGACTTATGCAACGCCGCCATGATCATAACACCACAGTTTTTTGGTCGAAAGTGTTTATGCATGTTAGATACCGAGTAGGTTGTTTGGCCCGGGTCATCTGCTTAGCCCGAGCCGATCGATCGATTCAATTCATATGATCCTGGGGCCACCCAATTCATTAGCAGACCGTTGCAGGAGTGCTACCCTGTATGAGGTACTTTCCCAATATAACCTGATCCCCGACCCAAATCTAGTTTTGTGGGACTTCGCTTTTTCCCCGACCGATCAATGAGGGGCTGTCTACTTGATTTTCCCCATAATAAATAAAAACAAAAAGTAAGTGGTGACTCCAAACAAAAGCGTTTCTCATTGGGGATGGATTTTTCAAAGCTTGAAAATCAACTCACTTTTTTTTATTAATAGTGAGTCGCGTTGGCCCGTGGATGGGGTAGGGTCCACATCACCGCTAGGTCCTTCTAGGTCATTGAATGTGGTAGTTTTCTAAGGAAGGTCTTTCCTTTGGTGTCCTATTGGTCTCCACTAGGTCCTTACAATAAGACTACCTAAATTATGCTTGAACCGAGCACCTCTAAGTGTGGTGACCCCCGAGCCCGGCCCGACCCGGGACATGAAGTCCAACCGAAACCCCTCGGCGCCTGCGGCTTTATTTCTCATTTTCCAGGTGCTATTAAATTTTAGTTTTCAAAAGTGTCGCACCCAATCCCCGACTCGACCCAAGCACACATCCAATGAGCCCTACATCTAAATATTCAATTATCTTATTTGGCTTGTGTTATTATTTTAAATTTTTAATTGCGTGAAGATTTACTGGGGCAAGCTCCATAAAAACATTTACACATTAAAAGGCTCATACCACTTACATTTAACAAAAATACATTTACAAAAATAATGATTCGTAGTTCAACTAGCTTTACAAAAATGTCAATGCCCGGGGCAAAGAAATGGAGTAATGCACAGGACTGAGCATACCCGCGCTTCTTTCTCTGGCGACTCCTAGCTCCCTCGATCTCGGCCCGCTTCAAAGTCTATCACACTGCCAGCATTGATAAAAACAATACGCTGGCATTTTCATGCTAAAGCTCACGCTTTTCTATTCCATTTTCGCTCAAGATAAAAATCATGCATTTATCAAAATAATGTTCTTTATACAATATCGCTAATAAAAGATACTAATACAAATACACTTTTCAATACCACACGCTTATTAGATTTCACATATTATAGAATTCTAAGATCTACTTACGTGATTCAGCTTGGTGAATCCCGCCTTGCTCGCCATTCAAGAGCAAATGTGGTTTCACACTAATATTACCGTCTCACATATGACTAAAGAATTGACATTCACGCATGCATTCAACAGAACTTCGTCTCGTTTATCATTCAAGAGAATGTGATTTGATTCAAGATACTGGTCTCACATATGACTATAGAATCATATCCATGACATATTCGGGCCGTGAATCCTCGCCTTGTTTGTCATTCAGTAGCAATGTGATTTCGCATTAGACAAATATTTGCCACTCCTTCATGACGAATCTGCTGGTGAATCCCGTCATGTCGGGTCATCCACAATACGGCTCAAATCACCTCCTACTTATGCAATAAATTGGCCAGAGCTCAAATACACGCATACTTGCCGATATTTGTCAAACATTTCAAATACTAATCATTCGAATCGATATATATGTATATTTCACAAATAGAGAGCAATATGAGAATAAAGAACGTGTAGAGAACAAACTAGAATAAAGATCGAGTTTAGAACAAACAAAGAATAAAGAACGAGTATAGAACAAACCAATTATCGATTCCATTTCTTTCTCGATATCAATCCTAGGTCAGGTTGTCGTCTTCACCGCACTCAAATAAATACAATTATCACTTAGTGGTTAAGCACTAACTATACTAAACGAATATCACTTCGAGGCTACGAGGTACGGCACGCTGGACTTAGTCTCATCTATCTAACCCTTATTATTCATTTTAGGTTCCTATACTAACGGTGTACATGAATTTAGGCTTAAATACATAACACTTAATAACTGTCATTTTCAGGGCTCACATGTACCACACTGACCAGACGGGTACATGTTGCATTCTGTTGACATACCGGCATGCTGGACATACCCCAAGACATGTTGGCTCAGGTGTACCCAGACACCCGTGCACTGTGACCGGTACATGTCTCTGAAATTTTCCGCATTTGCCTACTTTCCACTTCCCCGATACCATGCCACCTCCTTATATAACTTCCCATTCCTTAATTCCTCAAAATCACTCATGGAAATCATCCAAAACAACTTCAAAATACTGTATTGGTGGTTTGGAACCTCACACAAAACCCTAGGTAAAATCCTATGAATTCACCCAAAGGTCCATCAATTCTTTCAATATCATATAATTTGATGATTCCATGTTTATTTTCTACTATCTGGGCCACCCACAACCTCAACAATTTGCTGGTCATGATCTTTCCACAAACCATAGACAAAGGAGGACACCTCAACCCAAAGCCTTAGGGAAATCAAAACACACTTGATCCAAGATGCAAACATACCTTGTCGGGTCTTCCTCTCCTTTCCTTCTTCTTCCTTCTTCTTCGTCTCTCGTTTTCTTTCTGCTTCCGCCGCTTATAGGGTGGAGACCAAATTGGTGAATTTTGGCTTCTTCCCTTGGTACCCCTAATCTTTCATCAAAAGGTCCTTGGATCATTTAAATATTGCAAATCAACTTATTTTGTATTTCTTATGTCCCATCTCCACTCCCCCCTTTATGATTTGTATATCCTTTATGGTAATTAAATTTTTCCTCATATAGCCGCCACAATTTCCGTTCACTAAATTTATCACTCTCATAATTGTCACTTATTAATTTTTCCTAAAAGACAAGTTTGGTTCAATTCATACTCGTAATACATAATAAAATTATTATAAAAATCTATGGTATTTTCATGCTACACTAAGTCTACAGCTTCACACATAGAATTGGTGTTCACTCTAATAAAATCCATTATAATGACATTTCTAGCTTCCTCAAATTCTTTTGATTAGGGTATTACCTGATTTCTTTCAATTAAAATACATTGGCATGAATATCATGCTCATGATGATTTACTATTACTATAAATCCTAAGTGAATATCTCATAAACACACATTTCCCAATACAAATTAATTGCAAGAAACCTTAATAATCCAAGTTCTACTAACTAAATACAAACCCAAATACACACATTCATAAAACCATTCTAAAAATGATATAAATCAAACATCAACATTAACAATAAACCCTAGAGAATAGTTTAGCTACTCATTACAACACTCAAATCTATCAAATCATGTTTATCTTACCACACAGAGAGACATATGAAGACAAAGCTGAGATACAAATGAAATATGTGGATAAAGAGTTTCAAAACTTTGATTCCAATCAGAGATTGTTAGAGAAGTGCTCTTCTAAAGGAAATCACCCTCATAGCTTGTCAGACATCTTAGGCTTCTACCAAGGTATCTTCATTAATTTGATATTCATGTATGAATTGATTTAGATCTTTAATTTGATTCAAGTCCATGGTATAACAGGCATGTAAGGAAATCATGATGAGATCATGATAATAAGATTCGATCATGTGCAATTATACATCTAAATATCTCTGGGTAGTCACAGATTTACAGATTGAACATTATTAATCCGCATGTATCTAGCTCATGTCATACTCCTCGATTGGATCACAAATGGGATCTTATGAACTATGATCATGAGTTGGATTTAGGAGTTGATGCCATGTGGATGCTTGCTAAGAGTAGCTAGGTACATCGAAGACTTGCTATGAGACAATTGATGAGTGTCGAAAACACTCATTATATACCCGGTTTTTAGTATGTTTTTGAGAGTGTTTGTAAACATTAAGATCAGTAAAAATCCTGAAAAACAATTCACATGGTCAAAGTGAGTCCTTAACAAATTGTGAAAGATTAGGGACATCTTCTGGGTTCATTCACAATCAATATCCAATGTCCTAGAACTTGTTATTAGATTACTACAGCAAATCCCAGTATGCTACTAACAGAAGGTAGATAGCCATCCTCGAAGTTTGGATCCTTTCAAGTCTACCTTCATAATATACAAGAATGACTCTAGTTCCAAATTGAGCCAAATTGCCTAATTTCTTCATTGAACCAAAGAATAGAACCTCAAACCCTTCCTTATTCTAATCCCCATAAGAAAGAACCCTTTTATTGTCAGCCAAGAAAATAACCTCAAAACATAAAAGGACAAGATTTGGGGAATGTTATTTTGATTTGAAGGTAAAAACAAGAATGAAGGATGGAAAAGAAAGGAACAACAAAGGAAAGAATTAAAGAAAAGTCAAAGATTATAAATTGTCAAATTATAATAAAGTTTTTTCTTTTCGCCTTCCTTTCAACAATTAAGTTCATAGTGTTTTTCAACACCTAGTACCCTAATGCCAACTAGTATGGAGCTGCTAACCCAAAGTTCTCTAAGAGTAGAAAGCCAAAGACAAAACATCGCATTATTTTCAAAATCTTGACAAGTAAAAAGAAAAGAAAAGGGCTTCCATCTAAAGGGATCACTTGATAAGAATGATAGTGAAAATAAATTATCAAGATGAGAGTATGCAAGATATGATACATTAAGATCAAGTTTTGGGGAATATTTCTTTTATGACATCAGTAGAAACAAAAGGGATGAAGGATAGAGACAAAAATGCAAAAATAAAAGATTGGAATCTTGTAATTTTTAGCCTGAAGTCCCCAATTATCCACCCAATTACCTAAGCCAAACCCAACCCTAAAAGACCCTATAATTGATTCAAGGTTGTACTGGGTTTCACATTAGTGTGAGACTAACATGGAAAAACAAGCATATGAGACTTAAAATGACATACGTGAATCAAGTAAGGCCTTAGAAGATTAAGTAATTTTGCCAAGGAGAAAGGAGCACACAACAATACTCCCACATGTGCACATCAGATGAATCGATCGATTTGTTTACATTTGTAAAATCATTAGTTTGTTTTGTAGACAATAATTGAAAATTTTCCTAAGTCTGGAATTGAAACTAAATTTGAAACCAGCCGCAACCTAACTATTTTCAATTCAAGAACATTAAAAGCAAGGATTGTAGTAGAAAATGTAAATAAATGTTGTCCAAAATAAGTTATATTGATAAACAAAATTTTCTTCTTTGCTTGGGGACAAGAAAACTCTAAGTTTGTAATTTGATATTCAATCATCTATTTTTAATCATTAGCTGGGATTTAATATATTCAGAGTTGTTTCAATGCCAAATTATGGAATGTTCACCAACTTGGTGTTTTGCAGGTTTTAATCAAAAAGGAGAAAATTCCAGCAAGAAAGAAGAGAAAAAGAGCAATTGCAGCAGTCTATGTTGCGATAGAGTTTTCAGGTGGCTGGCAACATCCGCTTAGCAGCGGAGCTCTTCGCGACAAAAGACAAGCAGTGTCACGATAGAAAATGAAGAATCCATAATTCAAAGCTTGAGAAAAGAAAGTTTATGTTGCTTAAGGTTTTTCAAAGAAGATGTTAACATCAGAAGAATTTGTCGTGACAAAGAAGCTCTTGCTCGACATAACAAAGCATAGCAAAGCATGTCGCAATAAGATACCACATGACACCGATTATTGCAAATACGAAAAGCTGGCATGTATATATTTTTGTATGGTTAATCACGCGACATGGTATCAGAGGTCGCGACATGCATGCTTGCTTAATGAATTGACCTAGTCGCACAAAAAATCCAATGTCGCGACATACTTCAAACCTAAGAGATGTTTCTATGTCGCGACAGGATCTTAAGGTCACACATAAAAGATAGTTTAATGTATTGATAAACAAGGTCGGACAGACTCTTCTATGTCATGCGATAAAGATTTCAACACAAGGAAGAGAGGTCTTGTCACGACACAACCAACTGGTCATGGCACAAATATGTCAATACAGAAAGCCTTACGAGAATACGACAAAAACCTAATGATAAAAACATTCATAACACCAAGAGACTATGTCGCAAGATCAAAAGGAAGTTGCAACAAGAAATCATCTTAGGTGGCAACAAGACTTTGTCGCGATAAACTTTCCTGGTCACAACAGACTTTCCTGGTCGCGACAGAAATGCTAACAATACAAGAAACATTGTTGCAACAAGAACCAACAGAAATGCTGTCGCGACATAAAAACTGAGTCACGATACCAATTTGAAGAAGCAGCATAGAAATATCATCACAACAATTGTCATGCAAAGATGAACTGATCTTGGTAATCATGAGATTGTCACACATAGAACATATAGAAAGATAAGAATCTGTTATAGATTGTTAAAGAGCTAAAGAACGATCTGTCACGACAGAGGAAACTCTGTTGTGATAGAATGTGAATATGTCAAGAAAGAATATTTTATCGTGGACCAAGAAACTTGTCACCGAATCCAAGAAGGATGGCCAGAAGGAGCAAAAGGTCAGAACAGCACTTTGCAGTCGTAATAGAGATATGCGATAAAGAAGTAAAACTCTATCACAACAACACTTTCAGCTACCTACGTAGAATGCAATATGGGCCGCACTGGGATCCACAATGCAACACCCCAGGCCCAAACTGGCTCTATAAATAGAAACAATTTGAGGAAAGTGAGGCAGTCAGTCGACAGAAAAACCATAGCATCTGGGGAGCTGAGGACTATTTTGTATTTTTGTACTTTTTATTTTATTTTATTTTTCTTTTATTCATAAATTATATTTGTTAATTTAAATTTGTTATCGGACTTGGAAATAGTTGAATGTTCGTAAGTTTAGAAGTTGAGCTAAATTGTTAAAGATCAATTCCAATACGCTTGAATCGAATGAAATTCTAGATAAAAGCTGAATTTATTTCTTTCACTGATTATTGCTACATTAGAAATATTTGATCAAGATATTTTTAAGTGAACACTGATTCAGCTGAGAAACACACAACTCACGGAAAGATCCATGTTAGTTGCGGTATTTCCCGACAATTAGAAAGAGATCTCTTGGATTGAGAATTTTGAGTTTATTCAATGTGTCGTTTATGAATTTTTCCCAATATTATAACTTTATACCCACTAAGGACCATTGTTTGCCTGACAGGAGGCCCCTCCGAAAGACACAGAGATGGAGATTCTCGCTGAGAGCATTACACATTTAGGGGTATGCTAGACTAATATTGAAGAACTAATGAGCTCTGAAAGATTACTTAGATAAATCACTAATTTACTCATGGTTTGAGAATTAGTCGAGGGATCTATCAATTTAATCAATTGTAGACTTCCTCGGGTCTGAGGAATGATCTTCGATCCCGTGCTACTTAGATTTAATCAAGGAAAGGGAGAACTCTTTAAGATCTTAAGGATGAGACATCATTCATTCAGAAATCGCTAAATGGCCCTCAGACGCCAAGAAATCATAAACATAAGAAACTGTATGAAGTATCGGGAAAGAAAATACCCAGATCTTATAGAAAATATGATTACGGTTAGATACATGTTTCATAAAATGAACATGACTCTCTAATCAGTAAAATGTAGCGGTTAAGGGAGAAATCCAAACTATATTACTTTGCTTTTGACACACTTTGATTCCAATTCATGATAGAATAGAATTGAGATTATGTTGTAGGAATTGATAATTTCACAACAAATGAAATCCCAGTTGTCTACTTAGCAATAACTGGCTCAGTCCGTATTAGTCTAAGACTTTAAATTTTCCTTTATTATAGATGTGAAATTAGATAGTAGAATTCTTAGCTCGTTACTAAAATTTTATGAAATGGAAGTTCACAGCGTGGAACTCGAGTGTCGTAGTTGAACTTAAATTCTTCAATTTCTGTAGATATCCCACTTAGGTCCACTTTTATTACTTGTACGACCTTTTCACTTGCAGCATTATAACAAAACTAAATCTTCAATAAATTCATTGACAATTCCATTTTATTTTGAGCATATAAGTTCTGTTTGGTCTAAATAAGTTTTTGGTGCAGCTTTTATTTACTAGTTAATAAATTCTTTGGTAAGAGTAGAAGAAATTTGATATATACACCCTTTTGGTCAACAAGCTTTTGTTATTCACATGTCTAAGTTTAGTGAGAGCACATCATATGTTCACTAGTAAATTCAATTCACTGGGTCCACTATTACCTCAATTTATGTCTATAGTTATTATCCATCTCTAGCCGTTTCTTCTCCATGAGCTCAAATTCCTTGAATTGTTCCTTGTAAAGATATTTGAACCCCTCTCGCTTCTACAACATCGGCTTCCATCTTTTCCTTTATCTTTTAAAATGGTCAACACATCTTCATCCCTTTTCAACGTCATCAGAGAAGATATATTTATTTTTTAAATCCAAATTTTCAGATTAGTAAGTTCTTTTCTCTCATTTCTATTTCTTTCTTTCCATTCCTCATCTCTTTGCTCAAGCGCATTTGTTCCTGTTGTTATTTTCTTCTCTCGAAATCACTCAGAAACAATATCTCGATTTTCTCGTTGTCGTCCCACCTTTTCTCTCCATTTCTATTGACACCAACATATCTATAATCTCCGTGATTTCCGCGGATTGCTCTTGGAACACCCCATCGTTTAGAAAATTCTCCTCCCTTACATTAGAGGAGAATGACTAATGAGCCTTTCCGCATTTATCCCTCCAATGCAAATAGCTCATTCGGGATTTGTTCCATCCCTACTCAGTCCCTTCTTCATGCTCCTCCGCCCACTCCACAATCTCCATTTCCTTTCTCTTTATGTTCTTTAGGCCTTTATCACCCCTCACTGTCGCAAAGGAGAAACCTCGACAAGCTCTCCGCCCATGTCTTTAACTCGCCTGCAAAATGCGTAGTCTAGTAACGTTGTTGGATGAGGGATTAGTCCCTTCGACATTCCCGGAAGTACCTATGATGATTCTATTGTCTTTCCCCTACATTAGAACTTGTATCTCTTCGTATGGGCATACAAGATAAAGGCTTTTCTCCTTTATATAAGGCTCGGGGATGTTTTCATGAATTATAACGGCAGGTCGAAATAAAACCACACCTTTAGCTTCTTCCTACTAGTGAGCATCCTCTGTTGATGGATTCTCTTGCTGCATTCCACTTCCCTTCCAAATCATGAATCTCTACTATCTTCTCGATGGTCAGTTCCTCGAAACAGCTTTTGTACTTATATCCATTCTAGATCTTGGATTCGGGAAAACTCATCGATCCTTCATGTCCTAATGTGAACCCATATCTCCTCGACCATATTGAATCCTCTCTTTCTCCATCATGTCGCATAGAACTCCTTGACTACACAAAGAAACTAAGTGGTTCAGGTTTACGTAACAAGCTCTAACCCATTTTTCTATCATCTCTATGTTAAATAATTGATCGAACCCCCTTTCTCTCGATAAACCCTTTGTAAATCAAATTCTTCTCCTAGAAGGAGGTGCTTTGTCCGAAATGAATGCTTACCCACCTTCGTGCACTTTAGCTCGTCATCTACTTGTTAAGCTCTTTTCTCGCTTTCTTCCCGAAATGGCTTTGCTCCTTCCGCCTTCCCGTGCCCCGCCACCGGTTGTTTCTGTATCAGGTTCTAGATGAACCTCTGCTTCACTTGCTGCATATTCTGCCATCATCTCACCGAGATTTGGGACCAGGTTTTGGGGTTTTGCCATGGATGAGATCTGAGTTCGGGGGGGTTTAGGTCTTTGAATCGCAGTACTAGACGCCGTAATATGTGAAGAAAGAGGAAATTAGGTGAGAGTATGAACAGATGTGAGGCACTGGAAGGAGGCGGGTTGCTTTGAAACATTCTTCGCTTAATGGCTCAATGAATGAATGTTTCTTCATTTGTTTACACCAATGTGATTATGGTCACACAATAACCTTTCGACTTAATTATAGAATTTATTTTCAGGCTCTTCAAATTAGAATTCGCACCCAACCTTTATTATCACCATGTCGCGACACTCTTCTTTAGGGGTCATAAGCAGAATCTTGTTGCGACAAGAAAAATATTGTCGTGGCAGAAACTACCTTAATGTTTATCCGCTTTAATACAATGTCGCGCATTACAGTAGCTAATCGCCGCGACACTTTGTCGATCAATCAACTGCCATGAATGTCGTGACATTGAGAAGAACGCCGCGACACTCTCTTCAATTATTCACCTGAGGTCAGGTCGCAACATTCTAACTGCGTCGCGGACACAAAATTGCCCCTTCACTAGTCTAAAATTATTTATGTCAGCGCATGTGAAAGTATAATAAAAATCAACCACTAGGATTACTTGTAGAGGTATCTCATTTCTTTTGTTTATCTTGCCCATGCTCTAACATTTGTCAAAATGCTTCACCCACTGTAATACTTGAATGTAGTCAATAAAAACTCGATCGGAGAAATTATGATGCTCTGCCTCCGCAAAGCAGCCCATACGCGATGCGTAGTATTTATCTAAAATTCACTGCTTTGCCTCGTACACATATATCTTGATAATATGACATTCTCCTTCTAAACAAAGAAGCGGTTATCCCATATGTGTAAAACTGCATCGCCCTCAATTTCCTCTTCGATAATTTAGTTCTGGGGCGGGCATACGTCACATGCTAGATAATTCACTGCACAAAGAGATACTAGGCACTTGAACCGCTATTTCCAGCGCTCACGTGAATTTTTCTTCAATTTCAAGGCAATATTTTCCCTCTATTATTAGGTTTCTTCTATTCTGAATAAGTGATTAACTATCACATTATCACTACCTTTTATCTTTTGATTCCAAATCACCTCAGAGCAATAGCACCCATCTAATCGCCTGGGTTTTCAGACATTCGTGCCATGATACTGACACGCATGATCGCATGTATGATGGCATGGGATCCTAGTATGTATGGCCTAAACTTTTCATAAGAAAAAACCATTGCCAACATCTCTTTTTCTATACTTGACTAGTTCTTCTCAGGCTTTATTAAAATTTTGTCACATAGTATATTGCTCAATATTTTCTCGTTCTTTACCCAAGGATCGCCTCCCATTGCATAATCACTAGCATCACACATGATTTCAAAATTCTTGCTCCAGTCTGGTATTGCCATGATAGGAGCTCTGATCAACCTAGCCTTGATCTTTTCAAATGCACATTTACATTCTTTATCAACAATTCAAAATTAAGCTCTTCAGCTACCTGATATGTCTGATATTGAGAAGTCCTTATAAATCTTTCTATGTGCATGTGATAACCCCAAAAAATCCTAATCCCTTTGACTCCGTAGTAGGTGTCATAAGAGTTTCTAATAATAGAAACCTTTATCAACCTCAGTCAAGCTACACACAGTAAATTTTGGCGCCCAAGACAATACTTTAATTACCATAAATGGCATTTTCCTAGTTCAAAGCTAAGTTTGCCTGCACCTCTAAAGTACAATTTCTACCCCGCAATTCTCAAAACTAGATCCATAAACTGAAAAGTCATTCATGAAGATTTCCATAGCCTTCTCCACCAACTGAAAATGGACATCATACACCCTTTGAAAGGTAGCAAGAACACACAAATTCAAATGATATCCTTCTTAAAGCAAAGGTGCATAAGGGACATGTAAAGCGTAGTCTTCCCGTCTGGGGCTATGGAAATCTGATTATATGTAGAATATCCATCAAGAAAATAGAAATGAGGGTATCCTGCCAACCTGTCCAACATTTGATCAATAAAAGACAAAGGATAGTGATCCTTTCTGGTGGCAGTGTTCAATTTCCTGTAATCAATGCTTAATTTCCATCCTTTATTACAATTTTTGTTGGAATTAACTCATTTCTAAGTTACAGTATTATTTAATCCACCTTGCTTAGAACCGCATGAATCGGGCTCACCCGAGGGTCAAGCTATATCATAAATAAATCATGCATTCAAATTATCATTTAAGTGCTTCTTTATGCATTAACCAACACAATCGATTTATCCTTCTCTGATGTTCAATTGATGTTTTTGCATTTTCCTCCAGGAGGATTTTATGTATGTAAATTACAGGACTGATCCCTGTCAAGTCTTCTACTCGGCAGCTATTGCTTTTATGCTTATGAGAATTTCAATCATTTATGCTTATTTTCCGCCAAGTCACCGCGATATCATGGTTTGACCTTTCAACCCTAAGAAGACATATTTCGTGGTCGGGTACTAATTAACCCTAACTTTTTTCAACTTCTTGTGCATTCTCTTCACTACTGCTTGATTTTTCTGCATTGTCTTCATTAAGAATTAATACTGTTTCTCTTAATTCAAAACTAGCATTCAGATATTCAGTATCAAGATCCTCAATATACTAGAAATTCATCATATTTTCATGCATTGAATCTTGATTCTACTACCATCAATCGCCGTAAATGATAGGAACTACTTTTTCAACATTCTTACATTCAGCTTTTTCAAAATCAAGTTGTTTCAAGCTCTTATTAAGATTGAAGTGTACTTCTTCATCTCCCACTCTATGAGCTCTCATTTCTTCACATCAATCAAGGCTAATTCCATTGGTAAGAAAATGGCATCAGAGTGAACTTGCTGTTCTCTAATGTCTATCACAACAAAGTCCAATGGGAAAAATAAACCTTTCCTACCTTTCATCTGGGCATCTTCTCTCCAAGATTCCTTCTAGTTGAGCCATAGATCCGTCCCGATATTTATAGAGTCATTGTCAGAGAGCACTCCTAAACTTAGTATTTTCACCATAGACAATGGCCTTAGATTTGGATGCCAAACCGTAATCACATAAAGCTCTACCACCCATTGCTCCCT
Source organism: Tetrastigma voinierianum (assembly GCA_016808115.1). Classification (NCBI taxonomy): domain Eukaryota; kingdom Viridiplantae; phylum Streptophyta; class Magnoliopsida; order Vitales; family Vitaceae; genus Tetrastigma; species Tetrastigma voinierianum. The sequence continues at coordinate 296,130 of JAEQBH010000326.1, forward strand.
ATAAGATAGTGGAATGAAATTCCCCGATCTTGTATTTTCATCACGTATGTGTTCTTCCGATTATCAGATCGCAATTTTTTGAAGCTTACCACTCCATCTTCATCCATCCCTTTTCGTTATGATAACCACAATTTGGTAATAATGAGGCATCTGTCAATACTCTCAACAAAAGAAATGTTGATCTCTAATTTCGAACATGTTCAAGAATTTATAAATTATTTATCCAATTTTGACTTTTTTGCAAATTTCTGGAGAACAGAAATAAGAGGTTTATAGGCTCTCAATTCTCATTATTTTTTAGTTATTTCTTTAGTTTGTCGTTTGCTGCACCACTAATTTTTCATCCACCCCATTTGTTTAGTTTATTTTCTAGCGCTTTTTTGCTTGTTTTCCTTCTCGGCTTGGCTTTATCTCATCTTCTTTCTCTTTTCTCACTTCTCCACTCCGAAAGTGGCAGAAAATACATAACTTGGGATTCTTATATGTCACTGGGGGGAATGCTCTGCACTGGTTCTAAAGAGCTTCCGAGCTAGTTTCCCACTTTAGCTCACAAGGTCTCTTCAAAGAGTCACCAGTTGGGTCCTGAAATACAGGCCATTGAAATAGAACAATTTCAGCAAATTTTGCTCATGGCGTGGCAGATCCAGCCACATATGCTAAAATTTGTGTCCTCTTTGAAACTTTGATTCCATCCTTGAACAACCCTGCATGCATAGTTCTCGCTTAATAGTTTTGCAATGGCCTGAATCCGTCGATTCCACTCCATATGACATATTTCATGGTTCCTTAAGGCTGGTATGGATTAGAAGGTTGTTGTTTATTTGAAGTTGTTGTTTTCACATCTCAAATACTAACTTCCATTATAGTGGACCCACTTAGCAAAAGTCCCTCATCAAGACATTTATGTTCTACACTCCTGTGGTGCCCACTTCTATTTGTCAATGACTCTTTCTTCTTGATGACTAACCTTCATCATCTGGCTCACATCCTTGCTTCTATGATCGACATATCTTATCTCGCCTAAATCACACCTCCCTCTCATCCGCCGCTCCCGAAGCCTCCCTCACAGCTCTGATAATGCTCGGGCTAGCCCTCTATCAATTGAGTAGCCTCCGCATTTTTTCCTTCTAAATGCACCCCAGAAGTCGCTTCTACTTCCTTTGAGGTAGTTCATCGCATGGTGAAGATATCCATATGAGTCATCTTCTTTGTCTACGATCGGGACATCTCTAGCGTAGCCTATTTGAATCATTCCTAAGCACGTACAAAGATTCATCTTCCTTTCTCGCTTGATGTGGCACACTTCTCTTTCCATTCAAAAGTGAGAGTGCAGGAAAAATCGCCAAATAAGCTTCCAAATGCACTTCCAACGTTTCAATAATCCATAGTGGACTTAAACCAATCGGTCAGAACTTAGTGAAAATGGGAACAACTGCAATTTGATCACATATGAATGGACTCCATTTAGCTTAAGAATCTACCCAAGTGCTCATTTGGGTCTTCACTTGGGTGCCTTGCAAACAGATTCTGCTACACCATGGTGATAAGAGCAGGCTTCAATTCAAAGTTGTTAGCCTCAATGGATGGCTATCTAACAGCTGAATACTCATATATGATCACTAGCTTTTAGAGGTCCTCCATTGTCTTTGTCCTCGCCAAGTCCACAAATTAATTAGTGTGTTCTTATTTACTTACGCTCCGCATGACTCCGCTTCTACCGCTCTTTCTCTTCAAATTTCTCACCCCCTCTCTAGTTCAAGATTCAGTAATAAGATTCGCTTGTTTTCCAGGTAGACATGAAAAAATTCAAGATGACACCAAATCAAAGTGATATTAGTAGATAAAACTAAATAAAAGATAAGTAGCTGAATCAGCTACAACCAATTAGTAAAAACCTGCTTTTGCAATTTTGCAAAATTTTGATAAAATTTAAAATGTTCAACCAGCACCTCCCTTAATATTGATCCTAAACTCTACTTCAATCCTTGGTAGCTTTACACCGCTAAAACTGATTAATGTAAAAATATGTGTGACTGTACCAAAATTTCAACCCAAATAATTAAAGATTCAGCCCTCGACAACGACGCCAAAAACTTGATTAGACCAAAATATGTGATCACCCAAATTTTCAACACAACTACCAAAGGCTATTCAGTCCCCGACAACGATGCCAAAAACTTTATTAGACCAAAATCTTACTAATTTCTGGTTGAGGTACATAGTAAATTCACAAAGAACAAGGAAGTACTAATATTAATCACACCAAATTCATCAAATTATGAGCAAACCTAAGGATTAAATTACATCAAGAAGGTCTTTACCTCTAGATTCACACTCTCACACACCAAGAAGAGAACCTGCTAGAGGTTAGAACTTCACTAGTGATTATCAAAGTAGGTCTTTAGAGTGCATTAGTTCAATGAACATCATGATTTCACCCTCATGGACTGCTTCACTTTTCGTGTCAGTCTATCCCCGTGTCACTAAGGGGATCTTGGAAATCGAGTTATACAACTGGGTATAAAACACTGATGATCAAAACAACCATTATAAGAGCATATATATTAATTCCATCCAGCTTTCATACTTAAACAATATTTAAATCTACAAAAGAAAATCGAAACAACGAATTCCTTCCTGGCGGAGCTCAATTTTCTATGAACTGATTTGCAATAATGAAATGATCAATGATCAAAAAAATTCATTGAAATTGAAATTGAAATCAATACATTGAATAAACTGGATTCCAGAAATAATTCCAGAATCCATTGAAGTTCAAACATAAATGAATTCATATAATAAATCTTAGCTCCATATCTCTCCAGTTTCGACGACTACTTTAATTTAAAAGAAGGAAAATTTATCTAGAAATGAAAAGAAAATAAAAGAAAAAATAAAAGAAAAATACAAAGAGATTTCAACTATTCCAAAAAGCTCAAGAACTTATGAGTTGGGTTTAAACGTCACCCACCCTAGAGTTTACGACAGTCTCTAATTATCAGCCATGGAAAATATGTAAAATGATCAAAAGCCCAAGTTTGCCCTACGCTTTCTTTGATGTCGGCTCATCTTTTCGCGTTGTGGACTCTACATGTTGAAGTTGTGGGACTGAGGCTACACATTGTTCTTCTAAATGCATAAATGTCGTGACTCTGGTTGTTAATGTCATACTGTTTATTGTTCATTTTCATCTGCAGATTGTCGCACTTTAAAACTGGACGTCACACTGGGAATCCTTTCCTTTCAGCCTTGATATCACAATCGGAGATTTAATGATGTCACCACATTTTTCTTTGGGTCTGGTTGTCGCTGACATTAATTTATCTTCACTCGCTGACGCTCGGACATTGAATCCCGATGTCAAGAAATTGAGTCTTGATGTCACAACACAGTCCGCTTGTTTCACCTTAGCTTATGTCATATATTGACTTGATCCCCAACAACATTCTGGCTAATGTCGACATTCTTCAACCCACATGTTTGTTACGAGTCGGACCACCTCTCACCGCCTTCTCGCTGATTTTTGCTTTTTTCTCTTCGAAATACAAACAATCTTGAAAACGATTATTTATTAACTGAACTTTTAAGCCCAAACATATATTAAAAATGGTTTAAAAAATAAATTATTAGACTCATCGCTATCCACGCATTAAGATTTATAATGAAACATTAATTTATAAATTGACTCAGTTAAAAAGGATTACAAATAAAACCATAAACACAATGTTCATAAGCTGGTTATATCATAGCCCTAGACAAAAAACCTTACATAACTGTATCAAAGAAAATATATAAAATGAAACATAAGGGTAGGTAGTATGATGGTTTCCAGTCAGTTTCACGCCACCAAAGAGTTCCTCGCCTTAGTTTCCACCTCACGCCTTTGTTCTACCTTTCTTCCTTCGCCTTTCCTTTTATATACATGAATGAAGGGTGAGAACCTTATTTTTTGTGTTTTTCCTTTTTTGACTGTCCCAACAACCTCCTACCATTTTCTTATGATCTAATTAAATTTGAGCAAAACTGCAATTTTTATTTACTTCTTCACAAATACTATTCATCGCTACAAAATTTTTGCATTTATTATTTGTGATATTGATCCCACTGGGAGAGGTTGATCAATGAGTAATTTTACTATTTATCATTCACTATCGAAAGCAAACGAGTGATTTCGAGAAAGATTTTTAAAACAAAATTTAAAAAAAAAAGCAAAGTAAAGCAGGGGAAAGATTAATGGCTAATTGTAAGGAATGAATCAAAATCGAAGAATGAACTCAAGGATGAGAGATACTAGGGTTGATTGTCTCAATTGGTGTATTCTGATTTATATGTATTAAGCATAGGTTATGAATGGGGACTTATAAGCCTGGCTCAAGGAACAAGGTATGATTTTTACACTCTGTTGTCTTCCTCACCCCGCACAACAACTTCCTATTCACCGTCGCTAGATCCCCTTCCTAGGTATTAAATGTGGTACTTTCTAAGGCGTGTCTTTTCCTCGGGTGTCCTACTAATCTCCGCTATGTCCTGCCAATAAGATTCAGCTGAACTATGCTTGAACCAATGACCACTAGAACCTTACTTGCCTTTCACATAGTGCCAGAATTAGTGTCTCGCTAATAAAATCCATTAATTACTAGACATTTCAGTTCCCCCACCCTCGATTAAGTTGTTGACTTTTTCAATTAAAAACACTTTGGCATGAAATGGTTATGGCCCAAGGGATTTATTTCCGCTTGTCACTATGGAATCCCTACAATCCTCTCTCATAAACTAGGTCCTTACACACATTTCCTAATACAAATTAATTGCAAGAAACCGTACTAATTCAAGATTCTACACCAAGCAACATCAACATAAACACGCATTCATAAAATCATAAACACGCATTCATAAAATCATAAAACCATTCAAAATGATATAAATCAAACATCAATCTTAACAATCAACCTAAAGAATAGTTTAGGGTACTATTATAACATCTAAATCTATCAAATCATGTTTATCTTAACAATAATCAAGAGAGAGATGAGAAGTGAGTCAACGTTAGAGATACAAAACAATGATGAAGAGCTTCCTCAATTCGATTCTACCGTAAGAGATCCTCCTTCTAGCTATTTAATTCCTCAAAATATCTTCAAATCAAGTTAATATTTCACAAACACCGCAACTCCTGCATTGTTTTAAGAATGAAAGGTGAGAAACCCTAGCATAAAGTGTCCTTTGCCTCCAAGTTTGAACCCTAATCATTTTTACAAATGAAGAATATATGTCCTTGGAAAATGGGCTAAAACTAGGCCAAAAATAGCAAGAAACTAAGCTGCTCGACTTCGCCATGTTGCGACATGAAGACCTCTCATGTCGCGACATGGCCAAACTGATGTTTAGTAGTGTCAAAATAGGGCTGGTCATGTCACGACATGGCTGAACATGCATCTTTAATATCATAATGGTTGTCGATGCCGTGATACGATGTCACGATACGGAAAAAAGTGAATATCTAGCAGGCTCGCGCACTGCATGTCGCTGATGATGAGTGCCTATGTCGTGACATGGGTCTATTTTAGCAATTATATACCCATATTTCTTCTAATCTTGTTCATTTTGCTTGCTTTTTCATTCTTATATGCAAAACAAAGGCCAATAGGGGGATAAGTGTAGATTGAATGAATAGGGTCTGAATTTAGCATCAAAAGATCAATTTATTCAAGAAATTCATGCTTAAATGCTAATAAAATTCACGCCTAACACACTCCCCTAAACTTAGCATCTTTCTTGTCCTCAAGCAAAGAAACAACTCATTTTCTTTATTCATTCTAAGATTCCACCTTATCTTCTTCTAATGGATATTTTAGAGGGTGCTTGGTAATTATTCTTTGCTGACTCCTCAAAACTAAGCTACTTCTCAATATTTTTCGTGTGACTAACCTCCACAAGCCTTATCGACAAAGCTCTAGTTGGAATATTCAACCCACTGTACAAAGTCTATACTACGACACCAAAGCTCATACCAATGTTATGGGAATTTCTTAGCATGGAATGTTCCCAAGCACGACAAAGTCTTGATCACCTTGTCTAAACTGTGTAATCCCATGGCTGCAAAGGAGTCATGGGAAACAAAAGGCTCAATCATCTCTACATTTCAATGGATTCTTGAGCTAAGTTGTGGATCAGTTCCTAGCTTTCTCCTTAAGTTAAAAGGGAAAAAGTTTCAATTCATATCGATGTCATGGTCTACCCTGCTAATCTCGCATTTCTACAAAACTCGAGAAAATTTTACAAGGGTATATCCGCATCTTCGAACGATCGTCTCCAAATTATCTGTCAGACCACGAGATTAGACTGTAAGCCAAACAAAATTGTTTTGCAGATTGATAAATTGCTGTCAAATTTCCAAATAATTATCATAAAGCATAGGTTTCCAACAGTCTCCCAAAGTCGGTTCTCCGATTCCATGAAAATCATCTTGGTCATTGTTTCCTTCACTGTATCTAGTATTTTGAATATCCTCTATTATGACTTGTTCCAATTTTCACTTTTAGTTTTCAAGGTCTTCAACCTTGTGGTCAAAAGGAAACAACTAAGCTCATTTCTATGCATACAACCACAATGCATGAAAACACTAAACAAAGAAAATAAAACAAAGGAAGTAAAGAAAATAAGCAAAGAAAAACAAAAGGAAAATGACAAAAAAAAAAATATTCCCAATCTAAATTGGGAACTCAAATTAGCAAAATTTTCTATTCACTAATATATAAATCCAAACACATCAAAACATATAGTCCCTAACAACAGCGCCAAAAACTTGTTAGGACTTTGCTTTGCTTATTATAATAAAAATAGTTTCCTAAAGTACCGCAAGCGTATGAGTCACAAGTCATAAAGTGGCTTTCAAATTAAAAACTAGGTATCAATCCTATGGGGAGGGAGGTTTCGAATGGGGACTGAGTACCCTAACTACTTGATCATTTCATTATCTTAGAAAATGAGTGTTTGGGAGAATGATTTTCAAAACAAAATTTAAAAACAAAGCAAAGTAAAACAAAGGAAAGATTAATGGTTAATTTCAAGGAATGAATCAAAATTGAAGAATAAACTCAAGGATAAGAGAGAGAGATACAGTGTCGATCAGTCTCAATTGATATATTTGACTATATGTATTAAGTGCTGGCCGCGAATCCCAGCATTACGGATCGCAAGGAACAAGGTGCTTTACACTCTTGTAAGCGTTCTCCCCAATTTCCTATTCACCTATAGACCCTCACATTTGTATTATTCTATATACACAATCTATCGTTTCCTCTCATATACACCACTGTGTGGCCCTTCTTTGAGCTTAGCTCTACTTCCTCTCAGCTTCCTGCTACTTGAATGTGTCATGCGATGTAGTTCACTTCGAGTGTCATTGTGGCTTATTTTTTTAGTTAATGTAATGTTATGTGAAGTAAGCGGGCGAGGTTTTAACTCAATCTGAGTTTATCGAGTATGTCGACTACACTTGGGCTTGTTTTGACCTAACTTCCCTTATCCGAACTCAAATCATGCACCATTTATTTTGTTTGGATTCCATACTATTGAAGAATTATCCGACAAAATTTGAGAATTTTTTATCAACCGTTCACCGGGTCGTCCCGCCAAGCCAATTCAACTGATTTTGCTGAATTTCATTATTCGGAAAGGTAGTTCAAATTGAGCACCCGAGCTTCGCTTTCTGGTCATATCTCCCTCATCTAAACTTGAAATCATGTACTATTTCTTTTTTTGGATGCCTTACTCTTCAAGGAACATTCTATCAAATTCTATTTTAATCCGATTGACCAAATGGGGAACCCGTATTGTTCGATTCATCAGCGCCGAGCACGTTTGATTTTGTGGCCAAATCCTACTTCAGGCCAGTCCATAAGCCCTAGATCAAACCCAGGGCATGGTTGTCTGGGCTGGCCCATGTTATACTTAACCCACCTGGGTCCACACTTCAATCGGGTGGTTAAGAATGAAGAATGTGGGCCGCCTACACCATGGGAATAGAGGAGGTTTACGGAGCGTGGGAAGTCCGAGATTGATTTGGGAGAGTTCCCGATCATGCACAAAAATGAAGTGAGTCTGTAGAGAAAAAAAGAAAAAAAAAAAGAGGAACAAAAACGTGAAGGAGAAGGTAGAAAAATAAGGAAAAGAAGAGAGGAGAAAGAAAAGAAAAAGAAAGAGAGATTCTCTATCCGTCAGCGGGTCTCTCTCTATATTTAAAGAGAGGATTTCCTATAGATTTGAAGGAGTGGATACTTGGTTTTGGAAAATAAAGAAGGGAGGGATGGGGTGTAGTGGGGGCGCATAAAGGTATGAAAGTTACATGCTTCTCGTATTTTCATTTGCGCTGTCTTGCTCTTTGATGCTCAAGTAAGAAACTTGTTTAGGTACTAGGGTATCGCTTTGTGTCAGTTCTCAGTCATTTGGAGTCAGAACTGTACTCCATTTATTTTTTTTGGATTTTTGACTCTATGAGGAAGATTTTGAAAATTTTTGAGAATCCTTTTCAACCAGCTGGACTTGGCTGGGAAAACTGATCAGCTTCTGCTCATTAAGTTATATTTTCCGTAATAGCATTTAGGGTACTAGGCATCGTTTAAAATACTTCATCATTCGTAGTCGGAATTGTACTTTATTATTAGATCTTAATCTATAGCCTGGAAAATTTTGAGAACCTGGCCTCTCAACCCGATGAACCAAGAGGAAACCGAATCAACTGGTTCATTAAGTTTTATTTTTCAGAACAACAATTAGGGCACTCGACATCTTTTTCGAAGTTAGAACTATACACCCTTTGTTTTTGGGATTCCTTACTATGTGAAGAAATTTTTGACAAATTTTGAGAACTGCTCTGAACCAGCTCAACTGGTTGGGAAACCAGATCAACCGCTTCATTAGGTTATGTTTTTCGGAACAACAGTTAGGGTACTTTGCTTTGTTTGGATCGGTTCTCACTCATTTGAAGTCAGAATCATACACCGTTGCTTATTTTGGGTTCCGTACCTTTTGACGAATGTTCTGAAAAATTTTTAGATTTGTTCTCAACCGGCTCAACCGGTTGGGGAACTAGATTAGCTAGTTCATTAGGTATTTTTTTCCAAGGATAGTAGTTAGGGCATCTTAGCTTATTTAAGTCGGTTCTCACTCATCCGGGCTCAGAATCATGCATTGTTTATTTTGTTAGATTTCTTATTCATTAAATAATATTCTAGTGAAATTTGAGAATTTTTATCAATCGGTTGGATCAGTTGAGAACTAGTTCAACTGGCTAGCAGACAACTGGGCATCCCCTCATTTTAGCACTTTCAAGCCCAGATCCTCGAGGCTCAAACCCATTTGCACTAATGCATTTCAGAGGCCAAGGTTTGGGTCTTAAGTCAGCCTAACCTGAATTAGAGAGTGTCCCGCCTGGGCTACACACTGGGTTAGTGAGTTTGATTGTGAATGGCATCATGAATATAATTTTCACTTTGGAGAGTGGGTGGAAAAGAAACAAACATCCGAATCCCCTCATTTTCACTTCCATTTTGAACACCTAACTTTGGTTACTTCGATCATGGATGCAATGATGTGTGCTTATGCTTATTAACTAAATCATATTCTAGCGCATATTGTGGACCACAGGTAATGCGTTACTTTGGTATTTACATTTATATGCATACATGTTTAGACTTTGATGCTCAGGGTATCAGCTTGTCGATCGACCTTCTTACAACGCCGCTAAGGACTGCTCAGCACCCTGTTTTTTTGGTCGAAAGTGTTTATGCATGTTAGATAATCGAGCAGGCTGCCGGCCTGGTCATCTGCTTAGCCTGAGCATCACAATTGATCTTGACCCATATGATCCCATGTACCCAATTCATTAGGTAGAGACCGAGTCGCTTGTGAGGAGTGCTACCTGTACGAGGTACCTTCCCAAGTAATCCGATCCCGGACCCAAATCTAGCTCAGGACCGCTTCCGACTGGACACGAGGGGGTTTCTGTTCTTACTTGATTTTCCTCCTCCTCTACAATAAATAAAAACAAAAGTAAGTGGTGACTCCAAACAAAAGCTGCTTTCATCGGGATGGATTTTTCAAAGCTTGAAAATCAACTCACCTTTTATTATTAAGAGCTAAGAGTCGCCCGTGACGGTAGGGTCCACATCACCGTCAGGTCCTTCTGTGTCATTAGGTAGTTCTAAGGAAGGTCTTTCCTTTGGTGTCCTATTGTCCCACTCAGGTCCCACAATAAGACTACCTAGTTCATGCTCGAACCGAGCACCTCTAAGTGTGGCGACCGAGCCGCCCCTCCTCCTTCGACCTGAATATAGTCCGAACCGAAACCCCTGGCGCCGTTTTACTTCTATTTTCCACAGAATTCTTAGTTTTCTCAAAGTGTCGCACCCGAATCACTTGACCTGTCATGGATCCGCTTCGAGCCCTAAGCATCTAACATTTTCAATTATCTTATCAAAATATTTGGCTTGTTATTCATTTTAAATTTTGTAATTACGTTATTTTCATTTCAAGTGCTTCCATAAAACATTTACACATTGTGCTCATACCACTTACATTTAACAAAATACATTTACATACAAAAATAATGATTCAGAAGTTCAACTGTTACAAATGTCAATACCAAAAGAAATGAGTAATGCATAAAGACTGTTATTACTGCCAGCTTCTTTCTATGACTCGAGCTCCTCGAATCTGGCCCGCTTCAAAGTCTATCACTTCCTAGCATTCAAGCAAGATTGAGCAAAACAATACGCTAAGCATTTTCATGCTTAGTGGTTCTATGCGCTCTCTATTCCATTCGCTCAAGATAAAATCATGCATTTATCAAAATAATGTCTTTATACAATATCGTATGTAAAGATACCACCATAAATACACTTTTCAATACATTATTTCGCTGCCAGATTGATATGAATTCTAAGATCTACTTACGATTCGGGCCATGAACTCGCCTTGTTTGCCATTCAAGAGCAATGTGGTTTCACACTCAATATTACCGTCTCACATATGACTAAAGCACTGACATTCACGATACAAAGATTCTGGTGAATCCTCATCTCGTCGGTCATTCCAAGAGCAATGTGATTTCGTACCAGCACACCGCCTCAATATATGACTGACTAAGAATTTACATTCATGACATATTCGCTGGTAATCCTGCCTGTTTGTCATTCAAGAGCAAATGTGATTTCGCATTAGGACAAATACTGTTACCTTTCATGACGTAATTCACTGTGAATCCTACCAATGTCATCTAATAATACACCAAACTAATTTACTTTTATATAACAATCGCCAGAAACAAATACACGCATATTTGCCGATATTTGTCAAACATTTCAAATACTAATCATTCGAATCAAGTATATATGTATATATTTCACAAATAGAGTTAAGATATACAGCATTGTAGAGAACAAACTAGAATAAAGATCGAGTTTAGAACAAACAAAGAATAAAGAACGAGTATAGAACAAACCAATTATCGATTCCATTTCTTTCTTTCTCGAGCATCAACCTAGGTCGCCATGCCTTCACCCGGCACTAGTCAAATGCAATTTATTCAATTTTAGTGGTTAAGCAACAACGCTACTAACGACATCACTTCGCCGAGGCGCGAGGTACTCGCAGACGTTTTACTTAGTCTCATTCTATTCGAACCTACATTCATTTTTAGGTTCCTATAACAACCCGCATGCGAGTAGGCTTAATACACAAACATCATGTTATCCGTCATTACCACATGTACCCAGACACCTCGACCGCATCTATTACGCCAGCCCCGTTGACATGTACCGCATGTCGAATGCATTCCAGTACATGTCGTCGCGCGTACCGCACACCTCGGTACCTGCATCGTACATGTTCGGGAAATTTTCCAAATTTGCTTCATTTTCCACTTTTGATACCAATTCTCCTTTATATAACTTCCTCATTCCCACCTCAAAATCATCACGGAAATCATCCAAAACAACTTCAAAATACTTGTATCGGGTGGCTCGGGAACCTCACACCCACAAACTAGTAACCCCATGAATCACCCAAAGGTCCATCAATTCTTCTTAACATCATATAATTTTGATGATTCCATGTTTATTTTCTACCATTTGGGGTTTTACCCACATAACCTCAAATAATCATAATTAAGTTTCCACAAAACCATGTATGAGACACTCAACCAAAGCCAGGAAATCAAAACACACATCAGATCCTAAGATAAACATACCCTTGGTTTTGGGTCTTCTCCTCCTCTTCTTCTCGCTTGTTTGTTGTTTCTTCTTCTCCTACGCTTTGCTAAAGAAATTGGAGACCAAATTATGAATTTTGGTTTTTATCTCCCTTTATACTCCCTAATTCTCTTAATTTCAAAAAGGTCCTTTTAAATATTGCAAATCAACTTATTTTATTTCCTTCTTACGGCCCATCTCCACTCCCTTTATGATTTTTATATCCTTTATGGTAATTAAATTTTTCCTTTGTTGCAAGAAGCACAATTTCCTGTCACCAAATTTATCACTTCATAATTTGTCAATTTATTAATTTTTCCGAATATTTGTCTAATTCATACTTTAATACATAATAAAATTATTATAAAAATTCTGGTGGTATTTTTCAAGGCCACCAAGTCTTTACAGCTTCTCACACGTAAAGGTTGAATTGGTGTCTTACCCTCTAATAAAACGACATACTAGACATTTCTAGTTCCTCAAATTTTTTCGATTAGGTTAATTTGATTTCTTTAATTAAAATACATTGGCATGAAATTGTTATCGCCCAAGGATGATTTCCAATTGTCACTATGGAATCCCTAAGTGAATATCTCATAAACACACATTTCCCAATACAAATTAATTGCAAGAAACCTTAATAATCCAAGTTCTACGCCAACCAACATAACCACAAATACACATTCATAAAACCATTCTAAAAATGATATAAATCAAACATCAACATTAACAATAAACCCTAGAGAATAGCCAGCCACTCATTACAACACTCAAATCTCATCAAAATCATGTTTATCTTAACAATAATAAAGAGAGAGATGAGAAGAAGAGTCAAAGCAGAGATACAAAATGAAATATAGATAAAGAGCTTCCTTAAAACTTTTGATTCCAAATCAGAAGAGATTGTTAGAGAAGTGCTCTAAAGGAAATCAAATTTCTTGCGCTTGTCAGACATCTTAGGTTTCTATTGAAGGCATCTTCATTAATTTGATATTCATAAGATGAATTGATTTAGATCTTTAATTTGATTACTGAAGTCCATGGTATATAACATAGCATGAAGGAAATCATGATGAGATCATGACATGTAAGAGGTCTCATCATGTGCAATTATGTTAGTATCTAAATTACTCTAGTCATGTGGATTAACGATCGAACATTATTAATCCAGAGACACTAGCCTTACGTCATGCCTCGATTGATCAATAGATCTTATGAACTATGATCATGAGTTGATTAGAGTTGACATGTGGATGCTTGCTAAGAGTAGCTAAGTACATCGAAGACTTGCTATGAGACAATTGATGAGTGTCGAAAACACTCATTATATACCCGGTTTTTAGTATGTTTTTGATCTCTTTTATACATAAATAAGAAGTGTTTCTACTTCATTATTAATATTTAGTTTCTTTTTGTAGTTTGGAGGTTAAAGGATGGAAGAATGAATATATTGCTCCAACATCACGAAGTCGCTGGGTCTTTTCACAAGTCCAGCCCAGTTTGGCATTTGAAAGCGATTTCTTTCGGGGGTTTATAAGCAATAATGCCATAATTTATGGGGGTTCGCACTTTGGGGGTTCGACTCTAAAGAGAAGGGGGGAGACAAACGTGAAGACGAACTTCAACTCGAAGATATTGTGATCTAGATGAGGAAGACGAAGACGAAGGATTCATCAATTTTCAGCACTAGAATTATTTCTTTTGCGGTTTTTATGTTTTATCTAAGTTTAATGATGTTCCAAACTTTCATTATGTTCTAAATTCATAACTAGGGTTTTGGTTGTATTTTAGACATGAAGCTTATATCTAATTGTTAGAATTCTTTCTTTTATTGTTTCATAGAACTGAACCTCCATTGATTCATACTTGATTTTGTTTACATGTTGATATCTGGCCACTTTTAATGTGGTGAGTGGTTCTCTTTGAGATCTAAGAAGGGAGTAGAGTGTTAGAAACAGGTGAATCAACCTAATCAAGAAGAGGTGTAGAAATTATCAAGAATTAGAGGCGGTGGTGATTCTAAGATGACTTAAATACACTACCAGTTGCTTTGGGGTCGAAATGAGAAGAAAGAAACCTAGTATTAGTTGGTAGGTTATTTGACTCTAGAGCTTTGTAATTAAATTAGTTAAGAACCGCCTTGGAAACTTTCTCATAAAACAACAAAGTAGGATTCTAGTTCAGACATAAATGGATTTCCTAATTACTCCAAAACTCTAGAACTTCATCATCTTGTGAGGCCCTCAACTTGCGTAATCAATTTGCTAGTTTTATAATTAAGTATTTTAATTTAGATTATTCTCAAATCATCACAATTGTCTGTTTTGATATTAGAGAGGTAGGTGAATTTTGGTACTTAACATCTCGTTTCTCCCCGTGGATCGATCTTTGTATGTTTACACAATCAGACATTTGACAAGCATATACTTGCATGAATAGGCATTAATTGCATACCTTTTCGCATAATTTTAATACAAAACACAATTACGTCTATCAACAATCATATGGATTATCTATTATATGCAGATGATTGTCTCATCATAGCAATGGTGCAAGTGTCCTGGGGACTGAGGTGCCTAAGGATATCTCTGACTCGACCAGATTTTGATCTTGATCCATGTTGCCTCTTAGAGGTTGCTCTTTGGTTGATGGTCGAGTATAGCTTGAGGTATTTTAGCAATTGCAGCTAACAAAGGATCTACCACTCTAATATAGGAGAGTATACCTAGCCCTTGTCAAGACTCATTACTGAACATCCGGCCAGTTGAAATGCCATGAAGAATGTTTTCAAGTGCATAATTGTAGAGTAATGTGTCCGGGGACAAGATCTAATATCACTTAGTTAGATTTGTGCAGCTGCCTAGTGGGAGCTACACTTTGTCCATGCTTTGAACCGAGTGGGTTATAGTTTTGTGAAATGATGAATTGCTCAGTAATTGTCTATGGAAGGGTTAGCAGTTAGACCACTGGCTCTCTGGTCAATTGAGGGTCATGATGTGTTGCTAGACACCACTCATGACTTGCTTAATTCAATAGTTGAATTAAGTGGCCAACATAACCGGGAACTTAATGGGTCGTACACTTAGAAGATGAAGACTTGATATAAAATGGACTTGGATATGATCCAATCATGACAGACTTAACTTTGGGGATTAGACCGCTTCAGGATTAGTCGGGACTTAAAGGACTCATTTAGAGAATGGGATAAGCAAAAGCTTGCTCAAGGACTTAAGCCCATGAGGGAGCATGCTACCATGCATGGAGATGCTCATAGGATATACCTTCTTGAATGAGAGCCTTTTAGTCCTTTGATAGGGTAGGTTTCTCCTATAAATATGATGCTATGGGAGAAACCCTAACCCTAAGTGTGAAGAAGGAAACCCTAGTCTCCAAATAAAGAGAGTTGTTCTTGTGAGATCTCTCTCGTTCTTGAGAAGAACAACTAAGAAGAAGATAGATTTAAGAGCATCAAATCTAGTTTTCTTCCTCCCTCATTGAGACCATCCTTGGCTAGCATCGAGCTTGCTTTCAATTCCATTTCCTCAAAGGTTATAGAGTCTTGTCTTTGTGTGGATACCATTAGAGACGAACTTAGGACTTGGTTGTTTACGGTCGAGCTCTGAACATCTTCGAAGCGGATCTTCAAAGGTATATGATGATTTGAACTCTTGTTGTTGGTTTATGATCCGTTTTGATGCACTAAGTAGGTCTAAGGGAGGGATTCCATAATATTTTTTTTTATTTAATCCGTTGTGCTTTAGTGCTCTTTGCAATGTGGGATTCCCCTTTAGTGGTATAAGAGCTCACTTAGTTTCATCAAATCGGATATTTGTTGAGAATTTTTTTGTTTTTGGTACCCATGTTTTTTAGAGGTTGAAAAATGAGATCTTTTTTTTTTTTTTGAAAAGGCTTGATCCAGTGTTCTTCTTCATGTAATGAGATCAAACATGATTGTAGTAAAGAAGAAATGGTTTAGATGAGATTGAAACTCCCAAAGATGGGATTTTTATTGAATTTGCCGTCGCTAAAACCTAGCTCACGTCGCAACGTGGGTAAAGAACCCAAACAATGTCACGATGATAGGCGTAAATGAGTTTTGTATTAATATTAAATGAAAAGTTATGCAATTAATGCTTATTTGCGCAAGTATATGTGTGTCAAGTAACACAGTGTACTAAACTTACAAAGATCAAGCCACAGGAATAAACGAGATGCTAAGTACCAAAATTCACATACCTCTCTAATATCCAAGCGAGACTGATTGTGATGAGTTTCAGGCATAATCTTAATTAAAGTACTTAATGATAAAACTAACCCAATTTGATTAAATAAGTTAAAAGTCTACAAAGATGAGTGAGTTCTAGGGTTTTAGAGTAATTAGAAAATCCATTTATAACTGAACCAGAATCCTATTCTATTGTTTCATGAGAAAGTTCTCCAAGGCGGTTCTTGACTAATTTAATTACCAGCCTCTCTTTAGGTCAAATAACCTACCAACTAATACTAGGTTTATTGCTTCTCAGCTGACCCCAGTACTAGCGGTGCTTTAAGTCCCGAACCCTACACATCTCTAATTAATGATGATTTCTACACCATCACAGCTAATTAGGTTATTACTTGTGTCCTAACTCTACACTACACTTCTCAAATCTCGCTAGAGAACCACTCATCATTAATATTGTTAAGATATCAGCATGTAAACAAAATCAAGTATGAATAATAGAAGGTTCAATCCCATGAAACAATAAAGCAGTAAGTAGGAATTAGATAAGCTTCATGTCTACAAATACAACCAAAACCTAGTTTATGAATTTGAGACATAATCAAGAGGTACGGAACATCATTAAATTTAAATAAAACATAAAAACCACAAAGGAAATAGTTATAGGGCTGAAAATCTATGAATCCTTCGTCTTTGTCTTCCTCCTCTGGATCACAAGATCTTCCAAGAGTTGATGTTCGTCTTCACGTCTATCTCCTCCCTTCTCTCTCGAGCCGAATCCTCCAAAGTGCAAACCCCCTTCCATTAGGGCGTTATTTATTATAAACCTCGAAAGAGATCGCTTTTGAATGTTAAACTAGGCAGGACTCGCACATAGGCCCAACAACGTCGCGATGTTGGAGCAGGATCTTCATTCTTCCGTCTTTTAGCCTCCAAAATGCATCAAAATGCTGCAATTTTACCTAAACTGCAAAAAGAAATTAAATATTAATAATGAAGCAAAAACATTACTTATTTATGTATAAAAAGAAATAAAAGACATACTAAAAACCGAGTATATAATGAGTGTTTTGGACACTCATCACACCCCCAAACTTAACTTCTTAATTGTCCCTAAGCAAGAGACTAACTCAAAACAAAAAAAATAACACTGAAAATGACATAAACAAACACCAATGAAATGAGTATGATAACATGATTCCAAGAAGAAGGATCGCATAGACACCATTGAGCAATATTAGCCTTTCTTATTGAAATTTAGGATCCTTAAATGTTTTAAAAAACACAGGAACATTGCATGGCAAGGCATAGTGATAAAAGTAAATCAATCCCCCGAGCCCTGATAGATTTTCCCCGAGAATCTAAGTGTAGGTGATAGTACAATCTGCAGTGTATATGAATTCTAGCTCCCCAAATAAGCTCAACTCACCTATTTGGATGAAGCTAACTTAGAAAGGATGAGAACACACCCTTTTTATTCATACTAAAATACCTAAAAATAACCAGCATACCTAAAAATGAAAGAAAACCAATGCCAAGAAGTTTTAGGTGAGTGTCCTTGTAGCGGGGATCCATTGGCTACTCCCCACTAGTTGGTTAAAGGCACCGAACATTTAGTTCCCCTTGAACTTCACCCCAAACACTCAACCAAACTCAAAGGACCTAGGTTGTGGGAAGGATCCATCTTTTGTCCCATGTAGCAAACAGTGAAGTCAATGACTCTCGGCCAGTTGGCTTAAGGCATTAGGCTTTGAAAGGCCCCTCAGACTATGCCTGGGATGATTGGACAATCCCACTTATTCTTATTCACAAACCTCTTTTTTACATTTTTCTTGTTTACTTCTTATATTTCTTTTTCACTTTTTCTTAAGTTTTTGTATTTTTTTTTTTGTTGGGGCTGATAATTGTCTCTTTTTCTTAGGTGTCCCGTTACTTAGGTGGATTTAGAATCCCCGAGGTTAGTTGAATTCAAGGCAAGGGTTCAGGCAGAGCACTTTAAGGAGATTAAAGTGTGTGTGTTGATTCACTTGAGCAATGGCTTCTTGAAGCATAAGGAGGGTGACTAGGCTAAGTCACCCATACCGTAACACACAATTCCCGAGATCATTCCAATAGCAAGGAGTCCGATTCCTCATTACACTTGGCCTTTTGATGGGTGTGTTCAAGGCGACATACTAGCAACCCAGAGGCATCAAACTCCTCGGGAACCACACCTAAACACACTTAGATAGAGAAAAAGACACACTAAAATAAGCAATAAAACAAAAGCCTTGACACACAAGCATGCAGAAACATGAAACAAACAAGAAAGAGCCAAAGAAAGCTTGACTAAAGCAAAACTAACTTTAAAAGCGTCTGAATTGCTCTAAAAGCATAAAAACTAACTAAGCTACACTAACAAGCCTACAAGGCCTCAAGATAGGTCAAATAGGCAAATTAAAGCACAAAACCACCCCAATTATTTCAAAGTCATCCCTATATAAACAGAAAGCTAATACTCGTGATAAGCATAAAATGAACCCGAAAATGATGATTTATCGATCAAGAGCCAAGTACACATAACACCAAACCAATCACCACCTTACGATTTGAAATGGATTATCTTTGGTATGAAGTATAAAATAGGGTGTAGAAAACTCTCCTAGTGATCGAAATGATCACTCTGATAAGAAGAGAGTAGTGGTGGCGTGTGATAAGGCGGAGGCGGCCAGAGTTGTTGTGATGATTTCTTGATTTCTTAGAGCCAGGTGTTCATTTTAAGCGGCTTGCCATCTCTTAGCTCTACGTGATCACTTGATGTTCTTGGGTTTTAGATCGAAAATGCATCGAACCTCGTAGTGAGGTCATGAACACAGATCCTATATAGGTTGAGAAGGAATGGAATCATCCTCCTCATGGGATGTGGGCGATGGAGGTTGGGGAGAGGACTGCCCTACTTCTCTTCTTGCTTCATCTCATTCCTCATGCATGGCTAGAAAAGCCCTCAACTCTTCCTCATCCAAAGGCTCATTCCCAGAGTCATACACACTTTCAGGTCTTGGTACACTTTGCTTGTTTTTCTTCACTACTATTGCTTTGATCGGGTGTATCCAAACCTCATCGCATGTTAAGGGCACCCCGGCTTTCTTGCATAGTCCATATATGAGAAATGGGTGCTCGAGCTTCATTTTAGCGTCCTTGTTATAGAGGATAGAATCCTCTATGACTTGCCCCACATCAAAGGGGATGTCTTGAATAATGGCATAATTCAACAATGTGCATTTTGCAGTCACTTCGCACACATTTTTCATAGAAATAAGGCAAGACATAATGAAGTGATGCTACACTTTAAGAATGTAAGCCAAATGCTTAGCTTTGAAGTGCACAGATGGCCCTCATTGTTGGTTTTCACTACTTGGCCATTGAGCATTCGCGTACTTGAGGAGTAGTTGGGGTCTTCTTAAAGTCTGTTGTAACTATATTGATTGATTCCCAATTTTCTCTAGAACTCGTTGATAGACTTCACACTGAAATGTATAACACCCTCTCACCCTTGCTTTTTTCACTTCCTAGGATGCTAGGTTGGCATAGAATTCTGCCTGACCATTGTGTAGCTAACACAGGGGTTGGCGATGTGCCTTCCACCCTTTCTTCCACTAGTTTTCAAAAGAAATCTTGAGTGGTGGAGTCCGTTTCTTGATAAATGAAGCGATTCACGAGATTGATGTGAACTTCTTGGAAGCTCTACGTTCACAGTACTCATGATCATAATCCTCCATTGGCTCCTCCCGTTCAGCGACTCTTCTTTGAACTCACCTTTTACCTATTTAAAGACGTGTTGTGCACTTTAAGTGGTTAGGGTTGAGGATGGGGGTCCTAACCGCTTTCAAATCTGAACTACAAATTTCACTCGATCCTCTAAGGTGATTACAAGGCTCCATATGGCCTTCGACTCTCTGGAATTTTCATTCCTTACAATATGCTCTTCGAGCAGTTGGTGGGTGACCTCTTAAGACACAAAGCTTCCCAAAGAAAAGATCCGAGCCTTCTAGACCCTCAATACACCCACAATACTTCACTGATATCGAACAAGGCCAAAACATAACAAACTAGAAGATTTTTACCTTGAAATGCTCTTAACTTGGAAGTCCTCTAGTAGCTTGAATCAACTTTGATGAATGGAAGAAGACTATCAATTCATGATCGAAAGTTGTGCTTAGGCATTCTAGGGCGCTTGAGAATTACTTGAAAATCTTGTGGAAAATCTGCTATGTATGTACGTGGAAGAGAAGTTGAGATAAAATTAGGGCTAGAAGATGAGGAATGGAAAAAAAAAAAAAAAGCACCTTTACTAGGGCAACGTCGCGACGTTCCGGCCAACGTCGAGACGTTCCCTAAAGTTGGATTTAATTTTTTTCAGCCAACGTCGTGACGCTCTCAAGGGCTGAATTTGAAGCTTAAATCCAATGCCGTGACATTGAATATCAACGTCGCGACGTTACAGAGGGCTTAGAATCCATTACTTCCTAATGTCACAACGTTGGAAATCCATGTTGCGACATTTAGGGGACATTTTAAATAGATCTAAGTGTTAAAGAAAACTCCCTCAGCATTTGCATTTTCGGGCCTGTATTAAGCTACACTCTACCCTTCCTTCTCGTATCAACCTTGAGCTTGAAAACACTTAAAGACAAAAAATACATCAAAGTACTAGAATCGAAATAAATAAATAAATTAAACAATCACACAAATTAAATAAGGAGTAAAAGAAAACAAATGGACCACAGATTCTCACAAAGCACAGGTTTGCCTCTGGGGTAGCATATGTTTAATGTTGTAGCTCGACTACCCAACATCTCGATGTTGGTTCTCCAAATAACTGTAGTATACAAATACATGGTACTTTATTCTGCATTGCTCATGGGGAATGGAATAGAATTGTCTCCACCTTTATCCAACTCCTTGGTGTCTTTCTTTATATCATCTTTTTCTTCTCTACTTTAATGATCATATCCTTTCAATTTGCAAGTCGCCACGTATCTTGTCACCATGAATAGACTGATGATGTAGATCATTTGGATACTTATGGCTTGAAATGCATGGAGCGATGACCTCATCTCCTTGAACTCTCAATTTAAGCTCACCCTCTTGAACATTAATTTTAGTTTTAAAGGTGTAGAAAGGTGCAGTATGATGGGGACCTTATTATCTTAACTGCATGTCTAAGATGACAAGTCGGATGGAAAGAGGAACCTCCACTTTACCCGAGAGATTTTCCAATTATGCCTCATGGATGTTTGTACAATGGTTAGCCATTTGTAACATGATTTGGCAGTCGATTTTAGCTTCCCCCGAATTCAGCATTTTAAACAGTGAGCGGCATCAAGGTGATGCGCCCCAGTCACAAAAGAGTTTTATTGGATAACGAGTTCAGGTAGAATGGAATGAAAAACTATCCGGATCTTGAAGTTTTGGTAGAACTTCTTTTGGAGGATACCTTTGTATTCTCGGTAAGTGAAATGAGTGCCAAATTCAACAAACTTCTTCTTATTTTCCAAGATCTTTTCATGACTTTACATAACTTGGCGTGTTCTCAGCATCCATGAAAGGTATATTTATGTGAAGTTCTTCAGTTCTAATAGAAGCCAACAGTTCTTCTCAACTTATCCTTCTTTAATTTTTTTTTAAGAGTGCGGGATGCACAGAGTGGAGTACTTGGACATGTGGGCTCTATTTGTATCTCCTTATTATCCTCGGCACTGTTTCCTCATTTTTGGGAGGCTTTTTTGCCATGTACTTCCTGTCTTTGAGGAAAAGTGCTGTAGAGATCTAGGGTGTAGGTTATCTGAAAGCGCAGCAAACTTGACTCTTTCCCTTTTTCAGTTGGTTTTGTGTTTGTCTGACCTCGAGTGACCACCTATATCCTGCTGATTTCCACCACCAGCCTGAAATCTCTTCATGTACTATTAAGGTAGCTAGCCTTTTGTTCTACCTCTCTTCTTGGATTGACTTAAAATTTTCGGTGGTGCTTCTGTTGCCTCTCATTGAGTGTAAGCCATTTGTTATTGCACCTCATTCTAAGTTGACTGTTGGTTTGGTTAAAGGTTCATCGTCTCATTTTAAACGTCTTTGAATTTTTCGCATCTCTATGCGCATTTCTTCTAGAACCCATTTCAAATATAGTGGACTTCTTCTCACGAGTTGGTGGAGAGGGGTTTCATTTACTCCATAAAATTTTGGGAATTAAGTTATTCATGAAAAGTGAGGTAGATCCTCCATGTTGTGATTTAAGCATAAGGTCAAAGTTCTTATTAGGAAGGAATTTAACATTTAAAGTATTCACTTGCTCGTTGTCGAATTCCATGGGGCTCATCATACAAACATTCTTAGCCATTAAAGTTAAAGTTTTGCAGCTTTCACATGATGGAGGACTGGCAGACCATATGTGTAGTGGCAGTACTGTAAATGGTATTCTGGCCTAGCAGAGAGAAGAGGAATTTGGGTTCCCAGTTTGTACTACATCCCAGATCATGCCCAGGCTTGATTTCTTTAGTCTTTACATCTCTTGGTTGGCCATGAAACAATTCATTGAGTGCAGCTATATTCTCTAGAATATATTTTATTATATACTCAATTCTTGTACAGATAGCTCACCCTTACAAAAGCATCAGTGAGTTCTTGTGGTATCTTAGCCCCATTATAAAATGATGCGCGCATCATTGAATTAGTCTTAGGCATTCTTAAAAGATCTTTGTGCGTGTCAAACATAAAAGACTCTATGATCATTAAATAAATTGTTTGATGTCTATCCTTAACTATTTGCCTTAGGTGGTGGGAAGACGAGTAGAAATTTTATTAACCCATTTCGTCTAAGACATGATGGAATCTGAAGACTCCGTGACAAACGATGCTTTCATGTCCTTAGAGAAGTCTCGGAACAACAAGTGGATGACATCATCAACGGCTCATTATGCGCTTCGTATTGTGCACCTTTAAAGTTCAGATGTGACATTAAGGGTCTTCCATGGGGGCGTCGATGGAGATTACACTCCTTAAAGGAGTTTGGAGAGTAATAGTTTAAGCTCGAGTTATTAGCACAACGTAAAGGCTGGTCACCTCTTATCATAGGCTGAGTAGTGGATTGTGAGTGAGCATAATCGGATGGTCAGCGGGTTGTTGTCATAATGGGTATGGAGGGGAAGTGTCTGCTCACCATCTCATTTGACCCGACTTTTTCTTCTAAAAATCCTCGTATTATCATGATTTGATGTTCAGGTGACTAATTACTCTCTTGCTCTCAACAAGATTAAACTCTCCTGAAGTCTCTTAGATTTCAGGTCTATGATGTGAACTTTTAGCTCTCAATGCTGCATGACTTAAATAATTTTAAAAATTCACGAGGGAGAAAACTAAGTAATAAAGTGCATGAAAGAATTAAACCGAGAAAATTAAAAAATGATTTAAATTTTCTTGGGGATAATATGTAAGTATTAACATAAAACAAAAACTAAAGCTTTGACCATGGCCTTCAAAAACTTGTCAGGCGTGATATGTTTTGTGTTTAAATTGTGAAAAGGTATACGAAATTAATGCATATTCGGCGCAAGTATACGTCAGTGCCAAATGTATAAATTATCTTGAATCCAGGGATCGATCCACGAGGGAAATGAGATGCTAATCTTCCAAGAATTAGCTACCTCTCTAATATCTAAATGGAAAATTGTGATGATTTGAGCAGAATCTAAATTAAAGTACTTAATTATAAAACTAGAAAATTGATGACGTAAGTTAAAGGTATCAGAAGATGATAAAGTTCTAGGGTTTCAGAGTAATTAGGCAATTCATTTATATTTGAACTAGAATCCTATTATGTTGTTTCATGAGAAATTTCTATAAGGCGGTTCTTGACTAATTTAATTACACAAGCCTCTCTCTGGGTCAAATAACCTACCAGCAGCTAACACTAGGTGCTTCTAGAGCTCAACCCGAGCAGTGAAGTCTTTAAGTCCCAAAGAACCACCACCGCCTCTAAATTTATTAATGAGATTTCTTCGCACCTAGCTAATTAAGGTTGATTAAGCGTGTCTAACTCCCTCTTGCCTCCCTTCTCAAATCTCGTAGAGAACCACTCACCATATTAATATTGGCCAGATATCAACATGTAAACAAAATCAAGTATGAATCATTAGAGGTTAAATCCCATGAAACAATAAAAGAAAGAATTCTAGAAATTAGATATAAGCTTCATGTCTAAAATACAACTAAAACCCTAGTTTATGAATTTAGAACATAATTAAAGTCCGAAACATCATTAAACTTAGATAAAGTAAAAAAAGCGAAAGAAATATTTTAGTGCTAAAATGGATAGTCCTTAGTCTTCTGCATCTTTGCGCCCATCCCGAATCGCAGATCTTCGAGTTGATGTTCTCTCTAGAGCCGAACCCTCCAAAGTGCGGACCCCCCCATTTCCATTAGGGCATTATTTCTTATAAACCGAAGAGATCACTTAGAATGCAGGTGGAGAATTTGGACTTGAAGCAGGCCTAGCCGACATCACGACATTATGACGTTGGAGCAAGATCTTCATTCTTCCATCTTTTATCCTCCAAAATGCTTATAAATGCCACAATTTGACCCTAAACTACAAAAAGAAACTAAATATTAATAATGAAACGAAACTTAGTATACATGTATAAAAGAGATAAAAACATACTAAAAACACAGTATATAATGAGTGTTTTAGACACTCATCAAGCGTGGGGGTGCCCACATTTGCGGCGTGGTACATGTGACCCGGGCAACATCGCGGCGCATGGGTGTTGTTGTTCTCGACGTGCGGTGAAAACTTTGCTGCTTGTTTTGTTCATTTTCTCTTGTTTTCTCTTGCATTATTTGAGGAATACATCTCTAGAGTTACTAAGATGAAATATGCAAGTCTAGATTGGAAGAATTCATTCTTAAATTTCAAAAAGTCATGGATTTTAAGGAGTTTTTAGAATAAAATAATAAAGCCATGGTTGAAATTACCTTTCAAGAGACTTTGGACAAAATTAGCACCATTTGGCGTTATGATTTAAGAGTTGAATCGGGATTATAGTTCAAGTGTTGAAAAACCTTTTTGTATTACTTTTGAAATCATGAGTATTCATTAACTTTAGCTTCAATGGGATGCATTATAGAATGCATGTTAAGGGTGTATGTTAGCATAATGGATGATTATGGACTTTGCCCAATGTTGATTGGCATATTGCATGAATTAAATATTTTGGTAAATAGGTACCTGCGTATCCTTGCCCTCTCTCATTTTCTCCAATGTATTTCTCTTCTCATCTAAATCCCCCTCAAATGGAAATCGAGATTCTTCTTTTGAATGTATGTAATTAGATTATATAGGATTAGGATTAGTTAGTAGAGATACAAAGGAGAAAGGTGCGTGGATGAGGAACTAAGAAAAAAGACATTGAAATGTAAATTTGATTTATTTTCATGGGTTGTAATAATCATGCATGTCCCTAGGTTTGACAGTAAGTATTTTAAGCTCATCAGATTGATTTTGAATGTCCATAATCATGCCATATAGTTAGAGTAACTATCTTTATATTTTCATGAGATGAATGGATAAAGCATGCTAATGAAACGATGAACAAATCTAAAGAATTTCCTCAAATACAAATATATTAGGTGGCGTCTTTACTAATATCATGTGTGAATCGGGTTCTTCTGGGATTGTGATTTTATTAAGTGATCTGAGCCCTCCATGGGTTCTATCATGGAATGATTTTCCTGATTAGTGGGCTGACCTTAATCAGACTCGTTAGCTTATTGACCAAACCCAAGGTTAATGTTGGATAGAGACGTAGTTGGGTAAGTGTACATGATATGTACACACATCAAGAGTTGATAACCCAATGATGGTGCATACATCAACAGTTGATAGCATTGGATTCAATAGTTTCATAAGATTGTAATTGGTATGGAAAGGATACCTACCTTTGATGAGTGGCTTGTTAGTAAGCCGAGGTCATTCTTAGTGATATTGGATATCTACTTGGCAGGAGAACTTCCACATAGGTTCTCTAGGATCAGTGTGACAGCTAACGATTCACAATAAAATGAGTGGGAGTGATAATGCGTATTTGTAGTAGTAATAATCATGCATTTTAAAGGACAATCTAACATGATCTCTTTTACATCTAAGTTATTAGAATCAAACCATGTTAAAGATATGATTTCATGATCGATAATGGATGCAAACAAATTAACCGAGGCCTAACTTCTTGGACTAGCTAAATAATTTGAGAATAGTTCTCAAAAGGGAAAGGTTAGCCTATATCCTTGTTGAGCCATTCCCTCGATCAGAAACAGTGAGTGCATGCGAAGCGATTTAAAGGCATATAAGAAGTGCCTAGTTGATAGTGCGAGGGCGGGATTGATTATCCTCATCTCTATGTCACCTGAGTTTCAGAATCAGTATAAGACTATGGATGCATGTTCCATAGTACGCCATCTAAGGGTGCACTATAGTGAGAGGGCGAGAATTGAAAGGTTTAAAGTCTATGAATTGATTTTTGGATCAAGATTGAGAAAGGGCATCCCAGTCAGGCATGCTGCGAAGATGTATGAACACATTGAGAGGTTAAGATTTTGATTTTATATTATTCGATTATTTATGACTTATTCGTATACCTCTATATCTGTGATTTATATACATGTGATGTCGTGACATTGCGTGATTTTCTTTGGGTATCTCAAAGTGAGAGATGAGGATGCCCGGGGGATCTGTGCGGCGACCCTTGGTCGGGTGGAACAAATAGAGATATCGGGTTGATTCCGAGGGTGGCGATTAAGGTTAGAACATTTAAGCATTTCGGAGCATTAGGTTGGGGTAGAGATCGCTTGACCTTCTGCTAGCGAGATAGACGGATACACTTTGAGAGAGGGAATCTACGTGACACGGTCACCTGCCATCGATAAGTCGCGAATAAATGAATAGTAATTTCTAGGTAGTAATCCATTAAGTACTTAAAGGAAACGAGCCTAGTCTCACAACCACAGTGATTTACTAGAATAATTTAATTTAGTTTAGTTTAGTTTAATCTCACACCTTGGTTAACTAGTCATTCCAAAGTTTAAGTCGGATAATATTACGGGGCCAATTTCAATGATCAGCTTCTCCCAGTGGATCGATATCAGTACCCTAGGTACAACTATATTACTTGAGCGACGAGTGCGCTGGCACATAGGCGTACACATTTTACACATCACGCTTTCGACCTATCAAGTTTGCCGGGGAGTTTTTTTAGAGTTGATATTGAAAATGTGCAATTATATATTACTCTGGAATTCTTATTTTTATTTTTATTTTGCTTTTACAAGTGCTTGTAATTTGGTTGTGCGTTTGGTGTGTGATTTGGGATTAAAGTTCTTCATGAATGTATGCGAAGCGGGGTCAAGTTGAACTCGTCCCAGTTTGATGCTGAGCGGAAGAACTTTACAGTTACATGAAGACAAAGGAAGCACAACACATAAATCTAGCGATCATGCGGGACATTGTAGAAGCGAGATAATGGCCCGAAGCAAAAGCAATCATAAGGGTCATAATGGAATAATGGAAGGAATCGGGCGCCTAGACCCCGTTTATACAACTTTGATGATCCATTCATGTTGCTGAAAGGTGCCTACCACCCACGGTTGTTCCAAGCGACTGTCAGAAGACCACTATTCAAGCGAGCAACGGTGATTAAGCGAGCCTTCTGGTCTTGAGGAACATCTGTTTGAGTTGGCAAAATGAGAATCGAATATGCACTTGACCAACCTTTATCGAGGGTGTGTGACAGTCAAGTATAATGGGAGTGTGAAGAGGCACTCGGGCGAGATTTTCCCTCTCCTTTAGGCGATAGAGTAAAACCTTTGGTTTAATGACCATTACGATTCTATTACTTCATGGAACGACCTAGTGCGAGAGAGAAGTTTCCACCAACAAGTTCTTCACTTGGAAAAATTGTAGATTAGTGCCGAAATCAATACGGCTGGAAGCGATTAGAGGGAGAGCAGCGAAGCATGGGATAGATTTCACAGAAATTGATTGAGAAGTGCCCACACCACGAGTGACGAGGTGGATCACGAGTCGAGCTTTCTATAATGGTCTGAGGAATGTGACTAGAACAGTGATTCATGCCTCGACAGGAGGTGCACTAATGAAGAAGACCACGGACCAACCATATGAAATCCTAGAGAATATTTATACTAATACCAATTAGTGGCCTAGAGATAAGATTACACCAGTGAAGGCCATGGGCGGCATAGATAACGAGGTTCTCAACAATTTGGTTACTCGCCCAAACCTGACTTACTAAGCGGTGACTAGGTGACAAGGTGCGCGATCTCCATACAGACCAGCCCATGGGAGTTGTGTGAATTTTGTCGGGAGGACGAACAACGATCTGTGAGAATGTCGGGATGGGGCTGACAAATAGTAGAGCATGCCCGGTATGTGTCGAGGTTTATGTCGAGTCGACCCGCAATGACGAGGTCGGTATGGGAGGCGGCAAGCTGTCGGAACGAGTCGAGGCCTAAGGAGTAGGCGTAATGTCGAATAATCCAGAGCGATCGGGGTTATGGATGAACAATCAAACCAACATGCTACCACCGTGAAGCTGAACCACCTCCCAAAGAAAAAGCGGACTTGAAGTCGCCCTTGTGCGGAAATGCCCACCTCACGCATCACGCCTTTATGAATGAGGCAAGGCGAATATACGGCCTGAGCCTTGATTGAACAATAGGCGTAGTTGAGAAATTTAGAGGTGCGGATGGGCGAATGGCCAATCTATTGGCCAGAAGGCCGGTCGGGTTCCTTACCCGAAGCAACTCAAAAGTGAACCCGAGACGGGAAGGGAATGAACATGTAAACGATCCGCGGCGAGAAGTGAGCTGGTGGAAATCTGAAGCTGACCCCCGTGATAGGGAGGTGGCGAGTCATCGGACGGTCGGAATGTCTGAGGAGGAACAACCCCAGAAGAAAAAAGTTTGGGGAGAAGAAGCGAGACAAAGGATCACAGCCCATAGCCCAATTCCATATCGGCACCTAAGAGGAATAAAGCCCGGATAAGCGAGTTCACGGGTTATGGAAGTGTTCGAAATTGCACATGTGTATTCCGTTTGCTGGTACTCAAAGACAATTAAATTATATCAAAATTATGGAAAATCTTGTCACAAAGAAGAGCTGTGTGAATTTGAGCAGTCAACCTCCTTGAAGAATGTAGTGCCATCCTTACGAGAGGAAGCTACGCTAGCCTAAAAGGCCCCAGACAATTTCACTATCCACTTTTCCTCCCGGAGCATGCATCTTTGAGAGAGAGCTTTGTGTGACTTAGGCGCTAGTATCAATCTCATGCTGTTATCTATATTTAGACGCTTGGGATTAGGTGAAGCTTGTCCAACCACAGTCACACTCCAGTTAGCTTATAGGTCCTTGAAGCATCCAAGAGGGGTGATAGAAGACGTTCTGTAAAAGTCGACCAAATTCCATCTTCTAGTGGTTTCATTGTATTAGATATGGAAGGATAAAGAAATACCTAATATAGAATTAGGCCCTTTCTTTTGTGGAAGGAGCAATGATTGGCGTATAGAGGGTGAGCTAAAATTGAGTGTAGGAAGATGAAGTTAAGTTTAATGTCGTTAAAGCCTGTGAATACCTTGTTGAGAGTGATACATACTTGATAGAGAGTGGAGGCTATAGTGTCTGTACAAAGTGGTCTCAGATCCTTTTAGGCTAGCTGGTGTAGAGTGATTCGAGAGGAACTTGGGAGAAGAGGCAGGAGTATGTAAAATGGATGGATTCATTTGAACCGATAGAAGGAAATATTTTTTGAATCTTTAGGTGAAAATACTAGCTTGCTTAGGTGCCATCGTTGAACAACCACCGAGATGGAGCAAAGCCACTACTTAGCCTTCGGCAAGTATGCTTTTCTTTAGGAATGCCTCCACCTTGATTGATTATTTTAATTATTTTGGCGGCAATAGGAAGATAGGTTATTGAGGTACTCGAGAGATCACAAAATGCGCTCGGATGGTCTGCAGGCGGTTAATAGGGATTCACCCTTCTATGTGTCGAATTTTGCTAGAAGATGGTCATAAACCTTCGAGTGGAAGCCTGGAGGGAGACTGAATCCAACTATGAAGAGGTAATTCATGAGGAGGAAGTACTAAAAGTAGCTGAATCTTTGCAGAGTTATTTATCCTATTTATGACCCAGTGCATGGGTAAGTCCAGGAGTATATTGGTACTGCCTAAAGGGAGAGCCGCAGCCCGGAAGTCATAAGAGCGAGAGAATAACACATTCTTTGCCTTAGAAACAGTCATCGTAAGGAGAATTTGTATTGACTATCGGAAGCGAGATAAAATTTTCGAAAGACCATTTTCCATTGTCGTTTCTAGATCAGATGTTGGATAGACTAGCGAACACGAATCTGATTGCTTGCTGGATCGGTATTCAGTTCTGTCCAGTTGCTATAGCCCACGAAGATCGGGAGAAAGCGAAATTCATGCCCCTATGGTACATTCGCATTGGCGGATGCCTTGGTGTGCAATGCACAGCACATTCAGCCCAGTATGATGGCCATATTATCTTATATGGTTGAAAAGACAATTGAGCTCTTCATGGATGATTTTTTTGTCTTGGGAAACTCCTTTGACAATTAGGAAATTTGAGATCGGTGTTGATTAGATGGGGACTTTGATCTTGTGCTTAATTGAGTGCCATTTGTAGTGCGAGAGGGCATTACTTGGGCGCCAGTTTTTGCGAGAGGGATAGAGTTGGGCAAGCAAAGGTGAAGCAATGAAATTACCTCCACCCTCGTACGCTAAAAGGCATAAGAAGCTTTTAAGCCCTGGCTGGGTTCTATAGACGTTTCCATAAAGACTTTTCCTCGGATTACAAAGTCGTTTATCTAATTTGCGGTCAAGGGACACCATTTGAGTTTAATCTTGTGATGTATGCCAACATTTTTGATCTTGAAAGATAAATTAGTATTAGCTCTTATTGTAGTAGCACAGTTTGGGCCTTTCCATTTGAGCTAATGTGTGGCCATGAGTGACTATACGGTGGAGCTTGATACTAAGGCAGAGAAAAGAAAAAAATATTCTAGGTTATCTTATCTTTGTGAACCTTGAATGATGCCCAACTGAACTATACCCTGGCCCGAAGAACTATTGGCCATTGTCTTTGCCTTTGTGAATTTGAAGCCTGTTGATCGGAAATAAGATGATAAATCCTAATGACCACTCGGCCATGTATGATGACAAGGGCCTTCAAACAGACTAATCTGATGGGATCTCTTGCTGCAAGAATTCGACTTAGAGATTAAGGACAAGAAGGGAATAGAGAACCTAGTCACAAACCATCTATCACGGTTAGAAGGGGCAAGAGATGAGGTCCATGTGAACGACGATTTCCTAGATGAGTAGCTTTTAGCTATCGAAGACAAAAAGGTGGTTCCATGGTTTCTTGAGCTATGTAGTTTGGCTGGCCAAGGTGATCCTCGGAGTTTAGCTATCAACTGACAAAGGAGTTATTCGCCGCGAAACACTACTGCGGGAGAGGAACCTATTTTATATAGGCATTATGCTGACCAAGTGATACGACAATGCGTACCAGAAGATGAAATGGTCGGTGTGCGAACCAACGCCACTTTACCATAGGGGCATTTCGTGGCCGAACAACGACCAAAATTACTTGATCGAGGTTTCATCTTGCTAGCTTGACCGGATACTCGCGGTTCGTATCCGCCGACAAATGCCGGCGCATGGGAGCATTTCTAGAAAGAGACGAACCACCTATAGACACAATTCTAGAAGTTCGCTATTTGACTTGTGGGGATGGACTTCGCCGGGCTCATTCCTTCCTGCTTTTAATAACCTTGTACATCTTGCTTGCAATAGATTCGTCTGCAAATGGGTTAGTATCTGGGCCACTACTAATGATGCTAGTGTGGTAGCCAGTTCCTTCCTGACCACATACCTTTGCAGTTCGGCGCTCCACGAGCACTGATAACAGATAGAGGTACCCATTTCTACAATAAGATGGTTGACAAAGTCCTGCACAAGTATGGAGTGCGGCACCGCACATCACTCGCATACAATCCATAGGCAAATATAGACTGATGAGGTATCCTGTCGAGAAATCAAGTCCGTTACGGAGAAAACGCGAGTCTGACAGCTCCGGGAAGAATTTGTTGAAAAAAGATTGAGGATGCACTATGGGCATACGAACAACATTAAAACACCGTTAGGTATAATACTTCATTCCAGATCGTTTTATGGGAAAGCATGCCTGTGTCCGGTGGGGTGGAGCATAGAGCCTCTTGGGCAACGGAGGCTGAACATGGGCTGATACATTAAGCGGGAAGAAGCGGATCTTTATAGCTTAGTAAATTGGATGAGTCCACAATACGAAACGTCTGAGAATGCTAGAATATATAGGAAAAGACAAAACTGCTTTATAATGAAACATATCATGAGGAAAGAGTTAGTAGTCGAGAGTCCTCCTATTCAATTCTGACTCAAACTTTTCACAGGAAATTGAATTCCACGATGGTGGGGACCATTCTGATGGCAGATCTGCCATGGAGGCGGAAGTATGCACCACGAAGGCATGGTGGTTAACATACAAGGTTGAAGCCACTGCCGGGGCGAATCCAATGCGAATCGCAAACCATTCCACTAAGTGTACCAGAGGTGTTGCCATAGTGAGTCAGACAGTCCCCGTCTTTATAACTACATCATTGAAGTCTGAGCGGTCGGGCTAACGACGTGCTCTGCTTCGCGGGACTGACCCAGATTTTCTTGAAATCTTTCTCTCCATAGTTTAAATTTTATTGTTTGTTTTTTAATTTTGGTTTAGTTTTGTCTCCTTTCATCTTTCGGGGATTTTCTTTGTAATTGTCTGTTTCGAATCGAGGCAGAGCGGAGAGATGGCTCATAGATCATTGAATGCACAGGTCGAGATTCATTCGGGGTTTTCTCAACACTTAGAAATTTTTTAGCGTGTTCATTTGTTCTTCTACGTCGCGTCCGCGGCGTTGGTTACGCGGCGTCGCTCACGTTACCCGCGTCCGCAGCGTCCCCACGTCGCGACGTTGGTCATATCCATAA
The DNA here is from genome assembly GCA_016808115.1 of Tetrastigma voinierianum. Taxonomy (NCBI): domain Eukaryota; kingdom Viridiplantae; phylum Streptophyta; class Magnoliopsida; order Vitales; family Vitaceae; genus Tetrastigma; species Tetrastigma voinierianum. The sequence continues at coordinate 329,733 of JAEQBH010000326.1, forward strand.
TTCATCACGTCTCTGCCACGTCGCGACGTTGGATTTCCACATCGCGACGCCAATTTGGACCCCCTCTGCCACGTCGCGACGTTGAGTTATATCCCGCTATGCGTCCGCGACATTGGTTTGTCATCACGGCGTTGGCGACCGCTCTTAGGCGCGTCGCGATGTTGTACTGCGGGTCATGGCGTTACTTGGGTTATAGACACCCTTTGTTCGAGTATTCTTCCCCGTAGAAACCCTCAATTTGAGCCTCATAACACTCTCGCCTTTCTCACGTTGTCGTAACATGTGCTCAGCACCTCCCTCATTTCTGTGCCCATCTTTGGGACCTCCGTCTCCCATTGCCCTTCCTAGTTTGGTGCCATCGTCGGTGGGATTACGTCCATTGTGATGATTGTACTATTCTGTAGGTCTTAGGGTTAGGTATTTCTTTTTGGTCTATTCACGGTTTTGCGCTCTATTTGGGCCAAGCCACCACATCCTTTGCAGGTGCCTAGGTGGCGGCTTTAAGCCGGAGTGAGCTTTGGGGGGGCCGTTAGTGAGCTCATTCTTCCCTCTGTTTCACTTGGGTGTTAGAGTTAGCCAGGACACACATTTGGCCCCCGTCCTGTGCCCCATGCACTTTCCTGCATAGATGGCGCTATAAAAGTTGACCACCGACGAGGCGGGCTAGTGGCAATTTTACCGTACATATGACGGGCGAGGTTGTCCAATGAAAGTGCGGCCCAGAGAAGTTCGGCCCACTCATTGCAAAAAGCCAGTTCCTTCTTGCCAAGGAAAGGGTTTCACCGCCTGAGGACTGCCAGCAAAACTGGCGAAATTTAGGGATGGCGGGGGGGCCTTGTGCAGCCTCCTTGTCAGTACTGACGAGCATGGTATGAGTTCTCTGATGCCGCTCATGTGGTGAAACGGGTTCGGGTCTTGGCGGCGTGTTGGTAGACTTCAGCGAAGTCTATCAGCCAATTTATCACACTGGCCGATCCCTCACAGGCCCTTTGATGGGCTCGAATGATGACTAACGAAGTCATTCGGGTGATGACCAGCGAAGCGAGGGCATTGATTGGCCCAGTGATGGTCTTGCGGGGCACTTCCGGGCCCAGGCATTTGGCCCTCGTCCCAGGTGCGCCATCACTTTGTGCGCCGGCGTCTCCATCTCGAAGTCAAATGTGTGTGAAATGACGAGCAGCCTGTAGTGCATCTTTCAGGGTTGTTTTTGGTGTGGGCAGAGTTGCTGAGATGCCATCTCATGGCAGGATTAAAAAATGAACACTTGGGCTCCCTTTCTCATTTTATGGCCTGCAAGCAAGCGGGTGCACTTAGAATGTGAAAAATGGATCCACCCGATCAAGGCCATTATGGTTAAGCGAGACAAGTTGGGTATCCAGCCCAATCGATGTATATTTCGAGCTGATGAACCCTCGAGATGAGGATGAGCTTGAAGTGTCGGGTAAGGTTGAGCTTCACAGGTTGACCCTCGGGGTGTCGTGACTTCCTCCCTCCTGCCTGCCGTCTTCCTCCATCCTCGCACGGCCTTCTCGGGGAGGACCGTCGATCCTCGTACATCTCGAGGACCGGAGTGCTCGGCCTCCTTTGCTTACTTTTCGAGTCTTAAGGATGGGACCTGAGGCTTGCACGCGTCCTGTCATCGGGATGTGGAAGCCTCGGGTAGAACATGCGAGGCTAATTCTAGCTAACTAGGCCGCCATCCTTCCGTACTCAGCGAAGAACCTTGGATTAACACGGCTTCGCTCCTTACGCCGCCATTCGTTGGCACCATAGTGATCCCGGTCGATCACCCGAGGACTCTCACCTTTCGTTCTTTCGTGACATTAGGGACCTTTGTCCACTTGTTTTTGGAGGGGGGTGTGGGTGATCGGGTTTGGTGTACTTGTTTTTCTTTGGGAAATATTGGTGTCTGGCACTTCCAGTAGTTCTAGGTTATAATTTTTTGTGTGCGTTATATTTAGTATTTTTGAATTAGGTATTAGTTATAGGTGTCTTGTTTAGGGTTGGGATTCGGTTTTTAGGATTGTTTTAGGTAGTTGTGTGCATGATGTCATGACTGCTAATCGAGGATCACTTTGACCGCCGAGATCTTATTAGAAAAACACATAATCAAGAAAGAATCAGTAAAGTGTTAGATGCTCGGGAATTTCAGGATGGACGGGTAGGGAGATAGAGCGCATCACCTCCTGGGTATTCAAGAAACCAATCCTCAACCAGGATATTGCACCCACACCCTAGTGATCTCTAGGATATGTCTAGGCTCCGAGCTCCCCTACCAAGGTTCAACAAACCTTGGGGTTCTTTAAACACCAAAGTGATGGGACACCTTGAAAAAAAAAAAAAAGAAAGAGGATTCTTGCAGGGCTGATTAAAAAAATGAAAATTAAAATAAAAAATTAAAGAAAAAAAAATTAAGGAAAATATGAATAGAATAAATGGGAGCTTCCTAATCGAATCAGGGCACGGTCAGGGGTTTTCAAACTGTGCCTTGGGCCAAGTGTAGAGGCCATTGACTTTACTACCACGCAGTTACATGGGACAGAGGATGGACGTGTCCCACGGCTTAGGGCCCCTAGGTTTAGTTGAGTGTTCGAGGGTGAGTTCGAGGAGGCGAATGCCGGTGCCTGCAACGACTGGTGGGGAGACGCAGCCCGAATCCTATTTACGAGGACCTCCCGGCAGTAATGTCACACCTGGTTCCACGGTGTGATTTATGACATTACCACCATCTTTTTTTTTTTCATCATGAGTCCCATAGGACTCTTTCAAAATCAAACACTTTGCATAAAAGTACCAGTAGCTTCTACACCATATATATCGACTGTATTTCCTCGAGCACAGGTCAAAACTCCACTTGGAGTAATCGCTGAAAAATGAAGTGAAACTCAACTCGGTCTCCAAAACATATATATACATATCTGTCTTTTGAGGTAAGTCCTCCAATGCACCCAAGACCATACACTTACACTTGATCAAAATAATATTTACAAAATCTGAAACTTTATAAGCATCCCCTACGAACCTAATAGCCCTGACGAATATCTGATGACGTGTCGATATAGACATCCCAATCTCTGATGTGAACCTCCACACAACACTAGATGTTCCTCAAATGTATGCTGACCACCGGCATGCTAAGGGTGGCGCCTGTTGATTCTGACCTCGAAACCACCTTGAGTGGCTCTGAGTCATGCGGTAGGTTGGTCTCGTGCACTGCATCTAAGGTGGAGGAATAATGGGGGTGAGTTCGACCTTTCATTAGTGAATCCCATAGCTGCAGCCATGCTTATAAAAACATTTCAAAATACAAATAATTCAACACATCTCAAAACATGAGCATTTCAATTGGCATAGGTTTGATGTGAAACAAATGGATGCAATACTACCACCATCACCGACCCCTCATCGGTATTGACACTTTTGGGCTTTCACCCCGGGGACTAGCCGATCATCTGAACAACGACAAATTCTTTGGAACTTACTACCGGGATATGCTCACATCATTATAAACCAAAGCTTCTTTAGGACTTACCACCTGGGGATATGCCCACGTAAGTATATCGTGACACTGCGGGACTGACCAGGGGACTAGTCATAGTCAGTGTCCCTCTATCAATCAGGACTCTCACGAAGTCCATACCCATGTCATGCTTTAAAACAATTTCACAAAGCATTCTGCCCACATGGATATTTAAAACATCATGTACCAATTAATTCAAAGATTCCACACATAGATATAAAAAATATACACATTTATATATCATTAGAAAATCACACGGTTTCCAAGCATGGAGATGAGTACGAATTTCGTCAAACCCATGTATAAGCAAGAAGGTTACCATCTACCTTCCTTGGATTCAAAAATCCACAAGTCTCCCGAGGAAGTGGCCAAGAGGCTACTCCAAAGGATCTTGCAATTAACAAGTCATAAGATTTCTTAGCCTCCCGAACAATCGGGTTACATAAAATTGCAATTGGTTTATTACCTACTTCACCACTCGAATCACATATTCTTATACCTACCAACATAAACCTTGATCCTTGAGCACTCTCTTTTACACTTACTAATATCGACATTTAACACCCCTTATTAGGGTAACACAACTGACGCACACACAACACTTGTATGCACTTGTTTCACGCCTATCTCAAGACCCCTTTTTCTTTTTTTCTTAACTACCATTTTGACCATCCATACATGTTTTGTTCCTTATGGTCTTCGATAAAAAGTTCCCACACATGGTCTTATGGTTTTACCTCTGACCTCCGAGACTATTTCTAGGGACGAATCGTACCATAAGCCGCTGCCCTACTTTGACGAAATTATGGGAACAAATGAGCCAATTTTGGCCATACTCTTCGTAAAGTTACGCCCACTTTGTGTGCATTTCTTTGAAGGATTTTGAATCACTCCATTTGGATCAATACTCTTTCACGACTTATGACTCAGCGGGGAAGCTGCTCCGGAAACCGGGGACGAGAATGCTGCTGCCTGACTTCGACCTCAAATTCAAGGGCCTTATGGTAGGTTTAGTTCTTGATTTGCTTATATAAGCATTCGAAGATCTAGGTCTTTAGGCTTCTTCTCCAACTGGAATCATCAGTTCAAAGGTTCTTTAGGCCAACCTATGGCGAAAACTACTGTCATGGCGTCAAGGGAAAATTTGAATGAACCTCCCTTGGACACACGCACACATGCCATCTTGCAAAACTAGTCTTTTTTTAAAATTTAGGGTTCCTGAAACACACCTTTCATCAAATCTAGGGTTAGGATGCTTAATCCCAGCAAAACCCAACCAAAGTCCATAAGAATCTCTGACTAAGGCTTGAAGATCATGTTTACATACCTTAGTGAACTTTTTCCACCCAAACGAAGCTTTCCTTCCAAGCCTTTTCTCTCTCCCTTCTCTCTAGCTTCTATCTAGAACTCCACCTAACCTAAATTTCCATAATTTTCCACTTCCTAGCAAGAAGTTGGTCTAGCATCAACCAAGAGGAATTTAGTTTACTTGGCTTTTATAGTAAGCTCTTCTCGTACACACTTGCCATGTGTCGAGATCTTCTACACGTGCATATATGAGGTGTGTCATGCCTCATGATGCCACGCAGCTCTAAGGATATTACACTTTAGTCCTCTCTCCACTAACAAGTTTTTCAAAGTGGTCCTTCAAGACATACTTAATTTCAAACCCAACAAACCACTAAACTTACACAATTGCATAATTGACCTTGTGCCATAAAAATGCAATCTAACACACTTTCTCAATCCTCTAATTAAACCAACCATTAAGATGGCTAATCTTAATCACAATTTAAAATATCATAGGGCATAAGTTGCATTTGCTCCCCAAAAGTGCTTGAATATAACAAAGCATATACGGGTGTTCTGATTAACTTACGAGGCAGTTTCTTCTTTCTAAAGTAGTAGGTAGGATGGTTGCATAAAAAGGGGTGCGTTCCCATCCTTTCATAGTTAGATTCTTCCAAATAGGTGAGTTGGATTCAAGTTTGGGGGTGCCGGAACCAATTTATATGCTAGAGACCACGTATCACTTGCACATAGTCTTTTTGGGAAAGGCTATTGTAGAAACTCCAGAGGTTGGAGTCCTTATGATTGAACCATGTTAGGTTAATTCTCTTGAGTCAAACAACCACATGGATCCTATGAAATTCGAACCTCTCTCCATATTGAGATTAGCTAGAAATCAATATGTAAATAGTAACCAAACATGAATTAATAGATAGACAATCACAAATACAAAATAGAAATAAGAAAATCAATAATTAGATATAAAATTCATGTCCAAAATAAAACCAAAACCCTAGATTATGAAATGAAAGCATGATAGAGGTCTGATACAGCACAAACTTAGGATCAAACATGAGAAAAGAGAAAGAAGAAATTCTAATGATCAAAATGATGGCGAGTCTCCAATCTTCTTCCACCAATCCTAAGTTCTCTCAAATCTTCAACAAACATCTCTAAACCTCCTCTTTGGTCCCAAAGTGCAAACAAAGTCCGACTTCTTCAAACCCTAGCCACCCTCTCCCCGCTCTCTTTGCATATTAGGGCATTTTTGCTTATATACCCCGAAGACGTCAAACAATTCCAGGAAATGTCGCAATGTCACAACATCGTGATATGGGGTTATGGAGATGTTGGCAGGACATCGTTGGAGCTAAACATCATGACGTTGGAGTAGGATTTTCAATTCTCAATATTTAATTCTCCAATACACTTCTAAACACACGTCATGAAGTTAGAGTAGGATTTTCAATTCTCCATCTTCAAGTCTCCAACACACCTCCAAATGCCGCACTTTCACCTATAATGCAACATGAAACTAAATATTAGAAATGAAGTGAAAACACCACTTATTTATGTACAAAATAGATAAAAATCGCACTAAAACATGAGTATATAATGAGTATTTTGGACATTCCTCAGTCATGCATGTGTTGGCTGCCTCTAAGATTGAACTCTCAATAATGTTCCCTACATCAAATGTGAAGGCATTGGCTATGGCATAGTTCAAAATAGCCTTGTCCCAACTCATTGTGGACACATCCCTCGTTGGCCTTAACTTGGATGAGGTAAAGTAGTGTCATACCCTTACAGACTGAGTAAGACCAGTTCTCAAAAACGAAATCACCTGATTGGAAGAATTCTTCTTCCAAGGCATTGAAATGTTCATGAATGTCTTCAACATTTGATCATAATTAGGGGATTGAATAGCTTCCTAAACTCATCATCGTCCCCATCTTTAAGTTCAAAGACTATGTTGATTGTAGCACTATTGAAGGGTACCCATACTCCTCTCACAAATACTCTCTTGTTGTCTAGGTGAGGAAGTTTAGCATGAAACTCCCTAAAGATGGGTGCTACACCTTGAAATGGGTGCGCACAAAGCTTCGTCTACTTCCTATTTTAGATGATATAGATGAAATAAACATTAGGGTGCTTAAAGCCTTGCTCTGGCACAAAGGAACGGATGCCCTAATGAGTTGTGATATGCTCAATTCCGCTGAGGAACTTTTTGGGGTCCTCAGGTCCTTGGGGAGGTGATGGTCGGCTTAAGGAGGTATTTCTCTTCTTGAGTGCCATATTCACTATTTCGGGAATTTTATCGAACACTTGGTGGGCACAAAATTTTCTTCCACTAAAAGAAAAAAGCTCAAACCTCTTCCAAATATCCTTCAATACATGACAACTATTCTCAAATCATCCATAAAAAACCATAACAAACAAAGAAATTGAAAACTGACTTGAATCTTTGACTTCTCTATGGGTAAGGAAGAAGGTGGAAAAGAAATGGATGAAAAAGGAGTATGAGGGATGGTGATGGAAGGATGAGGGAATGAAGGTGGAATGAGAGAAGGATTAATGGGAAAAGTAGGGAGAGGGTTGAGAATAAGAATGGTGACGATGGAGAGAAAGGTTGAGAGAGATGGATAATTTTTTTTTCAAAATGAGAAGAAGAGATCGCTTTTAAGTTCAAAAAGTCAATTGTATGTTGCGACATGTAAGTTTTATGTTACGATTACTAAGTTGGTTGTCGCAACATACCGGAGAGGTTGGGTGGCTATAAAGGTGGTTGTCGCGACATGGAATGCTAGGCCACGACATAATAGAGTGCATACTAGCTGTTCCATGCTTAGTTGTTGAGACGTAGGTATGGTTCTCGTAATGACGATTATTTTTTTTGAAATGTCTCTTTTGTGATTTGTAAATCTACAATCTTTCTCTTGAATTTGTGATTTTTAAATCTACAATCTTTCTATCAAACCTCTATAATTCAACTTGTCACCTCAGATGCCATTTTCCTTTACATGAAATCAACCTTCTTAAACAAAGCACCAAAAACAATTGGTTCTCAAAATTCTTGAGTCTTCCCTTTATCCTTCAAAACTCATCACAAATCATTAAATACTCATACACCTCTTACTTCCTTCAAAATTGATGCTCTTATATCTCTTTTGAAACCTGAAACTAAAACACAAAATCTTGGGTTGACTCTGAAAAGCTATTGATTAAAATTCTTGCAGGTAAGTGCAGGCTAAAATCAACGTATTTATATACCTAAGCTCCTCTGGCTGCATTAGTCAAACTCTTTGCGAGTATAGTGGTCTGGAGTGAACACGAGATAGGTTTTCTTCGCCAAAATGGTTTGCATTAGGGCAAGAGGTAAGGCTTCTATTTGGACTCTTTGGAATTCATTCAAAAGAACAGGGGGAATGGTTTGAAAAGCGAGTGTAAGCGAAGTTAAAAACTGGAAATTAACAATGAAGAAATTTACTTTGAAGATTTAGGTCACTAACTTGGCAAGCTAGGGCAAACACATGTCCTCAGGTTTTATCCTCCTATGTGAGTCAACCACGGGATGTAGTTATGGCCCCTTTTGTTTAAAACCACCCCAACATTCTTATCATTTTAGAGGCTCGTAAAGATCTAAAGAATCCACCAGTGCATCTCTCACCCGATGTGACCTAAAGCATGGAGAGTATTGACCTAGGCTAGTAAAGACCATCTAAAAAAGAATCAATTCTATCTCTCACCCAGAAACCTTGAACCACTAAAAAACATGGAAGTATTGGCTGTAAATAAGCAAATGTTATTTAACTTTAATTTGAAGAACCCAACATGTGAATATTACCTCATAGGCGAAGTAAGGACCATCTAAGAGCCACAGTGCTGTCACTAAGCCTTTGGATCTAAAGCATGAAGTAGCCAAGTGTATAACATCCATGTTATGCAAGCTGAGTTTGAAGACTAGGGCCATAATACATACCCGCCTTTTTAGTACATGAGGACGACATGCTTAACCTGCCAAGCTAGCTTCCTTCCCTCTTAGAAAGGAAGGAGGCAGCAACATCTCTTGGTGTCATCTTCAGAGGGTGTGGCAGCAGCCCGGGAAAGTGAAAGAAAGAAGAGAGAAAGAAGAGAGAGAAGAGAAAATAAAAGCAAAACTAAAAATAAAAGACTTTATTTACAAAAATAAAAACTTACAAAATTATTCTCCCAAAGACTGATGCTTGAAATTGTTGCTTAGGTTTACAAAACAAGAGGGGCTTTATATAGGCCTCCTCAAGGTATGAATATACCAAAAACCCTAATAACTAAGCTAAGTTATAGGATAGGAGAGTAATTCACCAAGTTTGAAGGCGGTTGCATTAATTACAAAGCATGTGAGGCCTGCGAATTTCGTACGAGGAGAATTTCGCTAATTAGCGAATTTAGCGAGTTTAAGCGAAATTGCAGATTCTCAATTTGGCAAGGTTCTTGAATTTCGCTAAATTGTAATTCGCTAAAATCTAGCGAATTGTCGATGGCGAATTTCGCAATGTACGATCACGGTTGCTAGCGAATTTCGCAATGTGTGTGAGATTAGAAATTTATTTGAAACGGTTGCCAAATTCATAAGGAGTTGCGAATTGGTTGCCAGCAGATTCTTGAGTACCATTTTCCTTACGCACTCCTCGTCCTTTGTCTTCAGGCGCATCAAATTTTCTTCACTTTGCCTTTGTTTTTCCATTGATTTTTAACGGGCTTGTTGATGCGTGAGACTAAAATTCCAACCTCATGATCGATCATTTGCACATTGAGTTGAAGTTCGAATGTGTATAAAGTCTACAAAACAACCAAAACACCTCAAATTAGCAAAGTATTTACTAAGATGACATGAACACTTCAATTGGGATAAATGACATGATTAATGATCAAAAAGCACTCAAAACCTATCTAATATAGGGTTCAAAATTGCACTTTTTGAGCACTAATCAGCTATGTTTAACATTGCAAGCTCGACCAAGCCACATCTCATTGGCTTCAGCAATCAAAACTGAAATCTCACTCTTTAAAAACAATTGAATCAACTATTTCCATATGCATGTCCATAAAATTATTGAGCCTTTGTCCATTCACCTTGAATTCCGGACTATAATTGAGTTGTACTTCAATGGCTTCATAGTGCGTAGTGGATGTAATTGTGTATGGGTCGGTCCATCTTGGTTTCAACTTTCCTGGAAAGAGCTTCAATATAGTGTTGTAGAGTAACACTTTATCCCAATCTTGAACTCTTTCCTCAAAATATTTTTGTCATGCCATTTCTTGATTTGACCCTTGTAGATCCAGTTGTTCTCATACACATAATTTCTCAACTCTTCCAATTCATTAAGGTCTAGCATTCTCTTCTCTTCAGTTACTTAATAGTCAAAATTGATCTTATTTATAGTCTAAAATGCATGGTGCTTAAGCTCAAGAAAGAGGTGAAAAGGCTTTCAAAAAATCAACTGACATGGCTACATTCCAATAAGAGTCTTGAAAGCTGTCCTATATGCCCATAATGCATCATCAAGTCTAGATGACCAATCTTATATGTTTGACTTCAGCATAGTCTCAGCAGTTTATAGATCTCGACTAGCCTGTTCATTGTGGTGTAAAGGGTACCTTTGCATGTCTCACACCCATGTTGTTAAAGTAGTGAGGCGAGCACTTTGTTGATGAAATCAGTCCCCTCATCACCCAATTGTCCTTAGAGGCTCTGGCAGTTGTGTGATATGTTTTGGCCAGCATAACTATGGTCTTTGCATCATTCTTTGGAGTGGCAATGTCCTCTACCCCTTTGGACATATAATCCATTGCTAGCAAGATGTATAAGTCTCCAAACGATGGTGGAAATGGTCTCATGAAATCTATGCCACATACATCGAAAATTTCTACCTCCAGTAGGTTGTTTAGAGGAATTTCATTCCTTCTATTTATGTTACCAACCCTTTGGTATTTTTCATATCTTTAAGCAAAGTTAGTACTATCCTTGAATAGGGTGGGCCAAACATAACTTGATTGAAGCACCTTATGTGCTATTCTAGCACCTCTAAAGTGTCCCCCATAAGGTGAGAAGTGACACTTGGACAAAACAACACTCTGCTCCTCATATGGTATATAAGACTAAATGATATACTTAGAATTTATGACACTACTACGAAGGACTATTTACTGTAATCCCCCGACAACGGCGAAAACTATTAGGTATTTTTTATATACATAAAAAAATTGGAATTATTATTTCTTATGTGCCAGCTCATTTAAAGTGTGTGTGTGGTCTAGACATTACAAGTGCACGGGTGTACAAGTAATAAAAGTGGACATTTAAAGTCGAGATATTGTTCAGAGAAAAATAGTAAAATCAAAAAATACTAACTACCCCTGACTGTAAGATCATTGCATTTGAACTCCGTGATACTGATGATAAGAGGACTAAAATGTAGTCCTAGACTAAAATCTTAAATATGCAAAAGTGAAGTTTAATAAAAGTGGGGTTGAGGATACACTGAGTGAGGCAAAACTAGACATGGATCAAGTAGTAAAAATCAAGGATGAAAATATCGGTTTTGACGGATATATGGTGCTTGGTTTTCGGGATATATGGATCTCAGAGAATATATGGGTGGATGCATGAATATCGATATATTGGAAATTAAAGCATTGTGATCAATCCATATATTGGATCAGAGTCGGGTTTCTAATCGACCATTTAATATCTCAGAATATATCCCCCAGATGTTTTAGAAGAATTAAACTAACGCATGCATGTGCCACGGACACGATATTTCCATGATATATGAATTACAAAGAAAGCGCATTCTCTCGACGATAATATATTGGTCATCGCGTGTCGTCTTGAACATCACGGATATCGGATATATCGGAGATATATCGGATATTTTCATCCTTGGTAAAAATCAATTTCTGCATCATTTCGATTCATAGCTCAACCATCAATTGGAAAACTGAGTTTGTCAAAGATGCAAGAGTATAGTTTGGATTTCTCCTCCAAAGCCTTGCTTTCAGCGATTAAAGGTTCATATTCATTTCTGAGACATGATTCTAATCAGTTACTTGTAATATATAACCCTCTTTCTAAGATTTAAGTATTTTTCCTTTTCAGTACTTTATACTCATATCTTAGGACTAAAGAATTCTTGCCTCAATAGACAGGATATTACAAGCCTTCTCCAATTTGATTGACACCTCATCCTACACTTCTGATGAAAATTTTCATCTCCTTAATTAAATCTTTGCTAACGGTCAAGAATCAATTCCTTGAGAAAGAGGAGAGACCTCTGAGTGATTCATGAATGCCATTAAAACCATCCTCAATTATAAGTAAGTTGGTGATCTATCTGAGTAATCCTTCAAAGTTCATTAGTTATAGTGGTCTACATACCCACAGGGAACTACTCTACCTCGAGTTATCCATCTTTATGTCACTCGAGGGCCTCTTGGAAATCAAGCGAATCACGATTACCTAGCATTGGGTACACGGTACTAAATGCGTGAACAAATGGGGTATAAACAATACCAATAAAATAAATTCAAAATTCTAATTAAACCTTTCTTAGCCTTTTGCGGAAAAATGACTATCGTGTGACCCATTTCAAGTGAGCTCGACTTTCAAAAAAGCTGGATTTAACTCATATCGACTAAGCTGATTAGAAAATCATGAAATCATGAGCAGGCTGAAATAAATGAACTCAAGAAACTTTCCATCATCAATTTAAATCAAATAGTAAATGAAAAGAATAATTTATAAAGAAATACAAGCTTGAAGCTGCACTTCAGTACAATACCCAACTCCAGAAAAATAAAGGAAAACTAAAAAAATTAAGCTACACTAAAACTAAATCTATTGAAATGGAAAATAAAAGAAAAAATAAAATTATACATGAGTCTTTAACTACCCAGACGTCCTAAAGTTGCCGAAGCTGCGCACATTGCCCTAGAAGTGTGTATTTATAGGCTTTCCAATGTTGGGTCTCACTTCATTAATTGCGTTGTGGATCCCCGAGTGCGGCCCCGAATTGGTCTCTTTATTACCGCGGCGCCAAAAGTGTCATGAGGCTTTTTTTAGTCTTTGCCTGGCTACCTCTGTCGCGATTTCTTATTTTTACTATCGCGACACATTCTTTATGCTTGCTCTTGATATGTTGACATACTTTGATAATGTCGCGACATAAATTTTCTTCAGCAGTCTTGTTCTTGTCGCGACAAGAATGTCTTGTGTCACAACACTAAACCTGTTTGCAACTAGCTTCTCATGTCCTTGTTCTTCTGGAGTTTGTCGCAACATAATTTTCCTTGCTACAACAAACATTTACTTTTCAACTTGTCAACTCTATCGCGACAGAGTTTTCTCTGTTGTGACAGGATTTCTTTAAGTCCTTAACAATTTATGTCGCGACAAGAAACTCCTTAATTAAGTGGTGAATTTTCTTCTCACGATTCTTTATTAAACTACTTAGAGTTGTTTATGCGACATAGAATTATATATTTACGACCCCAATTTCTTGGCCATTCTCAATTCTTCTTTAATTTATGTCGCGACCTACTTTTTCTCTGTTGCGACATAATTTTATCAGTCCATAGCTTTTATTGTCGCGACATAAAACTTCGTTGTCACGACATAGGTTTTGCCTTGAACTCTTGATTATGTTGCAACAAGAATTTCCTTGTCGCCATTCTTCTTGTGTTGCTCTTCAGCTTCTTGTTGTGACAGGGAATTCACCTCCTTCATGTTTTGTTTATCGCGACAGAAATAATCTTTGTCACGACCGGAGATTTTGTTATATGATTGTGGTCTGAATGTTATGTATAATAAGTTTTCTTTATTGCGGCAATGGTTCTTCTTGTTTAGCTTGATGTTGAAAACTTTGTCGCAACATAAAAACACTTGTCTCAGTTGACTTGTGTTGTAATCTGAGCAATTTCTGTCGTGACAGAGTTCATTTGTTAGCCTTCAGCTTTTTATGTTGCGACATAAATTATATTGTTGTGACATAGCTTCTTTGCTCTTTGTTTTAATCTTTATCGCGACATAATAAGGAAAGATTATCGGTCTCTTCTGATCTTCTTGACAATGTCGCGACATAAAAATTTTTTATTGAGACAAAATTTCTCATTCAGCTAATGAGTTCTGTATAAGCTTTGTTGCGACATTTAGTTGCTGGTTGCGACATTTAGTTGCTGGCTGCAACATAGTTCCTTTAGCTTGCTTGAATTTTGTGTCACGACATACAAAGTTTATGTCGTGACACAGGTTGTTGCATTTTCCACTTTTTTGCTTCTTTTCTGCTTGTTTTCTTTCATTTTTCATTTAACCTTTGCAAAACACAAAGTAGGTGAATATTCCATAATTTAGCATAAAAATATATCTAAATTTGATAAAAGCATACCAGAAAAATGGATTAAAAATAGATGAGTTTTAGGCTCATCGGTATACACCTTCTTAAAATCTTATATGCACAATTCTCAAACAAAAATGGATCGTCTTAATGATAATATCTAATATCGTGCAAGAACCTCTTTCTTTATCGGGAGTTCAAGTTAAGAGGAAGTACACCATAAGCTAGGTAATTCACATAATCAGCATTCCAATGTAGCAAGTTGTCTATGGTCATGAGCTGCTCATCTAGGAAAGTCTCTATGATCTCCTTGGCATTGTTCTCAACAACTTCATTCTCAAGATGGGATATCTAGTCAACTACCACATTCTCACTTCCTTTTTTGTCTTTTATCTCCAAATCAAATTCTTGGAGAAGTAAGACCCATCTTATCAACTCGAGCTTCGCATCCTTCTTCGTCATCAAATACCAAATAGCTCTATGATTAGTATAAATAAATACTTTGGAGAAACCAACTACTACTACCAGCATTTCCTTCTCTGTAGTTGTGTACATCTCTTGGGCTTCATTTAATGTGTGGCTTGCATAATAAATAGCCTTGAATTTCTTGTCATGTCTCTACCCCAATATTGCTCCAATGGAAAAATCACTTGCATCACACATAATCTCAAATGGTTCATTCCAATTCGATACTGCCATAATGGATGTTGTGATCTTTCTAGATTTGAGCTCCTCAAATGCCTACAAACATGCCTCATCAAAATCAAAGGTGACATTCTTTTCTAATAGTCTACACATGGGTCTACCAAGCTCTGAAAAGTCTTTTATGATTCTTATGTAGAACCCAATAATCTAAAGAAGCTTCTTACTCTCTTTACTGTGGTTGGTGACATTAGAGTTTGTATGGTGGAAATCTTGCCTTGATTAACATCCATACCTTCTGAAGAAATGCGGTGCCCCAAAACTATGCTTTTCTGTACCACAAAATGACGCTTCTCCCAATTTAGAACAAGATTCTTCTCCTAGCATCTTTGTAGCACTAACTTCAAGTTCTTAAGAAAATTATCAAAAAAGCATCCAAAAACTAAAAAATCATCCATAAAGATCTCCATAATCTCCATGCCAGGCACATAAAAATAGCCGCAGCTTTAACCTTTGAAAAGGTAGCCGATGCATTACCTGAAACGAAGGGCATGCTCTTGAATGAAAATGTTCCATATGGGCAAGTAAAAGTAGTAATTTCTTGATCTTCAGGTCTAATAACAATCTGATTGTACCCAGAATACCCATCTAAGAAAAAGTAGTAGGCGTGTTCAGCTAATCTGTTGAACATTTGGTCAATAAATAGGAGAGGAACATGATCCTTCTATGTTGCTTTGTTAAGCTTCTTATAGTCAATGCAGACTCTCCAACCAGTCAATGCGTGTGGTGATAAGTTCATTCTTTTCATTTCTCACAACAATCACTCCTCTTTTCTTTGGTAATACTTGGATTGGGCTCACCCAAGTACTATATGATATTGTATAAAAAAATCCATCTTGGAGCCATTTCAACACCTCTTTCTTTACTACTTATTTCATTACAAGGTTCAATCTTCTCCGATGTTCAACGGAAGGCTTAAAAATCTTTGCTATGGAATCTTTATTGCATGTTACATATTACATGAGTGATTCCTTTAATGTCTTCGACTAACTAAGCAAATGCAACCATGTTTTGCCTCAAAACCCAAGCACTTTATGCTCCATCTTTTCATTCAAATCAGTTGATAAAATCACTGGTTTGGTATCATTAATATTTAGAAAAGCATATTTCAAATGCTTTGGTAGTTCCTTGAGAACAAGACCATCGACAATCTTTTTCTCTTCCTGAATATCAATTGTCTCTTCATTTCCCTCAAGGCTTAGAATGGTCCTTACTAGATCAGGATTTGATACAATCTTCTCATGGTCTAACTCTTTAAGTGAGAATGATCTAGTCAAACAGTCCCCCAAAGGTTCTCTTGGCATAAAATCATAAATCAGCTCAGTTTTGGAAGGAATCAAACTATCTACTCTCATACAGTTGGCCTTATCATCTTTTGGTTACTGCATGCTCTGATACAAACTAAATTTCACACTTTCATCTCCCACTATAATTGTCAGCTCACCATTTTTCAAATCAATCAACACTTAGGCTGTGGCTAAGAATGGTCTGCTCAATATTAGTGGTGCTTCAGTGTCCTTTTCCATATCGAAAAATACAAAGTCAACTAGAAATATAAATTTATCAATTTTAACCAACACATCCTCAATAACGCCTTTTGGATAAGTGAGTGAACGATCTGCCATATGAAGAGAGAGTGTAGTAGGAGTTAATTTCCCTAAATTCATCTTCTTCACAATAGAAAGTGGCATAAGATTAATTCTCTCTCCCAAATCACACAATACCTTACCAAATGTATGATGCCTAATGGTACAAGGAACAATGAAACTACCTATGTCTTTCAATTTTCCTGGAAGCTTTCTTTGTATGATTGAACTACATTTCTCTAAAAGACTCATTATCCCATAAGCATCAACCTTTCTTTTGTTACTCTTTACCTCCTTCATTAAGGTCATGTACTTTGGAATTTGAGCCAATGCTTCTATAAAACGAATGTTCACTTCAATCTTTTTGAAAATGTTCAGAAATTTTTGAAATTGCTCATCCAACTTCCTTGTTCGAACTTATGAGGGAATGGAAAATGAGTAGTAATCAATGTTGGGTTGTCGGGAAATGCCATACGTTCTAGCACTACTCTATCATTGTTCTCATCCTTCTTCTTTTTCACCTCATCTTTCTCTTGCTTTTATTTTTCTATAGCAATCTCATTTTCAGCTTCAACTTTTTCCTCTTCAAGTGCCCTTAATTCTTTCAATTCTTTTCCACTTCTCAGTGTAATGATCATATACTTGTAAGACCCGAGAAATTCCAATTTCTGGAAAAAGGGCAAAATCGTAATTTTGGTTATAAAATTGTAATTTCGGTTAAAAATCCGAAATTTATTCTCTGGATCTCGGATGACTAAACGGATTTCATCATTGGAACCATCTCTTGAAATCTAGCTAGCACGTAAAATTTCGTAGGATTCCGACACAGTCGGAGTCGACACGTTTTTCGAGGCATCGTTGTTCGGGTGTCGTAAAACGATTTTCGATGCGACGAAAGTCACATATAACATGTACTCATGTGCCATAAGTGGTATGAGTAGATAAATGATGAAAATGAATGATAGAGATAGTGTCCAGAATGTCTAGCGAGAAGAGGGCCTGCGGTCATTTGCGAATTATTTTGATCACTAAATGACAAAAAATGGAATGACAAAAATGGAATATGATCTTCCCTTTACAAAATGAAATGAGCCAAAATGTGGAGAGATGCATGAGGCTGAGAAGAAAGAAAATGACGTACTTTTAGTGAGAAGGTCCGCTCTAAAATACAAGTGATCCGACCGTCTACAGCCGGACAAGAAGGAGAATCGCCCACGTGAGAGGGCTTCACGTGGGTACTGGATTTGTGAGTTCTTGACAAACTCCGAGAGGTAGGGCTTCCTACTTGCGTTTTATTCCCGTTTTTAAAATACTTTACAAATGTTTGACCGAATGAGGCCGTTAGTGGGTCGTTTTGACTCCATTCCAAACCTCGACCGACTGATAAGAATTTTGAAACCAAAATGTCAGAGCCCGCAACCGTGAGGGCTGTTTGGGTGTTTCATTTCACCAAATTTGTAATAAATCATGTATTGATTGAAATTAGGCCGGGAATGGCCGTGAAATGCGGGTTCACAAGGTGAACCGATGAATTGTGATTTTTCGGGAATAGTAACCGAGGGTTTCACTATTCCCAAAATAGTGTTCTACAAATATATTTTTGTGTGAAAATGCGTATGGTCGAGTGATTCGAGTCAAATTACTCGTGTTTGATCATTAGCCCAAGTGAACTAACTTTGATGTTTGAAATGATAATTACATGACATAATTGTGTGATTGGATATTATGTGGATATGTGCATGTTTACATATTTGTATGTGATTAGACTGTATTGGAATTGGCATACATGCATTCCATATGCACTGGAACATCCTAGGACTATAGGAGTTAGTGCATGAGACAAGTCTAGAGAAAAACGGTTCAGAGGGTTGTCTAAAAATATCAATTATCGGAGGGTAGTCCAAACTAAAAAAATATATCAATCGTCTGAGCTATCTATCCGATATTCATCTGGAGGGCAGTCCACAACAAATAATATATCAATCGCCTGAGCTACCAATTGGAGCATATTATTATCTGAGGGTAAATTCACTAAATATAACATTTAGAGATGGTCCACAATTTAAAACATCGGAGGGTAGTCCACCAATAAAACATAATATTCTCATAAGAGGCTTAGGCGAGTGTGAGGGAGCTCTGCAGACCGGATCCGAGCTGGTCATGTAGACATCTCGAGTAGGATCAAGGCATTTGCCCGAATATGCGTTTAATTTTGGAACACAGACCGCACTCAGTGGTGAGTAGCCCACTTAGGGCGATTCCAATTACCGGAAAGATTAGCTCACCTTGTCGAGGGATATTATTTTACGTGCATGTGGAGCATGCGACTACTTCGCCCTAGACCGAGGATTAGAAGAAAGCAGAAGTTGCGTTTTATTCCTGATTTACAGCGTATTAGAACTCTATAAGTTTGATATATGTCAGATAAGAGTAAAATACATAACTCTTGTGTCCATCAGGGTATATAGTTGGATTCATAGTTGGTATGTATATTGAGTATTGTTTATGGGCCCAAGTGGCCGCTTTTAAATCAATAAACTGTTATATTGACTGCTTGGGATGTGTTTATGTGTGTTCGAGACTGGGGTGTAGCCTCCCTACAAGGGAGACTCTGCCCGATTTTCATGAAAAATGTCAGGTCACCCGACATTCATGAGTATTCCGCGGGTTGACAGGTAGTCAATGGACCCCCGGGATTAGGGGCGTCACAATACTCCTTGGGATTCCTTTCTGTATCACTGGGAAATGATTTAGAAGGATGCTCCTTCAAGGTTGAGGCTGTTTATTCCATCTAATTTTCCAAAATTTTCATCGATGCACTCATATTGGCTTTGAAATTGGTCAAATCAAATTCAAGGTTGGATATTTGATTGTCTTGAGCCTCACTCTTCTTTTTATTATCAGTTAATAAAGCGATAATCGTGTCCTTAAAAGAAGGGGATCTCTTTTGGTCTTGAAAGTTGTAGCTAGAGGCTCCATATCCCTTAAATCTAGGTGGTGCATATTGTGAACTAGAATTCTGTTGGGCCTGATGGAAAATTCCCTAATTTCCATATTTAAAAAACCTCATCATTCCTAAGTCTAGGATTGTAGTGCAAAGGTAGGTTGTTGTTGAGCTTAAACACATAACTTCTGTTGCCTCCAACAAACTGAGCATCTTCTACCTGATATACCTGATCTGCCACAACTAGACTATGAGTTTTCATATACACTAACTCTCCCATGGCTAGAATTTTTGGTCTCTATTGACTCAACTGCTCTGATATGGCTATCAATTTTGCCTAAAGAGTTGAAAACTGATCAAGTTCTAACACTTCTTCTTGCTTTCTTCCCATTGATCTCTCTAATGGGGCCTGATAACTCTTCTTAGCTAGTTCTTCAAACAACTCATGTGCCTCCTATGTAGTCTTTTTCCGATAGAACTTCCAGAGCGGAGCAGATCAACAATACCCGTCACAGATATGTCAAACCATTGTAAAATATCTACACTTGAGATGATAATTCAAATCCATGATGTGGGCATCTACTCAATAATTCTCTAAATCTGTTTCGTGCCTTAAACAATGTTTTTGCTTCTCCTTTTCTGAAGTGGCTAATCCCTGCCCTAACCTGGGATGTGAGCGAAAGTGGAAATTTTTTTTTGTAAGGAATGCCTCAACTAGTTGCCTCCATGTCTCAATAGACCCTTGAGGTAGGCATTAATACCAAGATCTTTCCTTATTGTTTAATGAAAATGGAAATAAACTCATCTTAATAACATCATGTGGCACTCCATTAACTTTAACCGTGTGAGCAAGTTCCAAGAAGTATGATATATGTCCATTAGGATCTTCGAATGGATGTCCACCAAACTGATTTTGCTACACCATAGAAATAAGAGCAGTTTTCAACTCAAAATTATTGGCATCAATTGGTTGTGTCCTCACTCTAGAATAATTCTCATTTATAGCATGCTTCTAATAGGCACAAAACGTGTATGAAAATATGAATGCCTAAGTGCACGCGTCGTGTTCAAGTAATAAAGTGAAAGTAAGAATATCTTCCCACGAGGATTGGCTATTAACTACTGATTCTAATCTAGCTTAGGCTCTATTTGGATAATGGAAAATTTTGAAAAAGACACAAATTAACTAAACTAGCATGCAATTTCCTAAACTACAATGACTAAAGACAAAAGACCTAAAAAGCCTCAAAGATTTCATCAATTCAAGCTTATGTGAACCTCTTAACCCAATCAATTAATGCCTAATTCGTTATATTGATGGCGATTTCACTAATGCTTATGTGAATATCTCTCAATAACTCACAATCTACCTTAGGGATCAAGTATTTTGTGTCTCTACTAACCCTAGATTTCCAAAGGTGCATTAAATCCAAGAAACCCCAATACCACACCTAATCTCACTCATATCTCTATCTCATGACAATTAAATGGTAATTCATCCATGGTCTAATTCAACTCTCATTCTTAGATCTCGAATTGAACCACAAATTATGCAAGCATTGGCCAATTACCCACATGTATTAAGATTGAAATGAACTACTCAACACATGTATGAAAATAAATCATAAATAAACTAAAATTAAGAGAGATTCATATAAACGAGTCTTGATTACATCTAAGCCCAAAGAAAACTAACTAAAACATGACTAGAAAAGGAATTGCAACTATCCAAAGAAAGAAATCTTGAAAAGGGAAGATATAAAACATATATGGAAGTGAAAGCCCCATTCTCTTCTCCTCAAATGCCTTCTTCTTCTTCTTCAAGTTCAAGTCCTCTTCTAAGAACAGTAGTGCCCTAGGGTGTTTCCACCCAAAGGGACCTCCCTCAAAACCCTAATTTGTGTTCCATTTATAGGCTTCTCAAAAATAGTTGAAATGGGCTGAAAGATGGTGCTGGGCTGGACATGACGTCTTGACGTGCGAGGTGTCTTCATTGAAGAATGGTTAGCCACGTGGCAACATCATGGTTCACATGTCACGACGTGGTGGTGGAAATGAAAGTGACATTATGACGTGGTGCTGGAAATGAAAGTGACGTTGTGATGTCGTAGCTCCACATCGCAACTTTGGTTGCGCCTCTTTCATTCTGTATGTCACATCGCGATGTGAGATGTTTCTCACTGAATGCTGATTTTTCATGTTTTGATTTGTTTTTAGTCCGATTTTGCGATAGTTTCTTCCATTAGCTCCCAAGGGAAGACCTACATAAAAAGATGAGAATTTAAAACATTAGAACACTTATTTATATCTAAAAACTACAAAATAACACCCAAAACATCGGGATAAAATGAGTATATTTAATACTCATCACACCCCCAAACTTAAATCTTTGCTTGTCCCCAAGCAAAGGAAACACAACATGAAAACAAAACACTAAGATATATATGAGTAAAAGTATGGTGCTAGTACAAGAAGAGAAAGCATGTAAAAGTTCTAAGAAAACACGTTAGCCAAAATGGGATCCCAAAACATTTATAATCTATAAAGAGCGAGATATCCAAAGGTATGGTGATTAAGGCAATTCCCCCCCCCCAATAGATCTTTCCTAAAGGAACTCATTGTAAATTTATATTTTAGATCTCAAATGTAGAGCAAGGTTCCAAAACACTCTTCTACCAAACTCAACTCACTTATTTGTAGACTAGGGTTCGCAAACACTATTCTACCAAACTCAACTCACTTATTTGAAAGAGATTAACAAAAACAGGTTGAGAACACACCTTTTATTCAATACTAAAACTAGGTAGTAGAATGAAATCCTAAGGCATTATAGGGAAGTGTCCATGTAGCGGGGATCCATTAGTGATTTCTCATTAGTTGGTTAAGGGCATCGGGTATTAAGTTCTCCTTAAACTTCACCTCAAGCACTCAACTAGACAACCAAAGCACCTACTTCGTGATATCGAATTCACTCATTCTTATACGAGTGCTGAAGTCAATGACTCAAACCGCCTGGCTTTAGGCATTAGGCTTTGAACGGATTGTGCTCGGGATTCTGATTGAATCAACTCACTTATTTTCTCTTCTTCTTCTTCTTCTTTTTTTCACATTTTTGCTTTTCATTTTGCTTTTCTCCTTTTCTTTGCTTCATGACTAGGCTCTATCGATCCTCTCGAGGTGTCCCATCACTATGTAGTTACTTCGCCTTCAAAGGAAGTTCAATTTGAGAAAAAGAGGTTGGAACCAAAGTGTATAAATGAGACCTAGTGTGTGCGTGTGTAGGAGTTCCATTAAGAAATGATTTCTTAAGAGACAAGGGGGCTATCCATGCATAGTCTCCCACAACCAAAAGACAATCAAGTCCTAAATCAAACAAATACAAAGGTATCCCAAATTTGACTAAGAAAAACAATTTAAGTAAAATACCAAAGCATTCTCAAAACCATTACTAGGCACCAACCAACTCATATGAGACACAAAACAAACAAAAGAAAGAAAAGAAAAACACATGCAACAAATACTATACAAACTAACTAACTAACTAACTAAACTAAACATGCAAGACACTAGACAACACTAAAAAGATAACTAAAACATGTAAAGAGATACCAAAGATGGATTTTTCAAAATTATTGAATTCACACCCCCACCACCCCCACCACAAACCACCCCCCTCCCCCGCCTGAGCAAATTTGAATGAACATTGTCCTCAATGTGAAATAAAAGCAAGAAGAGATGAGAAGAACTCTCCTGAGGGTGATCAATCCTCTAGAAGCAGCTCTAATGAATGTGACATTCAAGGTGTGCTTTTTCTCTTTAAAGCTTGAAATGTACATTGAATTGACAACTCAGGAAACCTTTCTCTTAAAAATTCTTCACCCTTTCTTGATGCTCATGCTTCTTCAACCAATTAGCTTATGTAACGCCCCAAATCCTGGGGTGTCTCGTTGACAACCTGTCAACCCGTGGAATACCTTTGTCGCATACCAAGAGACCCATACAAGAGTAAAATGGCCATATTGGCCCATACATCCATACTCACTAAAAATACATTAACTACATTACCATAGTTCAAGAGTTAATACATCACTCTTAATACAACATGTTTCAATTGCAATAATTCATACATGCATTACAAAAATGAAATCAAAGTCACAATCCGGCTTTCTTCTAAAACGCGGCCTCTAGTGAGCGTCGTCCTCCCCCGCACACCCCTATACCAAATGTTCTCGACAGGTGAGCAATGCTCCAAGAGTGATAATCTCACATGGGCTACTTCCCTGTTCCAAGAACAGAAATGATTCAACATAAACACATTTAAGAAAATATATGATCCTACTTCAATGTCTATGTGATATGGATGAGAATGTGACTCATCCTTTCCCACTTCTTGAACCCTCATTGACTCCCTCACGCATGCCTAAGCCAAATGCGAGAAAAACATCGTTTTCATAACAAAAGCTTGTTGTTCTCAAAAACGTACTCATCGAAATTTCTGCAGAATATACTGACTACCCCGAGGCTTAATCAAGGGATCATTTTTTTTCAAAATGGGCCATGGCCGCCTCTAAGATGAACCGTTGACCACTCTCCAAGGCAATTCTTCAAAATCTTCCTGAAATTCCTTTCACAACCACTTTCCATTTTCTTTCTTTCATGCCATGCACTACACCTAATTTTCTAGGTTGCCCCTAAGGCATATGAAATGCATTATGCATTTCCAAACAATTCATGTTAATATATAAATCTAAGCGTAAGATACTCAACATAAGATTTCACAACATCATGTTATTCAATTCTATCAATAACATCAAAATTAGCTCACTGGCGGTAATCAAGAATCCAACTTAATTCCAATGGCTCTTACACAATTATATTTCATATAATTCAAACACTCATGTTAACACATTTAATTTTCATGCATTAACAATTTCTTTCCACACAATTCAAGCCATTCATTTCAAGCAATATTTTGCTTACAATACACATGGACCATTTTCGGTCCAATCAAGCAAACCGACTGTTTTTAACAGTCCCAAACCGAGCAATGGGCCGTCCATGGCGTACTTCTCCTAGCACCGGTTCCACTTTGTGGAATCGAAATCCATGGCCATTTCCATCCCAACAACACCCAAACCATAATTTATTGCATAAATTATCACACAAACCACCCAAACAATCCCTAAACTATCCAAAACGGGTTCCAATTCCACTAATTCACCCCGTGTTCAGACGTAAATAAACAACATCACTGCTTCAAATCAACCAAATCATTCACAAGGCTCTTAAACCGAAAAATAACCGAGTAGGAGAAGACCTTACCCTGGAGTTGTCAAACTCCACAAAACTCGTGCCCACATCGTGCAGCCTCTTACCGCCAGAGAACAATCTTCGCTTCGCCCAACGCGAATCGACAGTCCGAAAGTCGGGAAATCTAGAGAGAAGTTGCACCTTCTCTCTCTAGAAATCCAATTTTCTCCTCCACTACACGTCCAGCCCCATTTTGGAGAAGAAAGCTCCTTTTTCTTTTCATTTTATTCCCATTTTGCCCTCACTCGCAGAATTCTCTGTCAAGTCACCATTGGCCTACTGGATTTCCTTATCCACTTATCCACCAACTTCTCAATTTTCCACCCACTAGATGCCATGTCCATGTGGGCCCTACACTTTAGCTCAAGTCGATCGATTTAACCCGACATCGGGCACACCGTGAGCCACTCAAAATGCACCAAGTGTCCTGCAAGACTACGCCGTTGCCCTCGAAAAAACGCAGTAAATTCAATGTCTCGACTGACATCGTAGCTGGGATTTCATAGAGAGACGATTTCAACGGTGAAGTCCGTTTCGTCATCCGAGATCTAGAAATATTTCAGATTTTAACCGAAATTACCATTTTGCCCTTTTTCAGAAAATTAGATTTTCTCGGGATTTCACAACTTCAATGCTCCAAGAACATCACAACCATTACCCTTAACAATTGCCATAAGTAATTTTCCTCAATTCACCATAAGAATAGCATAATAGTAGAATAGCATAACCAACACTATCATCCCAATCTTTCTATCACAATTAACATAGACATGATGCTCTAGACACTCCCAACTTGATGTAGAAGATGTTAGCTCATTGTACAGTAAGGCCCACTAACCCAGTATTTAGCCAATTGTTAGTCATACCAATATTTGAATCGTTATGAAGATATTTACCCTTGATGGAGTGGGTAAATTATAATAAATATAATTTATTATAAATAATTGTTCTTATAATAAATTATATTTATTATAAATAACTGTTCTTATAATAAATTATATTTATTATAATTTACCCACTCCATCGCGTAGAAATATCTTTCATAATGCTTTTTAAAGATATCAGAGTTCTTTTAATTGGCTAAATACTAGGTTAGCGGGCCACCCACTTAATTTTAATGTGGAAATAACATTCTCCCACTTGTCCCACTAAACCATGAAAACTATACGTGATCACAATTTCAATAAACTTAGCCAATATCGTCCAAAATCATATACGAGCAATATTGAATCGCTTTAGATCATAGCGCAGTCAGCGAAGTACACATGACCATAATGTCATGTTTCCTTCCATGCACTAATACACATCAATAACTCCTTACTAGTTCCAAACCATAATGCCAAATAGCCTGTAATTTGTCTCACGACAATTTGTTATCAAACACAAAACGGCACCCATAATTGAATTACATACCCACCATTCATTATCATATATATTAGCATTACCTAAAAGGCCCATCTCATAACATGTTCTAAATATGCCTGGGAGGTAATCCTTTAGTTAATGGATCAAGAACTATAAGTGTGGTCCTAATATTTTCAATTTGATATTTGTGCTTCGGACTCTTCTTTAACAACTAAATACTTTTAAATTCATGTGTTTCGATCCATTTAGAAAAGGCATTCTGTGAGAAGAAAAAATGTGATGCATGGTTATCACAATATATTCTCAAAGGTCTAGCAACAGTCAACAACACCAAGCCCAGACAAATTCCGCAACCATAAAGCATGACTAAGTCAAAACAAGCAACAAACCTGCCCATCAGGATAGCAAGAATTGATTGTTTTTCATCTTCCACTAGATTGCCCTACTTGCCAAATATTCAAAAGACAAACCCGAAGCTGACTTTAAGCTATCGAGACAACCACCATAATCAGAATCCGAGTAACCGACAACCTCTAATTGTTTAGATCTTTTATATGTATATTATAACTTTGTCCTCAGTACCTCATGACCTTCTTTGCACTCTTTCCAAAGTTCAATCCTCGATCACTTGGTATCTTCCTAACATACCCACAAAGAAAGCCGAGAACCGGTCTTGTGCATGTCAGTGTACATCAAACCTCCCACACTTAAAGGTATAAGGAATTTTCCTTCATTTGCTCCTTTCCATGTTACTCCCCTCGAACAGATTTACTTTAATTTGTCAATCTTTCAATATAGGTGCAATACCCGATGAATACAGACTCCAGATATTAAATTCTCAAAATTCGATCAATATATCTCTTATGAGATAAACCTAGCACTCCTAGATCGATCTCTAAAGATCTCGATGCCAATAACATATTATTTCACCCATATCAAATCCATATGAAAGCTTTAGAGAGATATTCCTGTTTCACCTAATAAACCAAGATCACCGCTAGCAAGCAAAATATCATCCACATACGCATCGAAATATAAATTAGTTTCTCCACTAACTTTCAAATATATACACCGATCAACAATGTTCCCTTTAACCGGAAGATGTAATGGTATTATTAAACTTAATATACCATTGTCTAGAACCTCGTTTTAAGACCGTAAATGTGGATTTCCCTTTAATTTGCAAACTATGTTCATTTCTTTGTAACCTTCGAGCTGTTCCACAGATATCTTCATCCAAATTCCCATTTAAGAATGCGCCAACATCCATTTGATGTAACTCTAAATCAAATGAGCTACAAGTGCCATGACAGATTCTAAGCTAATCTTCGAAAATCGGGAGAAGGTATCTTTGTAATCAATACTTCATTTTGATATGAAACTTTGGCCAAGCAAGTCTGCCTGTAAATCACTGGATATTACCTTTAGTGCTTGTCTTGTAGTTAATCTACTGGCGCGACTCGGTTTACAACTATTAGGCAATTCGATGAGATCCTGCACACCAAGCATGTCATAGATTTCAACTCTTCATTCATACTTTCCATCCATTTACTAGAATCTACTTCATTGTTTATAGAAATGAAACCGGATCCTTCCTTATCCCAATATCAAAACTGACCCCGTGGAATACACCACATAATCATCCTCGTAATGGTAGGTCTCCTTCTCTTTGAGATCTCTCAGTTAAAAGCTCTGCTATGTGGCTCGACAAATATTTTCAATGGCAATATTTTCCTAAGTGGTAATGAACCATCTCTATTATGTCGCTTCCATTTTCCTCAACTTGTTGGAACGTGTCAGGACAATAATTTCGAGGTAAAAAAAGGGTGGATATCCACTTTATCTCTTCAACATCTACCTTCGTCTATTACTCCCACTAATTTCGCCATTTCAAGAATCCGCATTACCGGCTTCAACTATTCTCACATCAGGTGTTGTGGACAATAAAATCTATACCCTTTAATTTATCCTGATAGCCAATGAAATATCCGTAAAATCGCTCTTTGAATCAAGCTTTTCTCATGTGGGCTATGGGATTCTCGCTTCCGCCGGGATTGGGCTCCATATATGTATATCTCTCAAGTTAGGTTTCCTACGCTCCATAACCTCGAAAGGAGTTTTTGGAACTCGCTTTTACTAGAACTCGTCAAGATATATTAGGAGTTTGCTACTTCACCCACAATGAAATGGTACGTAAGAGTAACTCATCATACCCTAACCATTTACACGCGACACGCCTTCAACACCTATTGTCATCTGGCACACACACCCGTACACAAAAACAGAGCACTAATGCACTCTCGCGCTCATGCGCGCTTTTCATGAATTTGGCAAAAGACCAGGATTTTGTCCTCGATTCATATATCTCTGCCATAATATTCACCGCTCGATCCGATCTCACAATTTTAATCTTTTATCTAATTGTTCGACTGCTATGAACATCTCGAAGATGTCAATGGCCCAGACTTTTCATGCATTAGATAAACATAACCATAGCAAGATAGATCATCTATAACTATGATAAAATATTTCCGTAAACATCGTAAACGAGAGTGGTCCACAAATATCCGTGCATGAATTCATCTCAAGGAGCCATTACTGCGGCACCTTCTTGTATGTTTAGTTTGCTTTCCTTTATGCAATCCACGTTATTAAGATGAAAATCGCGAAGTCAAGCATTTTGTAAAATTCCTTCCTTCACTAATTTCAATTCTTTCCCTAGAGTTCTCAGTCTTCTGTGTACACAAGATTGAAGAATTTTCATTAATTAAGCCACATTTTGAACCAACATAGAATGCAAGGTTATGAAAGCTCAGGCACCATGATTCAAGGAAATTTCCATATAAACCATCACATAAAATACCAAAACCAATCAGAATAAAATTTAACATCAAACTTAATTGTCCGTAATCGAATTAAAATGTAATATCCAATAGCATATAGTTTGGACAATGAAACTAAATTCCTAGAGATAGAAGGTACATAAAAAGTGTTTAAAAGATCCATCCGATGACCCGTCTCTAATGGTGTTTATAGTACCAACAGTTATCACTCCAACCTTGAGACAGTTTCCATATAGAGGAACTTTTCACTTTCCTTTGGTTTCCAAGAGGTGAAATCCCTCGCATTAAATTAGTCACATGAGTCAGGGTCGTGAATCACTATTTATAATAACATTATTAATAATAATATACTATTATAATAAAAGATACTAAATATAATTTATAATAAGAACAGTTATTTATAATAAATATAATTTATTATAAGAATCAAGCTTATTCGAATTACACTTAAAACGCTTGAACGTGTATTTTGGCCCTTCTCCCTATCAATAAGTTATATATGGAAACCCCCTTCAGGCTATAAGGCACTCTTTCAATAATTATAGAAAACAATTATGTGTATCAAAGTTTGATATGAGAAGAAGAGATCAAGGATTTAAGATCTATAACCGAAGGGAAAGAGAGATCAAGAATTTAAGACTATAAACCGGCGAAAATCTCTCACGTCATGTTCTTCAAAACTAGTATGTAATCTATATTTTTTATTATTATTATTTTATTATCAGAGATGAGTTTGAATTCAATGATCTGGAATATTGTGTGTTAATTTCCGTATTAGATCTCGACAGAAGAATGATGCTTCCAAAAAGATTAATCACAATTTTTACTATAATGAAATTAACATAATGTTTTCAAAATAGTAGTATAATAAAAATTTTATTTTTTAGATTATTTATCATTTTAATACCAATACCTCTTTTTATTATCACTTATCTTAATTTTAGAAACATAAATGTAGAAGAAAATCATTATTTATCTTAATTGTTGTAAAATAATAATTCTTTATGTAATTCTTGAACTTATTTATCTTTATTAAAGTTAAATTTGTTTGCATTACTAGATAATTTTGGAAGAAAAGTATCATAACTATTTCGTAAACATTTATATTTAATAAGAGGTTTATTTTCACTTAATATAAATAGTATGTTAGAATCATCTGAAATATAGTTAAAGGTGGCAAAATCTTGATCTTAATGCTTCATCACAAATAATAGCATCTCAACATTTGGGATGAAATAGGAAAGTTTGAAACTTTTTATGGTTAAGAGTAAATTGAGATAATGCACAAGTTAATCAAAGCTTTTGGAATTCAATACACATCACTTAATATATATTTGAATTTTGAATTTAAGCTTTTGGAAAAATAAAATCAAAGCACAAGTTATTGTTTTGTTTCTTTCATATTTTATTCTTAATTGATATGAGATAATGCACGTTGAGAATTTTTTTTTCTTATTTTAACGTAGTTGCATCATTGTATTTGTGGGGTTTTCTGCAATTTTATTTGGTTTCATAATTCTGAATTCATTGTTTCTTTAAAATTATTTGTGAAGTAATGATATATATATGATTTGAAAATAAAATATTAAATAATATATTTGGGAGATTAAAAATATTTTTTAATTATTAAAAAGTATTTTTCTTTTTCACTCATAATTTATTTATTTATTTATTTATCTTTGCATATTAAACTCTACAACTATATATTTTCAAAAAATAAAAATAAATCATATATTTTTTAAAATTAAAATAAATTGATAAAGTTAAATAAAATTAATAAGAAAAGTGTACGAGAAAATTATATTTTCATTATTTTTGAGCATGTATGATTCGTTTAATCTTCTTATGTTTAAGATTTTTTTTTAAAGTATAAAGTATATGTTTTTTTTTTTTTTTTCAAACCATGAGGTGTCCTTAGTGAATCATACCCAAACTAATCCTCATTCGAGCCGATACACTATGTGCAGAAAAACTTTATCACAGAGTAATAAATCAGATTCTCATGTTTCGAAATTATTAGCATTCATCAAGTTGCTGTGGAGAGACTCAACCATTTCAAATTATATATTCGATGTAGGTATATATATATATATATATATATATATATATATATATATATATATATATATATATATATATATATATATATATATATATATATATATATATATAATTTCTTTATATTTAGCACCATATTTTCATTACTATTGAAAAAAAAAAAGATTAATTAGGTATAATATCTTGGATGTATTATCAAAAAATATTATATTTAATTAAAAATGATATGATATCCTAAAATATGTATATCATATCCTATATACTTTAAGAAATGTTTTTAAATTAAAAATTATCTTCATCTACAAATGATCTCCCACAATTATCCTACCATGATTTTCACTAATTAGAACCAAGTAATAACTAATACGTATGTAATTATTTCTTATTTTTAATATCAATATCTCTTTTTATTATCATCCTTTATCTTAATTGTAGAAAGAAAATCATTAATTAATTATTTTAAATTAATAATTCTTTAATTATTTTTAAATAATAATTCTTTAATTATTTTTAAATAATAATTTTTAATATTTTCTGAACTTATTTATTTTTATTAAAAATAAATATTTTGTATTACTAGATAGTTTTTTTAAGAAAAACATAACAAATATTCTGTAATCATTTTATATTTTTAAAAGAAAAATATATATAAAAATATATGTCCGCCTAGGAGCGCTAGTAATGCAGAGTAAGGAAATGAGGGGTCCTAAGTCCCGAGACCCACACATTTTAATAAATTGTGGTTCAGCAAGTAATTGTCAAAAATATATATAAAAATATATAAATTACAAAATGATTAAAACTAATATTACAAAGTTTTTTTGCTGAATTCAACTAATATTACAAAAGCTAGCCATCTTTTCATTTTATATCTCTCTCTATACACAATATATATTAAAATGCATGTGTTATACTTATTAAAAAAAAAAAAAAACCCACGTTAGATTTCCTTGAAATGATATTTATAGATTATTATTTCAATTTTCATCATATAGAGTGTCCTTAACAACATCATATAAATATTTTTCACAATAAATCAAAACAATACAAAAAGATTTTGTTGAGACAAACTGATTTCAATATTATTTGTAGTAAGATACTTAAATAATTGATTAAAAACTCACAAATTTAGTACAAAAGAAATTAATAATATGTTTAAATCAAATTTAGCAAATTTTAAAAGGATTAAGATACTATTTATTTTTTAGTCGAATAAAATTTTATAAAATTTTTATTATACCATCATAAGTTTGATGTGGAAAAGTGTAAATCTATTTATATTTCGTCTCATTCATTATTTTTTAAATTTGGTTTTATTATGTCTAATTCAAAATGTATTTTTTATGTCTAAACGCTGTTTGATAAAATGAAAAAATTAAGTGCTGAAAAATAAGTATTGAAAAATTAAATGCTGAATTTTATAAGTATTGAATATGTACTATAAAAACTGTTTGATAAGTTACTAACAATTGAATGCTGAAGATAAATATATTGTTTGATAAGCGTAAATGTTTGAATCTTGAGAAAATTATGTATTTTTACATATTTACCCTTATTATCATTAAATTACATATTATCCAAAAATAAATAGAGTTTCTAATAATATTTTATTTTCACTACAATTATTAATTATTGTAAATAACATGTTTAAAAAATATGTAAAAAATATTTATTCTAATAATATTATCCAAAAAAAAGACATAAATATGTTTAAAAAATAACCAATCGAATCTAAACTTTTTAAAACTATTAGTAGCAAGGCGTATTTGCAAAATATTTTATTATTTATAAGGAGTTTTGGTCGATTTATTTTCATTTAAAAAATTTTTTGTTAACCGTATTCTACATTCCACGTTAAGTAGGTCTTTACATACTTATAATTTTCAACAGTTTTTCATTTAAAATTTTCAATTAAGAGCTTCCTAAAATTTTGTTATCAAACATTTACAACTCACTTATAGTACATTTTTATATTGTCTACGTGCATAGCATGTGGACACTTACTAGTAATATTAAATGAGAGAGTTTATATCTTTTAATAGTTAAGAATAAGGACAAGGATATAATTTTAAGAGTTTGCTAAAAAAAAGGATATAATTTATTTCAATTAACTGTCCAATATTGAAATAGAATAAGAATATAATTTTAGCGTGTTGACTACTGATTTAATGACTTCGACAATATTTGGATCTAATCCTAAATCGAATTACGACTAAATTACTAGAATTAACAAAAACTTAAAATTAGATGTATCAAATTATATCGATGATGGGAAACCTAGGGTTTTACCGTCTCCTACCACACTTGATGGATGTCAATTCAATTAAGGACTTATTGAAATATTCATATGAGTTATGTTGGCAAGTTGATATTTCCTATAAGATATTCTCTCTCGAGATATATTTGACTATCTCGCCAGTGGGATGTATTGCATCTCTGCCTCAACCCCTCGACTCCGAAATGCCTAAATGTGCAAACCCTAGTGCCACACTTGCAAGCTGGAATATCTCTATTCTTCGATTACCAAAGTGTTGCTTTAACCATGTCCCTAGAAGTCATCTTCTCTCGATCTCAAACTCTCATCTTTAACATGTCACGGTTGGTCAGACAATAACATGTAATTAAATCTAGAATTAAAGCAAACATATGAATTCATATTAATATTCAAATAAGTCAAAATTGAAAATCAATCCATCAAACTGTGGTTAGGGTTGACAAAAGCCTAGAGAAAAGAATTAGTTCATCATATTATTCATTTACGGATTAGAAGAATTGAATCGCAGTAGTTGAGAAGAAGCTACGAAAAATGCGTGCGCGATCCTTTCAGAATCCATCTCTATTGATCTCCCTGTATCTCCTTCTTCTTGTCGATCAATTCCCCCACTTCTTGACTTTGAAAAATCTTCAGATTTGATACCTGAGGCAGGCCCATCAATGGCGGAAAATTAGGGTTCTACGGTTCCCATTTTGGAAAAGAGGACCTCGCTCTGCCATGACAAATCCAGAGCCCTCAAATTTTTTATATCACAGTTCGTTGATGAAGAACTCTTCGTTCTGCCAGTGAAAAGAGAGCTACGCCCGCAGCGAAGGTAGATTTCCTGCTGCAAATGCAGGTAGCACTTTTCTTTATCGACTTTTTGTCATTTCTTCTTTTGTTTTGTTTTTACGTGCTTTTAGCGCTGCCGTTTGTTCCAACATGGTGTATTCTAAACAATATAATATGAGGGATTAGCGTAATATTAATGAAAATGATTATGAATCATGCAATTGAACTATAAAGAACACCGAGAATTCAACGGAAATGCATGCATGATTCACCCCGATCACAATCCTAGGTTGAATTCTACATGCCGCTGAATGAGATGAGACTGGCTATGTACCATGCCTTGAGTCATAGGCTCTATCACACGCAGAGTCCTTACTAGCTCTTATCACCTGATACGAAGCCCGTAGTGATAAAATCCATCATTTCTGGATTACATCCAATGATCATTTTACAAAACAAATTCATTTGTTTTCAAACCAAAAACTTTTTGGATGTTTGATGACTTTTTTTTTTAATATAGACTAAATCTGATGAAGTAGTGCAGTTCCGTCCAGACTTTCGGTCGGTATAATACAAAACTTGTTAGACTAAATTTGATAAAAATATATGTTTAACCCTTTTATGAAAGGGGTCCATTTAAAAATTGATTTTGATCTAGATCACTACAAGTGCACAGATCATACAAGTAGTAAAAATGGATTTAAGGCAAGATATCATTCCCACGAAGATTGATAACAAATCAAAAGATCAATTACCTCATCTACTCAAGATCCTTACTATTTGAACTCCAATGTTTAAAAATGATTTGTTTAATCTAAAGAAAAGTAATACTAATCAGAATTTTAGTATTACATACATAAGGAATTCAATATAAGTGGATTTGAGAGTTCACTGAGTAAAGAAACTTGGGAAATAAAACTGATATCTGATTATCAATTTTTGCATTATTTTCATTCATAGTTCAACCATTAGTTGGAAAGTTGAATATGCCTAAGATGCAATGTAGTATAGTTTGGATTCCTCCATAAACTATACATTCACTGATTAGAAATTCATGTTTCTTCCAGATACATGAGTCTAATTAGTTACTTGTAAGATATAATCCTCTTTGCAGATAAAATTATTTTCCTTCCGATTACTTCATGACTCTTAAAACTGAAAATTTCTTGTCCCTATAAATAGAATATTGGAAGCCTTCTCCAATTTAACTGGTATCTCATCCTACAAATCTGATGAAGTTCTCCATCTTCTTGATTAGATCTAAGCTAACACAAAATCAAGATCTTTTCATCAGAAAGAGGAAAAACCTATGAGCGGTTAAACTGATACATCATCCAACTATCCTCACACCATGAGTAAATTAGTGATCTATCATAGTAATCTTTTAGAGTTTATTAGTTTCATAATATTAGTGTACCATACCCCCAAGTAACTGCTCCACACTCTCAAGAATCTCCATCTCTATGTCTTTCGAAGGGCTCTTGAAATCAGGCAATACTCTGATCCTATTACGTTGCGCTCACTAATATTGAATAATTGAGTTCAGAACAACACCAATTAAATAAATTCAATTTCTAACCTGCGTTGTAAAACCGAAAATTAATTTTCTGAAAAAAGGTAAAATGGTAATTGATTGAAATTCAAAATTTTCTAGATCTCAGATGATGAAGCAGGACTTCAGTTGGAATCTTACCATGAAATTTAAACTCTGCGTAGAATTTTGTCGAATTCGAGCAGTCGAATTTACATTTTGGCGAGATTGTCGGTGCAGTAAAATAACATGAGAAGGCATGTAATGTGACAAAGTCGCCTCTTACGTAATACTTGTGTGACGCATGTTGCATGATTAGTGAGATGATTGAAATGAATGGCTTAGATTAAAGTAGTATGTCAAAAATCAAAACTAAAGGACAAAATGGGGATTAAGTGAAAGAGTAAGTGAATAGACAAAAGCCTTTCCATTGGAACAAAAGAAAAGTGTAGTAGGTGTGGATTCCAGATTTTAGAGAGAGAAAGAGTGACTTCTTTCTAGATTTCCCCGCGTTCGGACCGTCGGTTCTCTTCGGGCCAAGAAGCAAAGTTGTTCTACACGACAAGGGCTACGCGTGGACACCGATTTTGTGGAGTTCCGACAACTCCAAGAGGTAGGGATCTTTTCCTACTTGGTTTATTCTTTGGCTAAGAGCCATTTTAATGGATGGGGATTTGTTAAGGCTTGGATGGCCGTGTTATCGGTCTCAAAATCTTTAGGCAGAAATTGAAGAGAAAATCCACTGTGTGTGGTCGTGAACGTCTGAGCCCTAGGGTTTCCTTTGTTCATGTGATATGTTGTGTGATTTTGTGTGGTTTGGGTGATTCAGATGGGTGCTTGGTTGTTAATTAGCCCATGTGAACTAATTTTGGTGTTATTGTTGTAAATTGA
Source organism: Tetrastigma voinierianum (assembly GCA_016808115.1). NCBI lineage: Eukaryota > Viridiplantae > Streptophyta > Magnoliopsida > Vitales > Vitaceae > Tetrastigma > Tetrastigma voinierianum. The sequence continues at coordinate 366,190 of JAEQBH010000326.1, forward strand.
ATAACATGATTTATGTGAATTAATTTTGTTAATATATGCATGTAAATATATTAGCATGAATTGTTTGGAAATGGCATAATGCATTTCATATGCATCGGGGCACCCTAGAATGATAGGTGTGAGTGCATGACACGAAAATGAAAAGAAAAGTGAAAATGGTTGTGAAAGAAATTTCAAGGAAGATTTTAGAAATTGCCTTGAAAAATTAGTCAACGGTTAAATCTAGGAAGCGGACCCGTAGTGATTGGAAAAATTATCCGGCCAATTCGTCTCGGATGGTAGTCGATATATTTACAAAACTCGGTAGTATGTTTTCAGAACAAAAATCTTTTGTTTGAAAGCGTATTTTAACCGCATTTGGCTTAAGCGTGTGTGTGAAATTCGGTGAGGGCTTGAGGCGTGGGATTGGCGTGAGCGTTCAAGAGTAGGATCATGTATTTGCTTAGTGTGAATGTTTTGGTTGCCTGACATGAACTTAGGTGGGGAGTAACCATGTAGGAGATTATCACTCTTGGGCATTGCTCCTGCAATCGAGATCATTGGTTCGGGTGCGAGGAGTGTGCGGGAGATCACTCACTTAGGGCGTTTTAGAAGAAAGTCGGATTGTGGCTTTGGTATTCATTTTGTAGAACATGTATTAAAACTTTAAATGCTGATATATGTTTTGATTAAGAGTATTGTAATAACTCTTGAACGATTGTAGTATAGTTGATGTATTTTGGTGAGTATTGAAGTATGGGCCTAAGTGGCCATTTTTACTCGTGTACATGTCTCATGATATGAGACACGAATGTCCATGAGGTTGACGGGGAGGTCAGTGAGACACCCGAGGATTGCAGGGTGTCTAAGCGTTCTTCAATTTGTGCCCAGAAAAATAACAATCCAACGTCGATCCATTCCCAAAGGAGCTTAATCTTTTAAATTGGATCCTGATGTCAATGACTAAGCGTCGAAAATTCCACTGATGCGAGCAAACCGAAATGAATGAAATCTAGAAATTTTCCAAATTCCATTGAAATCAAACAGTAATGAAAATGATAATTTTTACAATGAATCCAACTCGAAACTTCACACCAATTCACTACTCAATTCCACGAAAAACTAACTAAAAACTAAGCTAAAACAAAATTTACGGAAAAGAAAAAAAAATTATATACAAAAGAGTTTCCAGCTACACAAAGTTTCTAGTTTTTTCTCTTAGGCCTGAAAAAACTGCGCACAATGCCTTAAATGCTTCTATTTATAGATTTTCAAATGATGAACCGCACTTCAAGGTTGAAATTGTAGATCCCCAGAATTTCTAGCCCTGTTAATTGCTTTGTCGCGACATAGTTGTCATCTTTCTTTCCAAGCTTTTATCGTGGCTTGCAGTATCTGTAGCGACATAATTTCGTGCTTTCTCCTTAGATTCTGTCTGAAATAATTTGACAATGTTGCAACAAAGTTCTGCATAAGTTGTCTAGTAATTATCGTGACATAAGTGTCTTGTGTCACGACATAAAAACTTGGTTGAAACCAACTTGTCATTCCTTGCTGCTCTTAAAAAATGTTGAGACATAAAATCTCTTTGTTGTGACAAAGCTTCTTACCTTTTAGCCCTGCTTTATGTTGTGACATAATTTGCTATGTTGCAACATTTTGTATGTGGTTCTTCTCAACCTTTGTCGCGACTAAAGTTTCTTTTGTTGCTATAGAGTTTCTCACAGTCGCATGTTGTTGTTGTCGCAACAGACCTTTTCTTTGTCGCAACATAGTCTTGTAGTCTTGCGCTACTGAATCTGAACTCTATGTCGTGACAAACTCTAAAAATGTCGTGACATATTTCCTTTCTTAATCTTTATCGCTAGCTGAACTGTTTGTTGCAACATAGAAATCTTTATCGCAACAAGCTTGTCTTGGCTTGTCTCATTGTTCTTCCATTTTCTATCGCGACACAATTTTCTTTTGTCACGACAGAAATCTCTTACTCTATAGCTTTTATTGCCGCAACATACATTTGATTGTTGAGACAAAATTCTACTGTCATTGCTTTATCATTATCGCGACATAAATAATAATATTGCGATATTGTGGTTCAACAACTTTTTAATCATTGTCGCGATAGAAAAATCCATTGTCGTGAAAAATTTGTCTTTTGATTACTATTATGTTGCAACCTTCACTTCTTTGTCGCAACATTTATCATTCAATCTTTCTCATTTGTGTAGTGACAAAATTGTGAAATGTCGTGACAGAGCTCACTTCTAACCTTAAGTTCAACTTCAACTTTGTTGAGACATAGCATTTCTTGTTGTGACATACCTTCTGCTGGTTCTATTGAGGTTATGTCGCAACATTCTGAAATTATGTCACGACATTATATAGCGATTTATGCCTCTTTTCTTGCTAGATTTAGCTATACGCATTCAAAACTAGCCAAAACACAAAAAAGTTGAGTGAATATTCCATAATTCAACATTCAAATGAATCATAAACTTCTAAAAATATGCGAGAAAAATGAGTAAAATAGATGAGTTTAGGACTCATCCAATGTTACCTCGATGATCATTTAAATTCAAAACCATGCGTCTTTTTGTGGGTAGTGAATTTTCGGGGTCTCACCGCAGGCTTTGTAAGCCTTCCTACACTTTCACGGGCTTTCATCGTTGGACACATATGTATAACCAAAAATACCAAGGCTTTTTATAGACGTATTTTGTGATGTGTATAAAAAATTATGTAAAAAAAATATAAAAAGAGTGCCTATTCTACTCAAGTATACGCTTGTCAAGTAATGTAGTGTAAGAGATGTACAAAGACAGATCCACAGGGAAAATGGGATGCTAAGTACCAAAATTATAATACCTCTCTAATATTCAAATAAACAAAGATGGTTTAAACAACAATTAGAAACTAAATTCTTTTGAAATCTAAATCTAACTAAGGTAAAGCGTATAGACTAAAGGGATGCCAAGAGGCGATAAAATCCTAGAATTATTTGGTGCAGGTGAACAATCCTCCTATATGTAAGTCAAAATTTCATTCTATTGTCTCTTGAAAAAGCTCTCAAAGGCGACTCTTGTCTAAGTTAATTATAAGCCTCTCGAGGGCTGGATAACTACCAACTAACACCGGGTCTTTTACTTACCATTTCAGTGAAGCATTAGAGATGCTTTAAGACCAAAGAATCTCACACGCCTCTGATTACCAGTTTCTACACCACCTAGCTAATTAGGTTGATTCACCTATGTCTAATTCTCTACTCCCTTCTCAGATCTCGTGGGGAACCACTCACCATATTGAGATTAGCTAACAATCAATATGTAAATAATAATCAAGCATGAATCAATAGATAGACAATCACTGAGGAACAGTAGAAAAAGGAATATCAACTTTTAGTTATAAAATACAACCAAAACCCTAGATCTACAAATTTAAAACATGATAGAGGTTTGATACATCATAAACTTAGGATAAAACATGAGAAAAGAGAAAGAAAAACTCTAATGATCAAAATAATGGTGATTCTTGGATTTTCTTCCACAAATCTCATGATCTTTTCCCAAATCTTCAATAACAGCTCCAAACCTCCTCCTTGGTCCCAAAGTGTGGACAAAGTCCCTTTCTCCGAGCCCTCGCCGCCTCCTTTTGTTTCCTTGGGGTTTGAGCCTTAAAACCCTTAATTCTTGGCTCAAAATGGGCTAAAAATCGACCCGAAACCAAACCCGAACGTCGCGACGTTGGTTCCCAACGTCGCAATGTTGCTGCAGCTCCCTTGTTTTTACACCAACTTTGTAAGGCCATAACTTTGTCGTCTGAACTTCGATTTGGGTGTTCTTGATACCGTTGGAAAGCTCTTGAAGTGTAGAATTTTTGAGCTCTCTTCTCTTCTTCCTTCAATACCGAGTCATAGCAGTCATTTTGAAGTACAAATGGAATGAATGAGGTTTTCTTTGGAAAGCATGAAGTCTCCTACTCATCCATATCAATGTTGTAGCCATTGGGGATCATTGTGCAACTTAAAACATCAAATCACAGTAGCTACTATTGCATGTGTAGTTTGCTGATTTTTAGGCTTTATCTCTTTGTTTTTGCTCCCATATTGGCCCTTGGTTGAAAGCATAATCACAAATTGAACATTTAGAGCATTAGATCCTTTATTTATATAATAAAACTAATAAAAATATAAGTAAAACATAAGGATAAAATGAGTATAAAGTATACTCATCACACCCGAGTCCTTACCGACTCCTATCACACAATGCCATAGCCCATGCGTGATAAAATCCATCATTTCTGGATTACATCCAATGATCATTTTACAAAAAAAAATTCATTTGTTTTCAAAGCAAAAGCTTTTGGATGTTTTCAATTATCATTTATGTCAAAACCATGCGTCTTTTTGTGGGTAGCGAATTTTCGGGGTCTCCTTTGCGGAAGCCATAAGCCTTCCTACACTTTCCACGAGGCTTTGCAGTTCAGCACATATGTCTGACCAAAATACCAGGGCTTTCGCTCGAGGGTATCTATCCTGCACTATTACACAACACATATTTTCATTTTCATTTTATACAAGCTGTGCGATACGGTAGTCGTTGTCCCACGTACCAAGCCGCGATCAAACGCAAGCGAGTTGATTATAACCATGCACTCACACTCATTTCATGCAGTGTCCCCGTGCATATGCAATGCGATGTGTCATTTCATGTCTATACCATGTCACATATATAATGAATGCTATATGGACAATTCTACTCAGGCATATCACCCATGCATCGTGGACAATTATATCAATCAACATAAAATTTCCAAACGATCACACATTTCATGTCAATATATTTGCATACACACATATCAACATCAACAAAGTAATGCTGATCAACGATGACATACTTGATCCTCGTAAATTGTGACATAACATGTCCACAAATAACCTACAAACAAATGTACAGTGTGGCATATCACTTTACAAACTCATCACCGTCAATACATTAGGACACACATATTGACCTCCAATCAATTACCACGAGCATGTGTTGAGCTTCAGCAGTGACAACTTGATCCTCAAGACCAGTTGTGACATTGATATGCCCATAAAACATTCCACACAACAAGCCATAATAAACCACAGGATAGTTCCGAATTCAGTTCAGAAACTAGTCCCTTAACAATTCCAAAATCTAGACACAAACTAGTAAACAGCCTAAGTTGTAGCAGTCCCGGTAAATGGACCATAGCCTGGGTTTTAGAGTCGAGTGGGTGATTCAAAGCACATCACGTTCTGGTCGCTATAATTTCCATGAAGGACAATGGTCAAATTCCCTCTTTCCAAACTGAAAATTAATTAAAATCTAGATAAGTATAGAGTTAAAACAGGTAGCTTATGACGGAGTCCGGAGAAAATGGACCCACGCTTGAGCTATAGAGTCCTAATTTGTGTGTTTGAGAAACCTACATCGGGTTTACAAATGCGGCTATAATTTCCATGAAAGACAACGGGTCAAAATTCACCTTTTTAACTAAAATTCAGTTAAAATCTGGACATTTCATAGGGCCAAAACAAGGCAACATTCCTGACTCAAAATTTTTTTCCAAGCGGCCCATTTAGGCGAAAAACAATCCAGAAGCGACCATAGAGCAAAATAAACCAAAGTAGGAAGAATCCCTCTGCTCTTGGGGCATAGAAGAAATTCTAGGAAGTCTGTGGACACTTTACAAACCGAAACCTTTGATTTCCCAAACTCCTTACTGCAATCCTCGGCGAAATCCATGTTTCGGTACCGCAGCGTAGCCCTCATTGAATAGATGAACTTTCATTCTTGGCAGATGAATTCCGATAACCCGATCTCAGAGTAGATCGTAGAGAGAAGTTAGACTCTCCCTTTCTCTCTCGCTAGTTTCTCTCCAGCCGGGAAAATCAGTTCTCACTCCTAGATTTTTCTACTTAGCAGTCTTAGGAGCTTGGCCCACGTCGTGCCATCTGTCCCATGACTTGCCGGGATCTAGTTTACGTCGAAATAATTTATTTCGTCCGGTTTAAGTTCAATTTATTTTAAGTGAACTTTACTTAATTTATTTTTTACTTTTGAGATTTTTCTCAAAAATCCCATTTAAGTCCGTAGGCACCGATGCCTGAAAATCGTTAAAAAATCTTACTTCGGAATTGTGAAATTCGTTCCGAGTAACACTACATTTCGCGAGATGAATCCAACTGTGAGGTTCATTTCATCATCAGAGATCTAGGAAAATTACAGGTTTGCAACTTGTACTGTAGCGACAATTTATCATTTTTCCATTTTCGAAAAAATTCAAATTTACCCGGGTTTTATAGTTTTTGAAACCAATAAACTATGAAGGGGAGACTAAGGACAAGCACTTTATAGTTGATTTGTTGATTAACACTATACAAGATATTGGTCCTCAAAAAATAGTTCAAGTTATAACTAATAATGCTACAGCCTGCAAAGTAGTAGGACACATTGTGAAAGCAAAGTTTCGGCATATCTTTTGGATCTTGTGTGTGGTTCATACTCTCAATCTTGCTTTGAAGAACATATGTGCACCATCAACACACCAAGATATGATGATGTGATGGAACAATGTGGTTGGATCTCTCGAGTTTCAAGTGATGCCTCTTTCATCAAGAATTTCATTATGAATCATGTAATGAGATTGTTAATGTTTAATAATCATTGCAAGTTGAAGTTATTTTAAGTGGCCGATACACGTTTTGCTTCAACTATTGTTATCCTTAAACGATTTAAGACAATAAAAAGAGTCTTGGAGCAATTAGTGATAAGTGAAGAATGGGAGATGTATAAAGAAGATGATGTAGTGAAAGCTAAAGAAGTAAAGGATAAAATCCTAAATGAAGACTTTTGGATGGATGTAGATTATATCCTCAGCTTTACAGCTCCCATGTATGAAATGCTTTGTGTCACGCCCCGATTCCCGGTCCAACCCGATTGGCGGATACGAACCGAGTTCGGGGACGTGAGGCCATATACTGGGACTCTTTACCTGATTTTTTTTTTTTTTAAAGCCAACTTGTACACAATGGGTATGGCTACGTCTTATAGTATAATCAAATATCATATCGTTTACGAGAGTCCCATTTACAATTACAAACTGCCTTTTATATTTGCAAATCGAGCCACGAAGCCTACATGTAGTGAACCCTTACAGTGTGTTGGCCCATTTGTATGCGGATGTTTGTGGCGATCTTCTCTGCATTTTACTGCAGTTAAAACCCGTGCTAAGCTTTATGCTTAGTGGGAAACATATCTTATAACTTATACTGATACACATGCATTTAAGTAGATCATGATAAACATATATAAAAAACGGATATCAAAATCTTCATGAATTCATATAATCAAATGTACTTAGTGAGTCTGTTCGAGCAACTTAGACATATACAATGGCAGGCATCTAAATTAGTCTCTACATGTATCATAACTCTCGGGTTTTTCGAGGTCTCCCCGAATGACATATGTATGGGAACTTATACTAATACTTGTCTCGGACTTATAATTGCTCGGATCTCCCGAAGGACATATCTTATCTTGCACCGGTCCTTATCGCGGTGCCCTATCACGTACTTTCGTATTTACATCCTGCTTATATTGGTTCAGTCCCTCCGTGGGAGTTACATAGCTTAGGCGTGTCTGAGATACTTATGCACGTCTTGGTACTTATATCTATCTCAAATCTCACGTAGGAGTCTCTGAACTTATGCTTATCTTAGAAGTACCCTTAGGTACTACAAAACTCCTACTTATACCGTAGGACTTGTACTTATACTACGGAGGATTACATTTATTTGGAGGTACGAAGTAGGTATTACGAAGATATTACGGAACTCATGTCACGAATTCTGAAGACATCACATATCTGAAAGAACCGTGGGGTATTCTTGAGTTCATCCTTATGGGAGCTTATATTTATACGGAGATACTTTGTATGCTTGTACTTGTACTACAAAGCCTATCCTTGTCAAGGATGTTCTACTTGTACTCTGAGAGTTTGATACGGTATTTTGAATCTTATCCACGATATTGCAGGAGCATATACATGTATTTGGTTTTATACATGTATTTACGAGCTTATACTTGTCTTCACGGATCTATTCTTGTGCGAAGGTACCCGTAGGTATGATGAGTGAGCGGATCAAAATCATATCATATGTTTTCACATAGACTTTCATGTGTTTTTATATACTATATTTTCATATACCTTTCTTTTTCTCTACTTTCTGTACTTTACTTGTTCATATCCTTTTCGTGTACTATAATTTGTACTTTCTATATACTGTATTCATGTATTGTTCATGTACTATTTTCATATACCTATATTCATGTATTGTTCATTTCATATACTATCATCTTGTACTTTAATTCTTGTTCTTATAATTGTCTATACTTTCATCGCATAGCAGTGCTATGCTTCTATAACTCGAATTATATCATATATTTTGCATTTGGTTTCCTCGACTATAGAATTAGCATCCGCCAATGGTCGATAGGAAATCGTCATGTTTGTTATTGATAGCCGTCCCGATTACACATTTAATAGTATGAGTCACTTTGACTATAAATTGACATTCACGGCCAGTCGATGGGGAATCTCGTCATGTGTTTGTCATTAAATTGATGTGATTTCACATTCTTGATATGATCCACTTTGACTATAAATTGACATTCACGACAGATTCGATAGGAAATCTCGTCATGTTTGTCATTCAGTAGCAATGTGATTTCACATTTAACAGTATGAGTCACTTTGAATATAGAATTGACATTCACGACAGATTCGATAGGGAATCTCGTCATGTTTGTCATTCAATAGCAATGTGATTTCACATTTAACAGTATGAGTCACTTTGACTATAGAATTGACATTCACGATATATTCGATAGGGAATCTCGTCATGTTTGTCATTCAGTAGTAATGTGGTTTCCATTTAACAATTACGGTTACCTTCATGGCCAATTAGGTTGGTGAATCGATCATATCGGTCATTGATGTTACATTCTAAATCAATTGCACTTTTATCGCGGTAATTTTCACTTATAGTTCAATTACATGCACACATGCATATATGTAGCAAACATTTCTAATAACAATAATTCAAATCGGTATGTATATACTTATATATATTTCATAAATAGCATTCATAACCTATCATAATCACATATCAATTTCAATTTCACTTTCCTATTGTCTTTTCAAAGATATACTCAATCTATGTACTCATTTCATATACTCATTCACGTATACTCATTCATATACTCATTTACGTATACTCGTTTATATACTCGTTCAAGTATTATACTCATTCATATATAACATTCATATATTCCACTCCATTATACTCATTCCCTATACTCATTCATAATAATACTCATTCATATACCATTCACATTATACTCGTTCATATACTCATTCATATATTTCCTATCATTAGTTATCATTTCTTGTTATAAGTGATAATAATCATATATAACCTAACACATCATGTTTTCATGACATCTTTCCCTTCATATTCATATTCATGTTTCATGAACACATTTATACATGTTGCATTTTCTATATTTTCCTTGTTTCATGCCTATTGCACATGGCACTCCATATACTTGTAAAGTATGATGTGTAACACCCCAAATTATACCCTAATAGTTTTATAACATGTTTTAAGGTATAATAAGCATTAAATGTATATTTATTCGAAATAAAATAAGATAAATAAAAACAAAAGTAGGAATATGCATAGAGTTAAATTACAAATAATAAAGAAGATTTGAGGCTATTGTAAAAATATTATAAATTGATTTGCAAATATTATAAGAGTTGGAGGACCAAAGGGAAGTAAAATAAAGAGGATAAAGTCGAATAAGGATAAGACCAAAAGAAATATCTTATTTTGGTCTTGGAGAAAAAGGGAGAGCAAATACGGACAAGAGAAGAGAGAGAAGAAAAGAAAGAGAAAGAAGAAAGAAGAAAGAAGAAGAAAGATCGCGAGGTATGGAATTACTAAATTTGAGTATTGGTATGGAATTTGAGTATGAGTATGGATACGTTTTGGGTTGTATGGAAACTATGGGAGTATGGAAGTCTAGTTTTGGACTATAAAGTTTAGATACATGGTTAAGAACCCTCTATCTTGTGTATGGTTTGGGTTTGGGAACTCCTAAACTCATTTCTTGTAGGGTTGAGTTAAGAAAGAGCTGTAAGACTCCCTAAACCTATGCTCTTTAAAAAGAAGGGTCTAGTTGCAAGTTAAACCCCGAAGAAAGGAATTCCTATTGTCGATCATATGCAGTATCCGGATCTTAGAACGGGTTTTTGGGTCAGAAATACAGGGAATTCAGAAGTGAGTCCTTCTAGTAAATTGTAGCCACATCAATAAACTTGATGTTAGGCTTTTGAATTTCTCGATTTGGACCTCTGTAGACTAAGTTATAGTCTTTTTTCTGAGGTCAGCCCAGCTAAATCTGGTCGGGTCAGTTCTGCCAATTTGGGTCAACTAGCCGAACCTTAGAACGAGTTTTTGGGTCATAAATAAAGAGAATTTGTCAGTAAGTCCTTCTGTGAAATTGTAGCCACATCAATGAACTTGATGTTAGGCTTTTGAATTTCTCAATTCGGACTCCTATAGACCAAGTTATGGTCTTTTTACTCTGAACAGTCAAAGGGTAGTGATCGTCGAAGCGGTGGTCGTCCAACGGTGGTCGTCAGCGGTGGTCGTCAAGCGTGGTCGTCAGGCGTGGTGGATCAGCGGTGAGGTGAAAGTCAGCGGTGGTGAATCCCGGCGGTGGTGAATCAGAACGTGGTAGATCCAGCGGTGGTCGCCCAGCGGTGGTAGATCAGCCGGTGGTGGAATCAAGCGATGGTAGATCTAGCGGTGGTCGATCAGCGGTGGTGATCAGCCGGTGCTGCGTCACTTGATGCGACTTTCGTCGGCTCATCAAGGTTGGCGCACATGACCTCAACTTTGGAAGGTCATATCTCCCTTCGTTTGAACTCACGATTTAGTGTTCTTGGACTCCATAAAGAAAAGCCCATTGAGTCAAGAATCCATCCATATACCTGAGGAAGATATTAGATGTCAGACCCGAGGTGTCAAACTGAGCTCATCACTTCAGTACCTTTCGTCGATCCGGGTGGCTCGTCAAGGCGAGTGCGCGCTGACTCCAGCGAAGGTCATATCTCCTTCGTTTGAACTCCGATTTGGGTGTTCTTGGACTCTATGGAAAGCCCATTGAGTCAAGAATCCATCCATATGCCTGAGAAGATATTAGATGTCAGACCGAGTTGTCAAACTGAGCTCGTCACTTCAGTAGCTCGTCGATCGAATCCATTTCGTCAAGGTATTGCGCGCGCGGTATCGACTTCGGAAGGTCATATCTCCGTCGTTTGACCTCCGATTTGGGTGTTCTTGGACTCTATGGAAAGCCCATTGAGGTCAGAATCCATCCATATGCCTGAGGAATATATTAGATGTCAGACCAAGGTGTTAGGCCCGAGCTCGTCACTTGGTCTCGACTCGTCGGTTCGAATCGACTCGTCAAGGCCCGACTACGCTGACCTCCAGCCGGAAGGTCATAACTTCTTAAATGCGAACTTCAGATTAAGTGTTCTTGGACTCTATGGAAAGCCCATTGAGTCAAGAATTCATCAATAGATAGCATGATAATATTGGAACTCATATTAGTCTCGGAAAACATGAAAAACAGTAGGTTCTGTAGGTAACTATAGTTATTCATAAATAACTCATAAGCATACAGGGTAAGCATAGTTATTTATGCATACAATGAGACATGAAAAATGAAAAGTTATGAATAAATGATGGTATATATATATATATATATATATATATATATATATATATATATATATCACATATGATTACGAATAAACTGATAATTATTCGGGAATATGAGATATATCTTGAGCATAAAATACACATTGATTATGCCTTAGAACACGGTAGAGAGGATAGATGGGCATGCTATTAGGAAAAATAAATTACTGCGGCATATAAGTTGCATTCTGTTCTATTACGTTACGTTCTGATATCGGGGCCCGGATTTGAGTCGATGATAAGATCCCGTTTGGATCGGGTGGCCGAGGGTCACGTTTGCGCTTCGCACCTTTATAAGATGATCATTGTCTCGTCTGGTAACCATGATACTGTGGTGCTACGAGTTTCTATATCCACTTCTAAGGTTTATGCGAGACATGGAAACATAAAAGAAAATGGCCAAGTATATGCAAATGAAAATTATCTGATTACAAGAATAAGAAATGAAATCTGAAGATGACATGAAAAGTATTATGGAGAAGATAATGAGAAATAATGAAACTTATTTATGAAAAGTATATATATAAAGAAATGATAAAGAATCTGTAGCGTATATGTGTATATTCATTTGTATAGAAGTGGGGTGACCCTTAATAGAGGTCATCCATGTGTATTAATTCCACTAAGCGTAAAAGCAGCACGGGTGTTCAATCGGGTGTAGGTCTGAGAAGAGGAGACGGAGGGACCGGGGCCCCGTCCACATCGGTCGAGGCCACCTGTGATAGGTGCCCATTTGGAAGACCTTTAGTGCATTTTTGTATATGAAATTTTTGTAAAACTAATGTAATATTATAAATGTTGAACACTTTCATATATGGAGCTTGTATATATATTTTGTAATTATTTCTGAGAATATAATACAAGTTAATTGTTCTTATATGAATATGCAAGTGTAAAGGCTATAAGTTTAAAAAAAAAAAAAGAGTGACCCTCACTTGACATCCTATGCTGAGTTGGGGCGTCACATGATGTCTATGAAATCACACCTCATTCAAGTTTTCTTATTCCTCTACGAATATACTTTACTTATAAATTGGAATCATTCCAATCGGATTATCGAACTAAGAATTAGCAGCATTTTCATGCCAAGCCCCAGTCGATTTCTGGAATTTTACACGAAGGAACAGTTTTTAAATATTCATTTTCCTGTTCCTTGTCTCCATATTGACACTGGTTATTTACTCCTTTAAATCTAAGGTTCTAAAGGGTTCTCCTCCAACTGGAATCACCCAATCGAACAGAACTCGAATCGTCGAACAACTGGGGCTACTCTATGATCAAACTTATCACCGGGAATTGGCGCATACGTGACCTAATTTGAGTGAATTTTAGGTATAGAGTCGTAATTAGAAGATATCTATTTCTATATGTTTGGTTTTTCTTGAAGTCTATTTTAATTATCCACTTGAATCAACGAATCGGATAATAAATGAAGCGAAGTTATGGCTAAAATACAGGTCAAAGCAAGCGGGGGTATGCCGGTACATGTCTAACATGTCTGGTACATGTTCCGGTCTGGAAGAAGTGGCACGGTACATGTTCAAGGTGTACTGTACATGTCCCCACGAAAATGCCCGAATGTGTATTTCTACTTTTAAGTATGTTGATACCCAGAATCAACCACATGCTCCATATACACCTCAAAAAACCATTTCCAATTCATCTTATAATCTCTTTTATACTCAAATCCTCTTTCAATACTTATCTTATTTCAAAAAAATCCATCATAAATTATAAAAACTCCATAATATGGATTATGACCCCTTACACAACTCAATCATATAGGCTAATTGGTTTGTTCCTAAACCCCTAACTCATTCCACTTGCAATTAAACCATGAATCCATTCTCGAAGAGGAGGAAGGATTCCCTGCTTTTCTTGTGCCATTTAGAGTTTTACTAACCCTAATTTCAATACATCTTTGGTTAGGATGAAATCCTAACAAACCCTAGGTTAGGGTACGACTAATAACCATGCAATTGTATGGAAATTCATACAAAAATTCTTACCCAAGGTTAGTTCCATACCTTTTTGCTTGATCTCTTCTTCTCCTCTTCTTCTTCTCTTCCTCTTCCTCTTCTTCTCTCATTTCCTCTTCTCTTCTCTCCCTCTCTACGGTTCTCCCATTTGGAGACCAATTTTTGGTCTTAAATCCCATGTTTTCTTAAAGCCATGTTTGGCCAAGTCATTTTTAACACTTTTCTCATTTTTGCATCTTAGTCCCCCATTTCTCTCTTATTTCTCTTCTTTCTTTTTTCTAATTGCCTTGAATCCCATAACTTATTAAATTTCTATTTTGGCATCCCATCTTTTAATCTTATGACACTTAAGTCCTCAAGTGGTAAATGACCACTTTACCCTTTTTTTCTAATATTCAATTCGGGTCTCTCATTTTATTTCCGAAAATTTCCATTTAGCTTTTAATATACCCTAAACATGTCGAAAACTACTAGGGTACATTTCGGGGTGTTACAACTCTCCCCTCCTTATAAGAATTTCGTCCTCGAAATTCATACTATCTTTCACTTTAATGCGTTCTATGTCGAGATCCTTTCTTTTCATGTCTTCACGGTTGACATTTCTTACATTTCTTTTCATTTAGCTAAATTTGGGCGTGACTCTCATACGAATGATTCTAAGGATTAGAAATTGGTAACCCTTGTTGGCCCAGGGTTAACACTTTCAGTAGCTTCTTCATCGGGGATCCGAGAAGGGCGATCCATTTATGCAAACAGGGACATCCACCTGAGGCCAACACATTTCTATACATATGCTTTTCTATCTTTTCTATCTTATACTCTATCCCAGAATCGCCTAAACATAGGCTTTTTCGAGCGCCTAAACACAGGCTCTTATACATTAAGCTTGTCACGCCCGATTCAGTCCGACCGGTGTCGGATCCTGACAGGGATCGGGGACGTGAGACCCTTATCTTTGGGGACTCTTTACACTGATTTTTTTAAAGCTGACTTGCTTTTTGTGGGCATGACCAACATCTTATAACATGTCGAAATATCATATACATTCTGAGTCCCATTTACAATTAAAGCGTGCTTTTATGTTACAAATCGAGGAGCACGGAACACATGTAGTGAACGCCCTTATAAGTGTGTTGGTCCGGTGTATCTGCAGAATGTTTGCGGCGTCTTCTCCACGTGCTACGGATTAAAAACCCGTAAGCTTTAAGCAGTGGGAAACATATCTTATAACTATCTTGTTGCAGTGCATTGGGCGAATCATGATAAACATATATATACAACGAGATATCAAAATCTTCATGAATTCCTTATAATCAAATGTATAACGGAGGTTGAGTCATATTGAGCAACTTAGACATATGTACAATGGCAGGCTGTCTGAGATTACCGTCTCTTTTGCATGTATCATAACTTTCGGGTTGAAGTCTCCCCGAATGACATATATATCGGAACTTATACTAATACTTGTCTCAGACTTATAATTATTCAGATCACCCAAAGGACCTTATACTTATACTTACTCGATTTCACTTGCAAGCCCGGTACTTATCACGTACTCATATTTCTATCTATCTTATACTTGTTCCGATCTCCCGTAGGAGTTACATAGCTTAGGAGTATATAGAGATACTTATGCATGTACTGGTACTTATATCTATCTCAGATCTCCCGTAGGAGTCTACGGAACTTATGCTTATATCGAGGTACCCTTAGGTACTACAAAACTCCTACTTATACCATAGGACTTGTATACTACAGATTACATTTATTTGGAGGTGCAGTAGGTGATGTCTGAGAGGTGTGCGGAACTCATACGGGTATTACAGAACTTATCCTTATACGAAAGAACCCGTAGGTATTACTGAGTTCATCCTTATCCGAAGCTTATATTTATACAGAGATACTTTGTATCTTGTACTTGTGCTACAGAGCCTATCCTTGTCTTACGGATCTTCTACTTGTACTACAGAGTTTATTCTGGTATTTCGAATCTTATCCTGATATTACAGAGCATATACATGTATTTTAGATTTTATACATGTATTACAGAACTTATACTTGTCTTACGGATCTTATTCTTGTGCGAAGGTACGTAAGGTCGGGTAGTGAACGGTCGGAAGGATCATCATATGTTTTCACATAGGCTTTCATGTGTTTTTATATACTATATTTTTCATATACCTTTCTTTTTCTCTACTTTTGGTACTTTACTTATTCATATCCTTTTCGTGTACTATAATTTGTACTTTCTATATACTGTATTCATGTATTGTTCTGTGTACTATTTTCATATACCTATATTCATGTATTATTTCATTTCATATACTATCATCTTATACTTTACTTCTTGTTCTTATGGCTTGTCTATACTTTCATCGCATAAGCGATTGCTGTGCTTCTCATATCGGTCAGTATCTGTATACTTTGCATTTGCGTTTTCACTCACGACTATAGAAATTGGCATCGACATATTCGATAGGGAATCTCGTCATGTTTGTCATTCAATAGCAATGTGATTACACATTTAATAGTATGAGTCACTTTGACTATAGAATTGACATTCACGACATATTCGATAGGGAATCTCGTCATGTTTGTCATTCCGTAGCAATGTGATTTCACATTTAACAGTATGAGTCACTTTGGGCCATAAATTGACATTCCACGGCCAGTTCGATAGGGAATCTCGTCATATTGTCATTCAATAACAATGTGATTTCACGGCTGCGGTATGAGGTCACTTTGACTATAGAATTGACATTCACGATAGATTCGATAGGGAATCTCGTCATGTTTGTCATTCAGTAGTAATGTGGTTTCCATTTAACAATTACGGTTACCTTCATGACGAATTCAGTTGGTGAATCCCGTCATATCGGTCATTCAATGTTACATTCTAAATCAATTTACTTTTATGCGGTAATTTCACTTATAGTTCAATTACATGCACACATGCATATATGTGACAAACATTTCTAATAACAATAATTCAAATCGGTATATATATACTTATATATATTTCATAAATAGCATTCATAACCGATCATAATCACATATCAATTTCAATTTCACTTTCCTATTGTCTTTTCAAAGATATACTCAATCTATGTACTCATTTCATATACTCATTCACGTATACTCATTCATATACTCATTTACGTATACTCGTTTATATACTCGTTCACGTATACTCATTCATGTATACTCATTCATATATTCACTCACGTATACTCATTCCTATACTCATTCATGTGTACTCATTAAACATACCCATTTTCGTATACTGGTTCACTTATACTCATTCATATATTACATAAGTAAATTGTATTTTCTTGTTATAAAGTGATAATAATCATATATAACCTAACCACATCATGTTTTCACTTGACATATTTCCACTTCATATTCATATTCATGTTTCATGAACTTACATTTATATCATTTGCATTTTTCTATATTTTCCTTGTTTCATGCCTATTGCACATGGCACTCCATATACTTGTAAAGTATGATGTCTATGAAATCACACCTCATTCAAGTGTTCTTATTCCTCTACGAATATACTTTACTTAGAAATTGGAATCATTCCAATCGGATTATCCAAACTAAAGTTATGGCATTTTCATGCACCAACTAGTCGATTGTTTACGAGAACAGTTTGAAATATTCATTTTCAGGCACTTGTCTCCATATTTGACACTGGTTATTTGTACCCTTTAAAGCTAAGGGGCTAAGGGTTCTCCTCAAGTGGAATCACCCAAATAGGAGCACCGAACTCAAGATAACGTCGAGAAACAACTCAGCGGGCCACTCTATATGTGAATCAAGCGTCACGGGAATTGGCCTGCACATGACCCTGCTTTGAGTGAATTTTTGGGCCACTTAGAGTCAGAATTAGAAGGTCTCCTTGAAGTATATTTTAATTATCCACTTGAATAACTCAAATCGGATAATAAATGAGCAAGTTGTGGTTAAAATCTGGCCGAGGTCGAGAAATAGGCGGGGGTGTCTTAGGAGTCTGTCATCTAACATGTGCGATCGAGTGTTGGTCTGGAAGAGTGTCTTGGTACATGTCCACAGAAAATGCTCGAGAATGTGTATTTTCTCCTTTTTCCATATGTTGATACCCACGAATCAACCCTATACTCCATATACCTCAAAACCATTTCCAAATTCATCTTATAATCTCTTTTATACTTTCGGAAAATCCTCTTTGATACTTATCTTATTTCAAAAATCCATCATAAATTACTCTCAAGCCACTCTAATATTATGGGTTATGGCCCACTTTGGCAATCCATATAGGCTATTGGGTTTGTTCTAAACCTAACTCATTTCGTACAATTAAACCATGAATTCATTACCGAAGGAAGGATTCACCTGTTCTTGTGCATTTAAGAGTTTTACCTTTAATTTCAATACATCTTTGGTTAGGATGAAATCCTAACAAACCCTAGGTTAGGGTACAACTAATAACCATGCAATTGTATGGAAATTCATACAAGATTTCTTACCCAAGGTTAGTTCCATACCTTTTTGCTTGATCTCTTCTTCTCCTCTTCTTCTTCTCTTCCTCTTCCTCTTCCTCTTCTTCTCTCTCTGTTTCCCTCTTATATTACTCTCCCTCTCTCACGGTTCTCTGGGTTGGAGACCGATTGCAGTCTTAAATCCCATATTTTCTTAAGGCCATGTTTGGCCAAGTCATTTTTAACACTTTTCTCATTTTTGCATCCTAGTCCCCCATTTCTCTCTTATTTCTATTCCTTCTTTTCTCTAATTGCCTTGAATCCCATAACTTATTAAATTTCTATTTTGGCATCCCATCTTTTAATCTTATGACACTTAAGTCCTCAAGTGGTAAATGACCACTTTACCCTTTTTTTTCTAATATTCATTTCAGGTCTCTTATTTTATTTCCGAAAATTTCCATTTAGCTTTTAATATACCCTAAACATGTCGAAAACTACTAGGGTACATTTCGGGGTGTTACACTTCGATTAGTTGACACTGACAAACCTTGCCTTCACAATATTTACGAGTGGTAGGATTCGATGATCAAAAAAGTGAAGGAAACCATTTATAAGAAAGAGCATAAAAGCTTCACAGAAAATTCAAGGTATAATCCAAAGATTTATTAAGTTAAATATTATTTAAGTTTTGATTAGAAAGTTTAATTATATTTGAACATATGAATTGTTTCGCATTATACTTGTAGGTTTTTTGATATTGTGAATGGAATCTTGGTGGAAATACGGACTAAAAGCCACACACCTTTACATTCCTTAACTCATTCCTTAAATCCAAGGTAATCTTAAGAGTTAAAATTGTAGGCTTTGATAATTTAAATATAAATGATATTATATGATGTTTAACTTTTTATAAATTATGTCATAACTCAACTTTTAGGTATTATAGTCAACAATGGCTTTATGAGTTTCAAGATCGTGTTCTACCACATTGAGATATGGAAGTAGTAAGGGAGAGAAAAAAAATGTTTTGAGAGATATTTTTCAAATGAAGTTGATAGGAGGCGAGCAAATGAGAAGTATGCTACTTTTTCTGCATGCTTGGAAGATTTTTCTAGTAGTGATTCCGTATTGACAAGTGGTACATGAGTCTTGTTAAATGGTGGTTTGTTCATGGAACTTCTGCACCAATACTTCAATGTATAGCATTGAAATTGCTAGGACAACCTTGTTCTTTATCATGTTGTGAAAGAAATTGGAGCACATATAATTTCATTCACTCCATGAAGAAAAACAAGTTGACACCACAAAGAGCTGAGGACTTGGTTTATGTCCATAACAATGCCGACTTATAAAGGGATACCCAAAGCGATAATGAAGGCGAATCTAAAATGTGGGACATTGGAGGAAATGATTTTGACTCGATGGATATAGAGAATGTTGGAATTCTTGAGATTGCGGATCTTTCTCTTGATGAACCTAAACTGAAGCCATTTTATTTGATTCAGAAGGAAATGCTAGTCTTTAGTTTTAGTATTGTAAGCGCCTAAATCAGGGGCCGTTGACCAACGATCCAGCCTCTGAGAAACTCATGAGATATCGTGTAACCCGATGCCGCAGGTGTGTCCGTTAATCCGGGATCGTAATTTAAAATCAGACAAAAGTCTTCTTTGTATGGGGCTATCTAGCCATCACATGCATTATCACAATGACATGACCCATCGGGGTGATATGCCACAATGGCCACAAGTCCATTTATAATTAAAAAATTAGCCACTACCGGGCTCATTTATCCATACTAAAAATATCTGAGGCTATATACAGTAGTCCTCGAGAGTTTAAATACAACACTCTTATATATATATATATATATATCAAAGCCACAATCCGACTTTCTTCACAATTTCGGCCTCGAATGAGCGCCATCCACCGATGTACACCATGTACCTGAAATGTTTTCCCATAAAGGGTGAGTCATGCCTAGTAGAGAATATTTCCTACAAAAATTCACTCCTTTAAGTGTTCGTACGATAATTAAGTATTCAGCACATTCACATTTCACAAATTCAAAAGCAAAAGCATTACAGTTTCTACTATGGAATCCTACATGTCATGACATGAAATGAGATAAAACTCAATCATGTACCATGCCACCGAGTCTTCTAGACTCCATCACAGTCATAGCAACTCATATCACACAATGCACTAAAGCCATGTGATAAAATCCATCATTTAAGTTACATCGATAACTCATTTTACAAAACAAATTCATTTTTTTTCAAACCAAAAGCTTTTTGGATGTTAGAACTCAATGATCATTTGTATACAAAACCCATGTATCTTTTTGTGGGTAGCGAATTTTCGGGGTCCCATTGTGGCTCCGCACACCTTCCAACACTTTTACAGCCTTTCACCGCTAGAATTATGTCTAACCACAATTAACAAGTCTTTCACCCGAGGGGGTATCTATCCCTACTTGTTATTACCCGACACAAGTTTTCTTTACCACATTATTCAACCGTGTGACTCTATTGGACTTCGTCCTACTTAATCGAGCCCACCCAATCAAACACCGAACGCAGTGTGGATTTTTTTCAACCATGCACTCACACCCATTCAATGCGATGTCCTCGTGCATATGCAATGCAATGCGCCATTGCATGTTATATCATGCCACATGCATAATGAATGCTACATGGACAATGCTAAAACCATACACTTCACCGTGTACCATGGACAATTATATCCTATGCATACAATCAAACATTCCATGTTAATATATTTATACACACATATATTAACATCTTATCACTGTACCACGAAGCATGTTATTGAAAACCAGCGGCAGCTTGCCCTTGATCCTCGAGGCCAAGTGTGACATATATTATGCCCACAAAACAGTCCACAAAACGACCCCGAGACAAGCCATAAATAGGCTACCAAACCAACCATCCATAGGCTTCAATCATGCCCTAAATACGACATAAAAACAGTCCCAAATTCAATTCCATAGTAGCACTTAATTCAGTATTAATCAATCCTAAAATATGGACACAATCAAATAACAGACTAGGCTATGGCAATCCTAGGAATGAAATGGACCATAACTTGAGCTTTAGAAGTCCAATTTAGGTGATTCAAAAGCCTAACATCAAGTTCACTGATGCAGCTACAACTTCCATGAATAACACAAGTCCAAATTCCCTTCGTTTCCTAACCGAAAACCAGTCCCAAATTTTGGACAATGTGTAGGGTCGAAACAGGGCTGTGACAGTCCCGGGAATGAAATGGACCATAACTTGAGTTGTAGTGATCCAATTTGGGTGATTCAAAATCCTAACATCAATTTCACTGATGCAACAACAATTTCTATGGAGAAATCAAGTCCAAATTCCCTTCGTTTCCCAACCGAAAACCAGTCCCAAATTCTGGATAGTGTGTAGGGTTAGAACAGGGTTGTGTCAATCCCAAGAATGAAATAGACCATAACTTGAGATGTACTGGTCCAATTTGGGTGATTCAAAAGCTTAACATCAAGTTCACAAATGCAGCTATAATTTCTATGAAGAACCCGAGTCCAAATTCCCTTCGTTTCCCAACCAAAAACCAGTCCCAAAATCCAGCCAATGTGTAAGATAAAAACAGGGCAGCATTCCCTCCCAAAATTTGGCCAAACAACCCCTTGGGGCAAAAAACACAGCCAAACAATCCCTTAGGGTAGAAAACACAACTAAACAGCCCTTGGGGTGGAAATTAAACCAAAGTAGGAAGAATCCCTTCCTCTTACAAAGTAGTAGAAGCCCCGTGGACATTTCCTAAACACGAAACCTTTGATTTCCCGAACTCCTCGCTTGGATCCCTAGTTAAATCCCGCATTTTCGGTACCCACGCATAGCCCTCGTCGAGTAGATAAACTTTCGTTCTTAACCCGATGAATTTTGATCGATGGAACTCCGTGGATCGAAGAAAGAAGTTTGGATTTTTCTTTTTTTTTCTCTTCCTTTCTCTATCACAACCAGACAAGAGAAATGTGATCTTTCTGCTCGGGTTCGTTTTTGCATCGAATCGATTTATTTTATCCCAGTTTAAGTTTAAATCATTTTAAATGAACTTTACTTAATTTATTTTCCACTTTCGAGAGTTTTCTCAAAAATCCTGTTTATGGGGTTCACCAAACACTCGTCGTCCCGAAAATCCTAAAAATCTGATTGTCTCGGAATTCGACGAAATTAGTCTCGGTAACTAGATTTCACGAGAAAAATCCAATGGTGAGGTCTTCTTCATCATCCGAGATCTAGAAAAATTCCAGTTTGCAACCTGTATTATAGCAATAATTTACCGTTTTGCCCTTTTTAGGAAAAATTCAAATTTACCCAAGTTTTTACATTTTTCCCCCCTTAACAAAATTTTGTCCCCGAAATTCACACACACTTACACATTCAAATCACATGCATATGCAACAATCATTTAATCACCAAATGACTAAAACATACCTTCATCCTTAAATAAGAAAGGATAATTGGAACACACAGTGTCGCCCGCGTTCCAGTATTTGCCCACCACTCCATCCTCGGTCTTCGCAGTAAGACCTTAGCCCCAGCCTCATCAGTCTTGCCTCACAAAACCTAATCCCGACTATCCATAATACACACTAGTCCCTCCTTGAAGGTCCCATCTGCATCAACACAAGCACTCCCTAATCCATCGCATGAATCGGATCTGGGGTGTACTTCCGGAGAATAGAGACATGGAATACCGCATGAACACTCGATAAACTTGGCAGTAGTGCCAATCGATAAGCAACTGTACTAACCCTCTCGAGTACCTCGAAGGGCTTGATATACCTCGTATGACTTTCCGTATCGGAACGACCACTCCTTTCTTAGGCATCACCTTGGGCATGATCTCTCACCTCGGCTCTAAGTCTCCGTAGATGCATCGATGTAGATCTTACGCACGATACGGGAGTACAGTGAGAATACACTTCTGTATCAAGTCCACCTTCTCAAAGGTGTCTCTAATCAAATTCGGACCTATAGAGGGGTCCTCTCCTCACCTCAGATCGACAAGCGGATCTATCGACATGGCCTCCGATATAATTTTCCTCATAGGAACATTCATCTATATACTCGCCTAATAACTGTTGTTGTTGATGAATTCCACTAAGGGTAAATGCTCTTCCCATCTACCCTTAAGATCCAGGATGCATGCCCATAGCATGTCCTCCAAAGTCTGGATAGTCCTCCCTGACTAACCATGTCTGGGATGAAAATTTGATGCTTATTATCAATGAGAATTAAATGTCCCACACGTGGTTCTGGAAACTCTTCAAAAATGAGCCATAAACACGGGATCCTATCCGATGCTATGGATCTTGGCCTCCATGTAACGGACTATCTCAGTATATACAACCTATGAAATCCTCGATGTGAAAGATTAATTTCATGCAACTAGAAAGTGTGCTGACTTAGTAAGCCGATCAACGACCACCCACACCATATCATGCCCTCGCGATGTCCGTGGCAAGTGAACCACAAAGTCCATCATGACACGTTCCCACTTCCACTCAGCCACCTCCAAAGTCTAGAGTAATCTTACTGGCCTTTGGTGCTCAACCTTTACCTGCTGACACGTGAGACATCGTCAAACAAAATCTCCGACGTGATTCTTCATCCCACTCTAGTAATAGTGACTAAGAAGATCATGGTACATCTTCTTACCACCCAGATGCATAGCAAAATGAGAGCAATGGAACTCCCTGAGGATCTCCTCTCTCAGATTTTCCAACTGGGGAACCACAACTCTTCCCCTATACCGAAGACTACTATTCGTGTGAATGTCCTAGCCTTCATCACCTGTACCTGGTCCCTGATGAACAATATCTCTGTGTCTTGTCTCTAGGACTCAATCACTCTACTCTATAGGGAAGGCGTAGCCACTAAACTCCCCAAGGTACCCTGAGCCTAATCACTATATTGTAGACCAAACTGACCCACAGTCTCGAGCATCTGCCACTCCCGGGAAACCACACTAGCCAACACTCCTTAGAGACTTCCGGTTAAGTGCATCAGCCACCACATTTGCCTTACCAAGGTGGTAATGTAAAGTGAAATCATAATCCTCCAAATACTCTATCCACCTGCGTTGCCTCATGTTAAGGTCTCACTGTGTGAAAATGTACTTAAGACTTTTATTGTCTGAAAACACCTTGAACTGCTCACTGTATAGGTAGTGGCGCCCAATCTTTAAAGCAAAAAAAATGGCCTCCAACTCCATATCAAGCATGGGATAACTCTACTCGTGGTTCTTTAATTGCCGAGAATCATAAGCCATAACCCTCTGATTTGCATCAAAACACATCTAATAGTCGTCCTTAGGGCATCCTGATACCTTTGTGTACCTGTCCCCTTTCCGGGACTATCAGAATAGGAGCTAAAGTAAGCCTCCTTTTCAATTCCTGGAATGCCTTCTCACACAGGTCATTCCACTCAAACTTGACCTCCTTCCGAGTCAATCTCATCATAAATGCAGCTAACCGAGATAAGTCCTCAATGAAACTCTTATAGTACCCTGTCAATCCCAAGAAACTCCGTATCTCGAAGATTGACTTCGGTCTCTTCTAACTCATAACTCTGCTCTCCAAGCCTGCAGATTAAAGCAGATACCCACACAGAAGCAGATACCACGTGCCCTAAGAATCCCACCTTAGTAAGCCAAAATTTACACTTAGAATTTAGCAGCACAGGCGATGTTCTCTCGAGATTAGGAGAACAATCCTCAGTGACCCTCATATGATCCTCCTCGGACTTGGAGTGAATTAAGGCGTCGATCCGTGAAACCATGACAAACCGATCTGAGTAAGAGCTAGAACACCCTATGCATTAAGATCCATGGTCTCTTCCGGGCATTCCGTGTATCGAATAGCATCCTTTGTGAACTCAAAAATGGCCGCCTCATCTGACGTCTTAGGGATGTCTGTCTCCACTAACTCAGCGGTGATAGCAGGTGCGGAGATCTATCTTGGAGTAGACCCGTGCCTAATGAGCTTAAAAGTCATCTATTTTTAATCCATTTTACATTTGATTTTTCGTGCGAAAAGGAATAATTAATATGCATAAATATGAAGAAACTCACCCGATTTGTTATTAGCGGGGAGTGTGAAAGAAAGAGAAGAAAAAAGCGTAGAAAAATGACGGTGGTGGAGTAAAAATCGAGAAAATGGCTAGGCGGAAATGAAAGCATTTGGTTAACTAATGTTGCGAGTTTTGAGCTTACCGCAGTCCGATTATGCGAGTCGAAACATGAAAAAATTGAAGAAATTTGATCTGGTCGTGCCAGGGGATCCTGGTCGGAAGGCGAGGATTAACAGAGACTTAAGGAAAGATGTCGCGGCGACATCGTGATGTCAGCGACAAAGGTTGGAATCGCGACAAGAGCGCCACCGAGCTATGGCGATTTGAAAAGATGAGCTGTTGTGACTTAGTTGATGTCGCGGCAAAGTGATGTCGCGACACAACTTGACAGTTGAAGCCTCTCAGGGGCATAAGAGCGTGCTTTCGGTTGAAGGTTGCAGTTCTTTAAGCTGATGTCGCGACTAAGGATTGATGTCGCGACATCGAGCTTTCATCGATTGAAACCTGAGCCATGAAAAGAGTGATGTCGCGACAAGGGATTGATGTCGTGTGTAAAACGTGGTTAGTTGGGTTCACATGCCGAGTTTACGATGTCGCGACCGAAAAGTTGATGTCGAGCATTAGGAACTCATCGATTGAAAATTTTGCAAAGACATGGTGATGTCGCGACAAGGTATTGATGTCGCGACATCGAGCAACGATTCAAAGGCTGGGAACATGAGGTGATGTCGCGACAAGAGATTGATGTCGCGCGACGCCGTGCCTTGAGCGAGAAGGAATGTCATGACTTATTGATAAATCTTTGCAACAAGTGCGAGCTAATAATGTCGCGACAAAGGGATTTGGTCGCGACTGAAGAACAATAACATGGGCGATCCACTTGGAAATCCACAAAAGAATGCACATTGGAATTAGGGCCCGGTAGCAGAAATCTATAAATAAAGCGACTACTCGGAGGAAGAAGAAGGTAGGCCGGAGCGGTAAGCGAGAGCGAAGATTTGGGTGGCAAGACTTCATTTTATTTTTTTTCTTTTCTTTTTATTTTTAACTTTCCGTTGTTTATAGATTAGATTTTTCATCTTTCTTTATTTTATTTTTATTTTACGGATACGGATGTTATGGGTTTGAAGGCGGAAGGCTGAGATACGAAATTCCATTCTTTTCAAATTACTACGGAATGTTTGAAGTTCGGACAAATTTACGAAGTCGACTTTTCAGGTTTCAAATGCGATTGTTCTTGCCGATCGGAGAATCTTTGTAGTGTGTAGTCGATGGTGAGAAACCTGACTTCCGTTAAGTGAATCTTTATAGTCAAAAATTAATCTTCCCTTTGTAGTTGTTTCCATTTGCTTGTGAATTTCGGTTCTGAATTTACTTCGGATTTATGGGTTTAATGTTTTGATGAGATATCAGTTTCTTATACCCGTTTAAGATTTGTTTTCATCGCTCGATTTCAAGGAGGTCCTGCGGTGACCGCAGGAGAAGGCATTCTGAGTTATGAACATTTCTCTGAAGGTATATTAACACCTTATTAGAGATCTAATGAGCTTTAATAAGTTTACTTAGATAAATCCTC
This sequence comes from Tetrastigma voinierianum, assembly GCA_016808115.1. NCBI lineage: Eukaryota > Viridiplantae > Streptophyta > Magnoliopsida > Vitales > Vitaceae > Tetrastigma > Tetrastigma voinierianum. The sequence continues at coordinate 393,186 of JAEQBH010000326.1, forward strand.
TTCTCACTTGAAATCAAGAATGAGTTGAATGAGTTATCAATTTAAGCAGCGGAGGAGTTCACCTCGGTCGAATAGTGAAGCCCGATCCCAGTGTTAAGTGAGATCTAATCAAGGAGAGGGTGATCTATTCTAATTAGGAAGAGTAACCGGGAAGTTGTATATCCTTGTGGCCAGGTAACTTGGGAGCTAAGGTTTGAGTCCATAAAATGGGTATGAAGTATTGCAAAGAAAAATACCCAGTTAAGAGGAAATCCTATTAAAAGTAGTCATCTAATTGCTGTCTTGAAAGAATCGGAAAGTTAGATCATGAAGCGTGGAGTGTGGAGAGAGATCGAGGTATCTTGCTAAACGCCTTGGACGATTTTAAAACCTGGAAATACCTGAGCAATTTTATCGGTGTTAACTACGGGAATTGATACTTCACAATAGCGGTGATCTTGATGTGTCCTCACAAAGATAACTATTCGATTTCGATTTTATTTTCCTCGCTATTCATTATTCTTTATTCTTTTCACGAATTCCAGTTTATTTGATTTGTTTCTTTTTCTAATACTTGTATATTTCTAGCTTCTTAAAATTTGAATCACAATGTCATGTTATAGTCCAAATAGTATAGAGTTTGAGTAGTCGGGGTAGTTGAGTACAGGAATTCTTGAGATCTACGCTGGGATCGATATACGGACTTATATCCATTTTATTACTTGTCGAGCTGTGCACTTGCGAGGATATTAGGCCAAAACCAAAATTGAAAAGATATACTCGGGATTGTGGTTTATATAATAGAAAGTCAACAAGTTTTTATGGCGTAATTCTTGCGGGATTAGACAATAGTCCTTGGTAATAGTGTCATAAATTTGTACATGTGTTTTGGTCCCAACAAGTTTTATGGCTCCGTTGCCGGGGATTAGACAATAGTCCTTTGGTAATAGTGTCATAAATTTGTATACATCCATTTGGTCATCATAACAAGTTTATGGCGCCGTTGCCGGGGATCGAAAGAATTTAGTAAATCAATATCCAGACGAAAGAAGGAAATGCTAATTTTGACATTTTGAAGAAAAGCAAAATAGCTTTTCAAGCGTGGTTATTTTTAGCCACTAACCTTTAACAAACCATATTGAAAATATTTGTTGACGGAGACTAATCCTATTAATGTAAATTGTGTTTTTGATTTCGAGGGACCGAGAAACTTTAATGCATAGGAAACGAGAACAGCGTCGATTCCGGCGGTCTGGAAATTAGAGAGAACACTCGGAAGCTTGAGAAAGATAAGAAGAACTTCGACCATGGCGGATGAAAGACGAGATCGAATGAAGTACATAGAGAAGCGGCTAGAAGGCCTCGATTCGCGTCTGTATCGGAGGACACGACTGTATTGAAGATGATACTCTGCCGATCGAGGCGACCGACTATTGATGCAAATAATTTTTGGACAAACGATATAATTACAATGGTATGAAAGAAGACATGGTTTTTATCTATGTTCTTATGGGATTTAAACATTTTGGGATACCTCTGGGGATGACCTGAAATGGTTGAGACATCAGACTCAGGTGAAGGACAGTGTAATAAGCGCATCTTCCATTCTCTCTAGAATCTGACTGGTACATGGTATGAATCTTTACCATATGGTTTTGTTGATACTTGGGAGGGATTAGTAGAGCCTACTTAGGTAGATTCTTTCCCCGACCCTCACCTCGAGAGAGAAGGAGGAAATCATTGTATTCCCGGGGAAGATGAAAACGTATGTAGCTTAGGAAAGATTCAAACGGTTCTTTGAGAGGAATATCGATGCATGGGATAGATGCGAAGACTCGGATGGACATTGTATATCATGCCTTCAGATGATATATCAAAGGGGTCATTGATGCTTCATGTTTACAGTAAGACATTCAAGCGAGAAATGTCTTGAATAGTAGAGGCGGATGAAGACGGCTAAAATGCAATATGAAAACTCTGTCTGAGTGTTCAAGAGGAAACGACAGAGGAAAGGGGATCATGGGTAGAGCAAGATGGCGACCATGGAGCGAGTTGGATGCACCATTATGCACAAGATGGACAAGCAAGAAAGGAAGACACACCTTGCCCGTGAGATAGGAGGCGAGTTGAAAGAGAGTTATTGAAGGAAGTCTTTGAGAGAGGCTGGCGGGAACAATTCTATGATGCTGAAGAGGTTAATTATCTGGGTGAGCCAAGAAACTACCACTTTAAACCCAATACTAACCTACCAGCACATTATCACCCAGCATTGAGGAACCATGAGAATTTCTCATATATGGTGGGCGTCCTGAGCCCTCTGCGTGGAATGAACCTCGATAGGGTTATCAGCTGACCACAAGGTTCCCTTCGGCCCGACGGCAAGGAAATGAACACGAGAAATGAATATGTCGAATTCGGAGGAGGGCCCAATCTTTTGAAGAATAGTGCTTCAGTTCATGGGGATAATAAGAAGGCTGTTGAACCTCCATGAACAAAAGTTTGCGAGTGGAAACAGCTGCTACCAATTCTCAAATTTTCCAGAACACTACAGATGCATCTCTGAAGAACACAGGAGACCTGAGTAGACAGCCCAGCCCAACCACGCAAAGCTAGAGGAAAGATGCCTTTAAGTGACACAAAGAAGAATCAAAAGGAAGGCGCATCAAGTACATGCGGCTTAAGTGGGAAGGAGTTAGAAAGAGATGAGAAGAAAAAAATGGCGGCCGGCAAAGAAGAAAGCCCGAGAAAAGGAAGAAACCTTTGGAGAAAAGAAAGAAGGAGTGGAGCCCGGAAGGATATCGAGGCTCTAGACACCGTCCATTTCCACGAGGCTGCCCGAGAAATCAAAGATAGAGGAGGCGATTTGCAAGGTTTTTTGAAAACCTTTGAAGCTAGAGATCGGTATGCCCTTTACGAGAGTGGTGACTCGAGATGCCACTTTATACCAAAATTCACGGGCGTCTTGACGAAGAAAGATAGTAGAAGAAGGAGTTGTGAATCTCAACGCTGCTGATCTTTGTGATAAAAAAGAAAATTGCCATAAAAGATACTGGAAGGATCAGGGTTTTACAATTCGCGCATCATTAGAGGAGTTGAATTCGAGCTCTACAGCGTGACTCGGGAGCTAGTATAAACCGGTACTCTTTTGTTGCCAGCTTGATTAAGTTTGGGAGGTTATTCCCGCGCTATTACTCTTTCAAATGGCGGAGACGGTCGATGGTAAAACACGAAGGAGCCATGGAAGATGTCTTGATCCTTTATTGGGAGAATTTGTTTCCCGGTAGACTTCATCGTTACGGACATGGAAGAAGATTCACAAGTACCCCTTCTATTGGGGAGACCATTCCTAGCTCTTTGGGTACATACTAATCGACATCACGGGAGTTCTCACCTTGAGGGTTGGAGAGAAGGCTGCTTGCTTTAAACGATCAAAGCATGCGAATGTAGACATAGGCCAGAGAGAAAATTGCAATGTAGTTGATGATGTGCCACCTCTGACCACGATGTTCACAATGATTGTAATGCTTTCGAATTTTTATCAATGAGAAAAGAGATAAGGAAATTCGAGTATATTGAAGATGACTACTACGATTGTCCATACAACAGTTTTTCATTCTATAGAAACGTGAGCTGGCAAAGCAGAAATGACAAAGGGAAAATAATGAAAAAGGGAAATTCATCCCGAAACCGGTGAAGGAAATTTGAGTGTTGAAAGAGTTGCCAAGTCATTTAAAGTATGCTTACTTAGAATCTTGAAGAAAACCGAGTGATTATCTGCTAGACTTGATGATCTTGAGACAAGATTCTTGAAAATCTTAAAAGAAGCATAAAAATCATAAACAGCAGTCCATTGAAGGGGAGTCAAAAGTATCGATCCATCGATTTGCATGCCTGAAAATTCTCTTTAGAAAGAAAGAATTCAAAGCCATACGTAGAACATCGAAGGGGCCCAAATCGGTGATGAAGGAAGTAGTCGGGAAGGAGGTACTGGAGTGCTTGAGATCTTTGGGGTTTTATCTATCTGATTCAGATAGTCCTTAGGTGAGCCAGTCCATGTGGTTTTCAAAGAGGGTGGGTTTACTTGTGATCATGATAAGAAAAATGAATTGATTATGAAACCCGATGGCCGAGGATGGAGGGGCATGCATTGATTCTGAGGAGGCGAACCATGACCACCGAGAAAATATCATTTCCCTTTGCCCTTCATTGATCGGATGTTGGGCGATTAAGCGAACAACGCTCATTTTGTTTTCTTGGATGGGTATTGAGGATCTGATCAGATTGCTATTACTGAGGACGAGAAGACCACATTCACATGCCTATGGTACCTTTGCGCTTGAGGAAGGATGCCATTTGGTGTGTAATGCTCACGCTACATTCAGGTGTATGATGTCAATGTTCTCGGACTTAGTTGAAGGAGTTATTAAAAATTTTTATGGATGACTTCACGTATATGGATCCGGTTTGATAGGTGTTTGAAGAACGCAGGCTTGATTGCTTAAAGATGCGAGCCAAGCGGCCTTGCTGAATTGGGTATTGTTCTTGGGCATAAAATTTTACGCTCTTGTTTGGAAGTAGACGATCAGTATCCATTATCAGCTCTTACCACCTACCCGCGATAAAGGGGTAAGAAGCTGGCAGGGCATGCTGGATTTTATGGAATTTCGTAAGACTTCTCAAAAGTAGCCGGACCCTTTATCTGATTAACAGAGAAGGATCTGAGTTTAATTTTGATACAGACTCTGCCAAAAGTACGCACTTTGAAGAAATCAAAGATCAATTAGTTCGGCACCTATAATGTTGCACGAATGGGATCCCGATGATTTGAAATAATGTTGTGATGCAGGTGATTTTGCAATGGGAGGCGTCTAGAGCAAAGAAGGAGAAAATATTCGGGACAAATATCTTACATGCTGTAGAACCTTGATGAAGCACAAAGAAAATTGCTCGACAAGCGAAAAGGAGATGCCTGCCATAGTATTTGCTTGTGAAAAATTCGATGATACATTTTGGGATCCCATGTTATTATTCATAACGATCATGCGACAATCAAGTACGATGTCAAAGAAGGAAAATTAAGCAGATTGATAAGGTGGAGTGCACGCTATTGCAAGTTTGACTTGGAGATCGAGGATAAAAGGGGGTGTGACAATGTGATAGTTGAGTGGCTTGTGTCAAGAGTGAAAGAAGCGCCCGAAGAAAGTAATGATAACGAGAGAACTTCGGATGAGCAAGCTTGTTTAAAGTTTCCTTCCAACTTCCATGGTATCTTGATATTGTGAACTATTTAGCTTGTGGAGTAGTTCCTTGAGGTCGACTGCACCATGAGAGAGAACCTTCCCAGTGGCAATTATTATAATTTGGGATGATCCCTTTATTATTTAAAGTGCGACCATGATAATAAGAAGATGTGTGCGAGAAAATGAACAAAATGAAATTCTTAATGAATGCCATGCACCGCCCATATGGGGGGGCATTTTTCAGGAGAAATAACAACTCATAAGATACTCCAATCTGGATTTTATTGGCCCACTATCTTCAGAGATTGTGCTGAGTGGGTTAAATTATGTGATAGATGCCAAAAGATTGGAAATATCAGCAGCAGAAATGAAATGCCCCTAAGAGGTATAATGGTGGTGCAAATCTTTGATGTATGGGGAATAGATTTTATGGGACCATTCCCACCATCATTTGGGAGCACATGCATCACTGGCAGCGATTGATTATGTTTTGAAAATGGGTGGGCGTGTTGTCAAGGAATGATGCTAATACGGTTGTGAGCTTCTTGCAAAAAATATTTTGAAGCGATTTGGAACACGGAACTATACATTAGTGATGGGAAGCCATTTGCAAACAAAATATTTGAAAACTCATGGCGGTATGGGATCAAGCATGTAATGAGTCTAGCTTATCATCCCGGACCAATGGACAAGCGAAGTACCTTGAGGAGATTAAAAGAATACTTGAAAAGGCGCAGGCTCGAAGCAAGAAGGATTGGTCTTCTAAGCCTGATGATGCACTTTGGGCTTACGAATTTTGCATCTGAAACTCCGTTGGAATGTCCCCATACGAAATTGTTTTGGCAACCATGTCACCTACCTCTGGAATTGGAATACAAGGCAATGTGGGCCATCAAGAAGTTGAACTTCGATTTTAAGCTACAAGGGAAGAGAGATTGCTCCAACTGTCTGAAGTGGAAGAATTGAGAAATGAAGCCTATGATAATGCCCCAGAATCTACAAGGATAAGACAAAAGAAATGGCATGATCAAAGGATCCTGAAGGGAAGAGTTCGAGCAAAGGGGAGCAGGTTCTACTATTTAATTCTAGACTGAAATTGTTTCCAGGAAAGTTGAAATCCAAATGGAGTGGGCGTACACGGTGGTGTCAAAGCGATACATTTGGGCGGTATTTCTGTGGGGCGATCTTGGAGGAAAATTGAGTCGATGGACAAGGCGAAGCACTATCTAAGCGGGGAGGAAGGAATGGAAGAGCTCCGGCCCGGGTTATCTAGAAAGAAGAAAGAACGAACGACAAGTCCGGTGAGGACTCAAAGCGAAGCGGTGATGGGAGCGACAGTAGAAAATTTAGTTTACGCTTTTTAGATTTTGAAAATTTAGATTTTACGATAATTTAGTTTGATTAGATCTTATAAAGATAGATTTAATTTTGAGAGATTAAGTGTAGTTTCCCCAATTAAATTTTCTTGAATCATGCGGTATGCGTCTACTTGGTGAAAGACATGAGTGAGAAAAGCAACTCGGGACACCTCCGGCCCGACTTGCGAGAAATGTCACGACATGAGCAAGGGGTAACTTTCTCCTAAACCAAACGTCGAAATATGAGTGAATATCTTGTTGAATTTCACTGGAGATGCACGAATAAATGTCTAAAGGAGTATAGGATTAATAAAGGAATTCAAGTTTTTGAGATCATTAGCTAAGGGCATAGGTCGCGACGAGAAACAAAACTTGAAAATGAAAAGTCACGACATGGAACTGACACAATATCTAAAAAAAAAACCTATTTATGTCACAGGAAACTTGAATGTCGCGACATAAAAAAAATCTGTGCGACTACTCACCCTCTTAAATGCCATTTAAAATTAATGTTTCTAAATAAAGTGAGGCGAGGAATGGATGTCGACAAAGCGAATTTAATGAAATAATAATTAGCCCACAAAAACTTGATTGAATTACAGCGTTGGAGAACTTAGCACCCTCAAAGCTCCAATTGAAATGTTCATCCCTCCCACGCTTCCTTCGATTCTAAATTCACGAAAACCTAACTCTCCAAAATCTTCAGAACTTTCCTTCCGTTTCAAATGGCTGGAAACCTCAAACCTCGTACCTAACACGGAAGAGATCATGGAGGAATATGTACGACCCGGAGAAGAAATCAGAGCCCGGGAAGGCAGATGGAAGAGATGCCCGCTAGGAAGCAAGGAAGCACCCGGTGGTTTACGAAGAAGACGGGGAGGACAGAGAGAAAGGGAAGCGAGAAGAAGAAGTGGAAGATTTTTGTGTCGGGAAGAAGCTTATTCTAGCTGGAAGAAGCACTATGCCGACAAAGGGGTTCGTATCGAGAAAAGAAGATTAAACCAGACTACCACTGAGGAGATGATTGAACAAAGAGGTTAAGGGAAGCTTTACTGCGCACATCAAAAGTCAGGAGCTACTGTGATGGTGAAAATTTTATTCAATCGGTGGCGGGAAAGACAACCTTTGTGTTCGGTCGGAGGGGTGTGGGTACCATGTATGGAGCTAAAGCCATTAAGCAGAAGCCTATGGAATGGCGGAGCCTGAAGCATGGGTCCCGAGTTCAGCTCTTGGAAAACCTAAATTTTAAGAAGATTGCCAAAAAAGCTCAACGACGAGGAAAAGCACAAGTGACAAGGGAAGGAGGACCAAAAACCACTGAGCAGGGGAAGCCTCGAGAGGCTAAGGTATGGATTACATTTCTTGGCCTCTCCCATTTTGGTCCCGACCCGAGCATGTGTGCACGGAGTGAGAGGAAGCGAGAAGCAATTATCTTTGTATCTTTGATACGAGAAGGATAAGTTCAATGTAGGAATAGTAATTGAAAATTCTATAATGAAAGTACCGTGAAGGAAATAAGAGAGAGTGATCCCTGCTGAAGCAACAATAAGCTGTTTTATGTTTAAAGTAGGGGTGAAGGGAGTGCAGGAAGAAGAAAGAAGAAGTCCACATGACATCACCACTCCCTGCAGCTGAGGAGTGAAGCGAGGACCCGAAGCAAAAGAAAAAAGAGGGGGTGTTGATTGAAACAAGAGAAGAGCTCCAGTCTGAGACAAGAAGAAGTAGACTTTGGGGGTTCTTAACTGACGAGAAGAAAGAGAACAGGAAGTTCCTCCACGAAAATAATACTTTCACATTTCGCAGACAATATGAAAGACAGGATAAGAAAGAAGCCCCTTAGATTTCTCCATCCCCTTAGCCAATTCTCCCCACTATCTGAAAGCAAGGCATTGGTGGGGAGAGAAAGCTCAAGGGAGCACAAGAGAACAATTCAATAATGGAGATCCCTCGCCATACAGAGAGAAGAGAAAATGGAAGAAAGGGAAAAGAGTGGAATGTACGACAAGAATTCGAGGGGAAGGAGTTTATGAAAAGAGTTAAAAGAAGAGATCGGCAATGGGAAGAAGGCGAAAGAAGAGAAGAACATATGAAAGAGGTTCTTGGCCCGACAAGAGAGGACTTCAAGAAGAAGCCAGAGGAAAGAGTCGCGATCTTCTCACGGAAACTCAGGCCCGAGTCATGAATCTTTTATAACAATCGGTTGAGCGTGATTCTCGGCTCCACAACCATCATGAAGAAAAGGAAGTAGAACAGAAGCCAAGTGGAGAACAAATCAAAGGGATTCAGATTTTTTTATACAAGTCTGCACACCAAAAGATTTTGAGAATAAGGCTGGATGATAGAGAAAAGAAAGAAGCGAGATGTTGAATCCTACAGCGGAGAATGGCTAGAATTTGGATTTGATTAACAACAATCTTTCCAATTTTTTGGAGTAATGACTGAAATGGAAAACACAATGAATGGCTTGGGGAAGAGACAAGATAGGCTAAACAAGAAGGTTGATCTCCAATGAGATCTTCATTGAAGATCGAGTTGAGGAAAGAAACTAAGAAGAGAAAGGAAAGAAGGAAATGAAATTCCCTCAGAATTTCCGGCTCAGTGGGTACCACAGACACGGATCCCTAATATCTTCTTGCCTCTTCCAAAAAGAAAAGATAGACTTCTTCCAAGCTAACCTTCCTTATCCTCCCGAGCCCATACTTGTTGTATCCAACATTTGCAATTGAATCGAGAAATAAAATGATAAATTTGAATTGAATTGTTGTGTTACTTTGGTTTATTAAATTTTGTGTTGCTTTGTGATTGCATAGTTGGGAAAATAAAAGTGATTAGTTTTCAAGAAATAAAAGCTAGCGAGATGTATTAAGATGAGTTGAATGAAGCAGTTAGATTAGAAATAAATTTAAAAATACGAGACAAATCTGCGAATAAGGGCCAAATGAATCTGAGTTTAATTGAAACCTGAGAATTAAAGTGACTTAAAGTCATGATAAGTCAGAATAGAGGAAGGTAATACAATAGAAGAACAAAACATATTTTGAGTTTGTGAAGTGCGAGCGTTAGAATCAAGGAACTGTTGAATATTAATTAATTTAACTACTCATCAACAAAAATGAGTCGAGGAAATCCTTATGGTTAGTCACGACTATTCAACCCAAGATTAGAATTTGTTAGATTATTGATTAAGGCGAGAAATCTAGGTGATACAGCTGACAGAGATGATGCGAAGCCATTCTTGGATAGTTTGAGCCATTCCGGTAATCCCTATTCATATCTTGATGCATATACCTTAGTTCAATTGAGCGAAACAAACTTTATTTTTCAAAAATAAGCCAATGGAAACCCAAACCCGTCTAAATCAATCATACATTAAAGAACTATGATTACCGAAATTCAATGAGGAAGAAAAGAAATGAAGTTTGGGGAGTATATGTTTTTGAGGAACTCAAGGAGAAAAAATATAGAAAAAGATTATGAAAAGAAAAGAAGCGAAGAAGCGAGAAAATACGATAGAAAAAGCTTATAGGGATAGTAAGTTTTATGTTGTAGCCTAACTCTCTTGAACCATTTAAGTTCTTAGGGGTGTTTCAACACCTAGTACCTAATGCCAGCGGTATGGGGCTACTAACCCAAAAGTTAGCTGAAGTGTTAGAAAGCCTAAAAGGTAAAACATTGCACTATCCTTGAATGATGACAAACAAAGGAAATTTCCCCAGTTGAATTACAAGTGAGAAATAGGGGGCATGGGTTAAATTGAAGCCAATCGAGGAATGTCCCAAACATGAAGTTTGGGGAGTTCATTAAAGAAACTACAAAGAAAGAAAGAGCGTAGTAAAAAGGAGAAAAGGTTCGGGGGTAATCTTAACCTAAAAATTCCTTCCATCTACCTATTACCCCGAAGCCTAACAATATAAGCCAAGACACGATTGATCTTGAAAGTGCAATTACCTACATTAGTGAGATCAATATGAACAACAAACCTATGGAATTTTGGAAAATATGAAACAATCAAAGCGTGAAGGACTTTAGGGAGTAAGTGACTCATTATGAAGATGAGAAAGGAAAATTTATTATTGACGGGATCCCAATGATTATGTTGTTTGTAAGAACATATAATTTCAAGTTTGGGTTTTGTATACTATAAGATTAAAAACTAACCTTGAAGCTGGACTTGAAGCTAGATGTACGAGGAAACAATGCATTCCTTGTATTTCAATCAAATTATTTGCCTAATGCAAAATGAAAGCGAGAAAAATGTCAATAGAAAATGTCCTTTTTTGAGGACAAACAATTTTCTTTCCTTCGCTGAGGACAAGCAAACTTTTAAGTTTTGGGGGAGTTTGATGAGCTTAAGTCAAATCCATTTTTCCGTTTGATTTTCATCCGAAAAGGGAATAATTAATACGTTATAAATATGAAGAAACTCACCAATTTGTTATTAGCAGTGAGCAGGAAAGTTAAGAAAAAGCAAAGAGAAAATGCAAAGAATCAGCGGAGTAAAATGCAGAAAATGGCAGGCGTAAATGAAAGCAATCGTTAAACTGACGCTGCGCTAGGGCTTGCATACCGCTTATGCAAGTCACGACATCGTAAAATTGAAGGAAATTTGATGCAGTCGCAAATGTGGATCACAAGTTCCTGGCAGAAATGAGGATTAACTGCAGACTTAAGGAAAGATGCTCGCGATTAACATCGTGATGTCGCGACAAAGGTTGAGGTCGCGACAAGAGAAGTGCCCCTCGCTTTCGCGACAGATTGAAAAGATGAAACTATTAGGACTTAGTTGATGTCGCTAAGACCGATGTCGCGACACCAAAAGCAACCATTGCTTCTCCGAGACATAAGACGGTTTCAGCTTGAAGGTTGCAGCTTCTTGCGCCGATGTCGCAACTAAGGATTGATGTCGCGATACCGAAACCATCGCTTGAAACCCGCAGAGCTACGTATGATGTTTGATAAAGGGATTGATGTCGCGGACATCGTGAACCATCGCCAGTGCTCGCAAAGATATGAGCCATGTCGCGATGCAGATCTTATGTCGCGAAGAGTCAGAACGAACAAGAACCCGGCAGAGGCGATGAAGTGATGTCCTGGCTGTGATTGATGTCGCAAATATAACTTAATGCCTCCGCAGTTTCAAATCACTAATTTAAAGTACTTTTTATTTTTATTTTTATCTTTTTTGTCGTGGATTGGTTTTTAGTTAATTTTTTTATTAGTATTTTGTACTTTATTTTCTTTTGTTTTTCTTCATTTGTTGGTACTTATGGGAGGAACATTCAATAGAAGATAGATTTGCCTCCATAGCCAAGTTTCAACTACTCTTGCTAAATTGGACTACAAAGAATTCACAATGACTCACCTACGGAACAAGGAGTATCGCTTTATCAAGGGAGTTCAAATCCTACATTTCAAGAGGAAGAAGAGTTGTCTCCCAAGTTAAGGAGCAGATTGGCCTACATGGAAGGGAAGAAGTAGATTAATCATGAGCAAATTTTATTTGGGATGCTCTCCAAGTCAACACTAGTGCCAGATTGAAAAACGAAGCTCAACAGACACTCGTCCAAGAATTCAAGGAAAAATTCTCTAGGACCTCTCCTAGTAACACTTTTCCAAATCCCAATGAATGCATTGATACCTTGAGCAAGCAGTGCAAATTTCCTATCCCAACCATGGGAAGAAGGAAATGAGCCGGAAATTGAGAACAAGGCACTCCTGCAAACAACTTAGATGATGAAAAGTCATTATTAGATAAACCGAAATTTGAAGAAGTAAGTCAAGTAATACAAGAAAACATTTTGGTGAAGATTGACACATTTACCTTCCCCATGGATTTTGTGACTTGGGGCATTGAAGGATTACAAAATTCTCATATATATTAAGAAGACCACTTCTTTCCTCGCTTCAAGCATGGATCGACATCAACAAGTGGGAGCTCACCTTTCAGAGGGGGCGAGGAAAGGCAGTTCAATCTTCACCAACCACACCTTGACTGAGCAAGAAAGAGCCATGTAGAAAATTCTCGTAAGCTGCTCTTCAATCAAAAGTGGCACATGTTTGAATGGGGCCTCCCTTAAGCATAAATGTGTTTACATCTACATCACATGTAGGGACTGTTAAGAAATTGTGGCTGAACCACCAACCATAATTAAAGGATTTTGAGTTTCTTTCCCTCTTCAAAGTCCGAAGAAAACATCCTTGAGTCGAATGGTTATGAAGAGGAAGTGCTTCCAAGATGAATGATTGGTCAAATGGAAGCACTATACTTTTCCAATGAGTCTAAATTTGACTCTAAAACTGAGCGTACTCTTCTTGGGAGGCAAATCCTGGTTAAGTAATAAGGGATTCTATCCATTCCCTTTCTTTTCTATTTTTTTAGTTATTTTATTTTTTGCTTTTTTTATCACGATGAAAATCTACAGTTGTTTTAACTCATGTTATGTTTTCTTTAATAAGATAAGTTTGAAGCTCAACATGTCATTGCTGACTAGTTTGGTAAGAGCGAAGGCAATAGTTGAAAGTGGTTGATGTAATTAGTGCTTGAAGTGTGAAAAGGAGTGAGATGTTCATCAAATTTTTCAGGTTTTTGAGATGAAAAGAACCAAATTGAACTCGAAATATAAAGTCAGCTGTCTAAGTGATCATGTTTGAGGAGAATTGAAGACAAGAGATGATTTTAAGCATGAATGAAAGCATTAAGGGCTAAGTTATTGAGGAATTTTTGAGAGAATATATAAGCATGAAGGACTTTGGAAGGATAGCAAGTGATATAAGTAAGAGACAAAGCAAGGAACGAAGGAGTCAGAAATCATCACATTGACAGCATTGAACATTCTTGATTTTTTCTGTATTGATTGAGGCTCCAAATGGTCTAATTCAGCCCATGAGCACATTCTCTAAATTGAAAGAGCGTCTAACGAGTCCTTACACACCAATTCCGAGCTAAAATGAAGGAGTATTATGAGTATAAACAAAGCTGGATAAAAACAGGCGCCGAAAGGTAATTGTTGACGTGACCAAAGACTACGTCACGAAAAATGTATACTTTCTTTTTTAACCCTTTAAAAACCCTTTTTTTCTTCCTACTTTATACTCTATCTTGCCATACTCTTCCTCCAACCCTTTGTAACTTCTAACCACTTTCAAATTTTTCCTCCCATCCACTCAAATCCTAAATCACATCTCTCCCCTAATCCATCTTCATCATCTTCAAGCTTCAAAACCCATCACAAACTCCACAACTTACCTTTGTCGAACCCCCAATTTTCCACATCCATCATTCCAAGCATCAAAGAGTGAGTTACAATGGAAGAAAATTTGTGCTTGGTTATTTGTTTTGGGTTCTTGTGGATCATTGTTGATTGTGGAGTGATTTTGTATTAGACAAGGAGGTTTCAAGAACCAAAACTCACTCATTTGAGGGCGAAGGAAGTCGGTGCACACCAAGTGTTCGAGAAAAATGTCGCTGCCACTTTCATGGCTCCAAAGAAGCAAAAGAGTATATCAAGGGCTAGTACACCAAATGTCAATGTCTGAAAATCATCAAGGTTCCTATTCAAAGTGGCCAAGACTACAAAGGGAGTTCTACTTTTCCCAACTCTCTTTATTACCCTTTTACTTTATCATTCCTTTGCCTACATTGCTAGACATTTGTGACAATGTTCATCTCAAAGCCTGGGGGTGCTTATTTTTGGTTAGTTTATCATGTCACACCCCACATGTTGCAAATGACAACTTTGAGGATGAAATTTTTCGTGCTTTTCGATAATGATTTATTTGATGCTCCTAACTTGCATCTTAGTTTGGTATTTATTTTTTTTAGTTAGAGTTTATCGAGTTAATCGAGTTTTCATTGAGTTGTCGTGTGATGTCAATATGACCATAAATGAACCCTTGGCATATGGACAATATTAGAGAGATAATAGGACTCTAATGCTTAATGAGTTATCTCTTTAATAGGCTATTTAGTCATCAGTTTCTCAAATCCATGCACGTGGTCAATAAGTACCCTTGAAAAGCGCCAGTTGTGTTAGAGAAGGCTTATGAGAATCCATCTAATTTGACTTCCATAGGTTCTAGAACTTGTTCTATTATCGCTGAGGCTAAATTCCCAGGCAACACAACAATTGAGAAATGATATGGGCCATCCTTGGAAAGATTGTGCCTTCAAGCTAACCATATTAATATGCATATGCATATTCCTCTACACTAAGATGTTGAGCCTTAAAAGCCAAAATTTGCTTTATAAAAAACCAAGTTTGGGGCCAATAACCTTCCCATACATCATCAATCCCTCAATAAAAACCAAACTCACCCATAACATGAGTGATTTGAACATAATCGAGAAATGTGGGCGAGGAAAGCAGCTGGGGGAGTTATTTTTCCTATGGAAATAACTCCAAATTGGTTGAAATGAGTTAAGTTGAAAATCAAAAAGAGGTTGAAGTCAAAAAAAAAAAAAAAAAAAAAAAAGATCAAGTGTAAAAGAAGCAAAATGAAAATAAAAAGTCAGGAGGAGTGAGTCTAGTCAGAGCCTTCTCCTTCCCTGTGAGCAAGTAAATCCTAAGGGGGTGTCCCAACACTCTAGTACCCTAAGGCCAATCGTCTTAGAGCTATCGATTTAACGCCGCTAAGGGTTGGTAGAAAGTCAAGGGGTTTTGACATTGCACCACTCTAATAACCTTGTCTTAAAAGAAAAGGCTTTTGGTGTTTGTTGAAAGAATGGTGAATTTCCAGTAAAAGTGATATGAGGAGTATGGAAGGATGAACCTAAACAAGATTTGAGGTGTTCAGAGTGTCACTATGTCGATGGTAAAAAACCAGATGGAGTAGGAGTCACAATGCAAAATATGTATGTTTGGGTAAGTTTTAGCCTAAAATGACCACTCAACTACTCCCTTACCCAAGCCTTAATATGTTTATAAAGACCTACTTGATCTGAGTCAGGTGTGCCTACATTAGTGGAGAGTGATAAGAATCAACAAGCCTATGGAACCTAAATAAATTATCTTAGGAGATCCGTGTACTCTATCTCAAGTAATTCTCATAAACTCATTTAGCTTGCAATTGTTTGGATAGGGGAAGACCACACACACACACACTAGTGAGAACCATGATATAAATTTGTCTATTATGAGATTTATTCACTATTAAAATGAATAAATTATCTTGATCGTATTCTCTATACTTTGTAAGTGCAATTTTCGAGACACATATCACATACCCTTGAAAGCTTAATTATTCAGTTTTGCTAAATGTATGGGTGAAATGAACTCTTCTCTTCCATTGCTTGGGGACAAGCAACTTCTTTCTTTTCTTTGCTTGAGGACAAGCAAAACTTCAAGTTTGGGGGTGTTTGATGAGTGCAAACTCATCTATGTTTTGAGTTCATTTCACATGCTATTTTGTGCATTTTATATCCATATTCATGTAAACTCATAAAATTTCCTCTAAACTTGGTTTTGTAGGATTATTGATGAAAAGCAAGTGATTTGGCAAGAAATGAGCAATATATTTCCAAAAGAAGAGTTAGCCAAGAGTCTCATAGCGCACCACTGGAAAGATGAATTTTTTTGTACTATCTGGAACATCAAATGGTTCAAATTCCCTCATGGCTGCATTCTACATTCAAAGATCTTTCCAATGAGTACTCACACGCCCAAATCCGAGTTAAAACGAAGAAGTTATGGCCCCGACAAGTTAGAGAAGAAAAACCAGTTGCTGTCCAGAAAATGTGTCACGACAAGAAATGGTGTCGCGACAGAAAATGGTGTCGCGACAGAAAATGATGTCGCGACAGGAAATGGTGTCGCGACAGAAAATGGTGTCACGACAGAAAATGATGTCGCGACAGAAAATGATGTCGCGACACGAAATGATGTCGCATTGTGAATGAGGTCGCGACAAAACCTGTGTCGCGACTAAAACGCCGCAAAACCTAAAAAGGCCGGTAAATTTGAGTTTTTGACCCACTTCAAGCCCATTTCACCCTGTGACCATATATATACTCGCTAGGTAAAGAGGCAAGCGAAGATTGGAGAGCCTCTCTCACGGAGTTTCTCTCTCTAGACTGCCCATTTTTCCAGTTTTTCTGTAGATTTTGATTTGTTTTAGATTTTAGAGTAGTTTCGGAGCATATTTTTATTTCTATTGAAGATATTTCTAAGGCCGTATAATAGAGATTCGTATTTCACTAAGGTTCGCATAAAGATTGTGCTAAGAACTGGATTTTCTCTCTCATGGGTTTTCTCTAATCATTCATTTTCTTAGTTTTTGCTGTATTTTTATTTTTAATAGATCTTAGAGCAATTTTTATTTCTATCAAGAGATTTCTGTTGTATCTAAATATTCAATTTATTTATCGTTGAGGAGAAGATTTAAGCTCAAATCGGGTTTTTCTTCTTTCTCTTGATTTCTTTCTTCATTTTCTACTTTTGTTTGATTGGTGATGATTGGAATCAAGAATGAAACATTAAACACTCTCTAGATTGGGGGGTTTACCTGTCGTCATTCAAATTGCAGCTTTTCGCTATTTCTGGCTCACATCGAATTTATATAATTTGCATCGTTTCATATAATGAATTGTTCGAATATTAAAAGAGCTTATACCCAAAAAGAGTTGTATTTCCTTGCTCGATTTCTAAGAGGCCCTCTCGAGTGACACATAGATGGAGATTCCCCTGAGAGTAAAGAGCGTAACTTGTGTAAGATGTTGTAATTAATATCTTGAATCTCACCTAACTCGAAAATTATTTCTATAGATCACCAATTTACCATGGTGTGAGGATTAATTAGATGATATCAATTTAGTTTATCGAGGTTTCTCCTTAGTCCGATGAAAGGATTCGACCAGCAGCCAAGAAAGATCTAATCAAGGAGATATAAAATTTTATTAGGATTTGAAGGGACGAGATACCAATTACATCGAGAAGGCTTGCATTATCCTCGTTTGATGGGGCAAGAATTCTTCCCAAGAAATGGTTGTGAAGTATTGAAAAGAAAATAATCAAATCTTAAAGAGTGCCAAATTTACAAGTAGCTATTTAGACCCATTTGTCTGAAAAGGAATATGGTGTGTTAGATAGTGAAATGTATGGTGATGGAGAACCGAGCCAACTCATATCGCTTCGACAAATCTAGCATTCAACTCACAAATGTTGTACTTTCAAGGAAATGCAAACTGTTTTGTAAATAATTATCCCCATCCCTAGTGACTCTCTTCATACCTTTTAGAATTAAGTAGTTGTTTATTTGGTAGATTTTTAGGATTAGTTTTAAATCGCTTATTTCAATTAAATTGATTTTATTCCACATCCCATTTGATCGCTCAAATAAATAAGTTGTTCTTGTAATCTGGGGTGATCAAATTCCACTAGAGAGCCTCCAATCCTCATGGGTACGATATCCCGACTTAGAGTCCACTTCATTACTCAGATGACTCTTGCACTTATGAAAGTGGGCCGAGTATTGGTAATACTTTTCATTTCGCTGAGTATACTTACTTTTTGTTTCAAATCAGTTTTTGTATTTACCACATTCCTTGGACCATATTTTCACATACATCAAATTTGGTCCCCTTACAGTTTCAAGGCCGCTGGGTCAGGGATTAGACAATAGTCCTTTGGTAATAGTGTCATAAATTTGTATACATCCATTTGGTCATCATAACAGTGCCCCTATCAGTTGATCAAACAAATCATCAATCATCAATGCTGATATATACACAGTCGAAGAGTCTTGTCCTTCTTCTTAGTAAACAAAACCAGAGCACCCCAAGGTGAAGTGCGCTTCTGTCTAATAAAACCCTTGTCTAGCAATTCTTACAATTGGACCTTTAGTTCCTACAACTCAATAAGTGTCATTCTATGCGGAGTCATAGAAATAGGCGATGTACCAAGGTGTAACTCAATGGTGAAGTCTACATCCCTGTACAGAGGTAATCCCGCTTGTTCATTTGAAAAACGTTCTCGTACTCACAAACCACTTGAGGTTGACTAAACTCTCCTGTCTCGCCTCGTCTTCCAAGGTAAGGCTTGCCAGCCAACCCATCAACTACCTGTGCCGCCTAGAGTCGTATAAGGCTCGAGGTAAAGCATCATGCTTATCCCCCTAAAACATAACATAAATATCATTATCATACAATCACAATCCCTACCAAAAATCCCTGAGATCTCTAATTCACAATCCCGACATATCTGATCAATACCCACCTAAGTTCCTAGGGGAGAACTCACATACATCGGATTTTCCAAGGTTTCAACCTCTAAGCCCAAACCTTTCTCTTAACTTTAACACCCGCCTCTCTGATGTTCAATGCGCCGTCCATCTCCCTCTCAATGGCCATAGCTATCTTAATGATTACTGATTTTTACATAGTCCAAAACTGACTAATAGTTGAAGACCAAATTAACTAAATATGATGAGGTCAATATGTGCCAAACTTTTGGTACCACCACCAAAGACTCAATCATTCCCGACAACGCACCAAAACTCTTTTGTTGACCATCGACCAAAATTATAAAACCATGTCATTTAGCCTCTCGATGAGAAGGCTTTAATTAAAAATGTGTTTTTTGGCTCCAGACTACTACCAAAGCACAGGTCATTCAAGTAATAAAATGGATTTAAGTCCAAAACGTTCCTTGGCCATGATTTGATTTGAAAATCTAAACATCAATTACCCTATCTACTCAAGATCCTTTCTATTTGAACTCCAAATTTAAAGTGTTCTAGATTAAACTAGAAATAAAAATTTAAATAAAATTCTATAACTACATATAAAGAATTCTAAATTGTTGCATTGGAAAGTTCATTAGGCAACTTAACACTGGGAAGTAGATTAGTGTAAAATTATTAATTGTTGCTTTCTTTTATAACATAGTTCAGTCATTAGTTTAAGATCTAAACTTGTCAAAGATGTAAGGTAGTATAGTTTGGATTTCTTCACATACCATACATTTCACTAATTAGAGATTCATATTCCTTTCGGATACATGAGTCTAACTTATTAATCTGTAGAATAGAAACTCTTTCTATGATCCGGTACTCTTCTCCTTTCCGTAACTTCACACCCACTTCTAAGATTTGGGAACAAGCTACTAATATTCTAAACAAGTAGCTTCAAGAACAATACCAATCAAATAAATTCAAGATTTCGAACTATGGCATTTTTTTAAATTGAGCTAAAAACAATAATGAACATTCGATCCAATCCCAGAGGAAGCTTAGTCTTACAAAAATGGTTTACAAATAACAGTGACTAACTGATAAGGAAAATTCACTGAAATTGCAAGCGAGCTGAAATAAATGAACTCTAGAAAATTTCCAAATTCATTCAAGTCAGACAGTAACAAAAAATGAAATTTTACAATGAACGCAGTTCAAAACTTCACACCAGATCATTGTTCAATCCCAAAAAGAACTAACTAAAATGCTAATCTAAAACTAAATGAAAGAAAATAAAAATAAAAGAAAAATAAAAGAAAATAAAAGAAAATTAATATACAAAGGAGTTCCAGATACCCAGAAGTTCCTAGTTTTGCAAAATCTATGCACAATGCCCTAGATACGTCTATTTATAGATTTTCAAATGATGGGCAGCACTTTTAGGCTGAAATTGTGGATCCCCAAAAATTCTAGCCCAATTGCCTACTTTGTCGCAACATAGAAAATTATGTCACAACATAGTTCTCATCTTTATCCCCCATCTCTTATCATAGCCTACAGTTTCTGTCGTGGCATATTTTCAGGCTTTCTTCTTGTATTGTCGCGACATAGTTCTACTGAAGTTGCCTAGTCTTTGTCGCGACATGAGTGTTTTGTGTCGTGACAAAAAAAAAAAAACTTTGCTGCAACACAACTTGTCATTTTCTACTACTTCTGAAATTTGTCGCAACAAAACTTCTTGTTTTTCAGCCTTGCTTTATGTTGCAACAAAAGTTTGAAATTTCGCAACATAAAATACACTGTCGTGACAATCTTCTATTCTCTACTCTTCATCTTTTTGCCGCAACATAGTTTTCTTTTGTCACGACAGAAATTTCTGCCTCCAGCTCTTCAAGTTTGTTGCAACATTCTTTTTATGTTGCAACATACTTTTTGTGGTTCTTCAACCTTTGTCGTGACAATAATTTATTTTGTTGCGATAGAGTTTCTCATAGTTGCATAGGTCTATTGTCACGAAAAACTTTTTCTTTGTTGATACATATTCTTATTGTCTTGCACTGTTGAGACTGAACTTTGTGTCACGACAAACTTTTTCTTTGTCGCAACACAATCTTCTTTAATCTTTGTCGTTGGTTGAACTATTTGTTGCAACCTTGGAATCTTTATTGTGACAAAAAATTTGATTGGTTTGTCTCATTTCTCTTCCATTTTCTGTCGTGACATAATTGTCTTTTATCACGACAGGAATTTCTTACTCTGTAGCTTTTATTATCACGACATATATTTAATTATTGAGACAAAAATCTATTGACCTTGCTTTATCATTATCGCGACATAGGTTTCTTTGTCGTAACAGAATTCACCTCAACCTTATGTTGTTTTTGTTGCAACATAAAAACTTTCTATTTACAAAGTCAGTTTCGTCATGATGAGTCCAAAACTCATTAGATTTTTAATCCATTTTTTCTCGAGTATACACGAGATAAATGTTAATTGCATGTAAATGTGATATTTTAATTAAACTTCATTTCAGGTGAAAATACAACAGGCTCAAATCTTAGCAAAAATCATCGTGAAGAAACCAAATTTACACGGTGACCGAGGTCATTAACTGAAAATTTAAGTCACGACAGAAGCCTGGCCACAACTGACCTAAGTCACGACATCAACAAATTCGCCTTAAAGAAGACGAGAGAATCCTTGAAGAAGTGAAGTCGTGACTTGAAGAAAGAGGTTGCGAAGAAGAAAACGTGGTCGAGACTAAAGGAAATAATCAAAGGAAGAAATTCATGTCACAAGATCACTGGCGTCGCGACACGCCAAAAGGATTATGAAGGATGTCGCGACACCATTCTGAGGTCGCGACAAGAATCCGTCTATGAAACCACAAGAGAGGTATTTGCAAAAGAAAGAGGTTGCAACTGGTTTTTAAATGCAATGTCTACTTTTCCCATGTCGCGATTACCACTCGATGTCGCGACATAAAAATGTGAAGATTTTAAAGTGCAACCAAGAATGTAGTTTGAAAGAAGGTCACAACCAGTAGCTAAAACAAGACTTCGCAAGAACCGAATCATAATCGCTTACAAATTAAGGATCGAATGATGTCATCGATCTACCCCATTAAGGTTGCAACTCAAGAGTGCCGAGCGTAAGAAATTGAAGTTGCGACACCACCTTGAGGTCGCGACCGAATAGCAGGAAGGAGGAATTGTTGCAACGTAGAACCGAGGTCATACCGAAGAAAGGAAATGAAAATCAGAATGATGTCGCGACATCACCATGAGGTCGCGACATGTACCGCTGAAAAACATATGAAAGGAAGAAGACCACCAACACAATTGCGGCTAAGAAATCAAAGTCACAACATGAAGTCATCATACAAAACGTAAAGGTGGTCACAACTCTAAAATCACGTCAGAATCCATACCGTCATGAAAGGCAAGACAAGGATGTCGCGATTGATGCAAATGAGGTCGCCAAGACAATCGAAGAAACACCGAGCAAATGAGGTGGGTCACACCACGACCATGTCGTGACCATTGATCAAAGCATTTTACAAGACAACCTGCTGTAACTTAAAGAAAGAGGTCACGACCGATCATGAGCACAAGAGAAAGTCCATGTCGCGACATAAACTTCGAGGTCGCAACATAGGACAAAGGAGTCGGGCTTTTCTTTGAATTCCACCTGAGCATTTTGGGGGTTCGGCCCAAATTTTCAAGAAGATAAATAGATAGTCAGAGAAGAGTAAAGTGAGTTTTCCGTCTTCATACCTTAAAATGGAGAGAAGAAGAGGAACTCAATGTATATTTTAGAGTAGATTTTTATTTTTATTTTTTTTATTTTTTTATTTTTGTTTTGAATCTGCGAACTGTGCAAAGACAAGTAGAGCTGGATTTTTAGATCTATTATTTTTTTGAAGTATTATCATTCGAAAAATTTATGAAATCTGCATAAATTCGAATTCATTTTTCTCGCCTTATCGAATTACAAGAGTCAGGCGCGGATCTGCATCTACTTCTTAATTCATTAATGCAAGAATCAGAGCGCAAATTAAGCATAGATTTGATTTACATTTAGTTGCTAGTTTCTTCCCAGCATACTCATGGAGAATTAATTGGGGCCTTGCCTTACTAATTCCAGACGCTTTGAAATGGATAAGTTCCCACAGTAGTACCTAATACCAATGAGGGAATGTATCTTACTCGATATCCGTGATGCCCTCAAGGTGATTACGTAGACCTAGGAGATTCCCGAGAGCGGAGCATTTTTTCCGGTATGTTCTACTACAATTGACGAACTACTGAGCTCTGGGTGTTCATTTTGATAAATCCCCCATTCGCTCATAACCTAAGTCGGGAGGGGTGTATTTAACAATATAAATAATCGTGAGAGTTCACCTTAATCTAAAGGTAAGTTCCAATCCCCGTGTTAGCTAGATCTAATCAAGGGAACCGGATAAACCTATGACCGGGTTGAGCTACCAATTAAGTGCGGGTAGAAACTTTGCGAAATCCCGAGAAGGAAAAAGCAAAAGTTCATCACAACGTGAAATGGGTGAAGTATCGAGAAAGAAAATACCCGCATTCGTAAGAGAATTCTTGGAATATGCAATGGGTTTGATTCAAGGTTTTTAAGAGGCTGATATCTAATCAGTGAATATGGAGAAATCCAATTCCAATAATTAGGAAATCTTAGACAATAACCAAATCCATATATAGAATGTAGCAAATGTACTCGAACTACTGAATCGACTGTTTTATCAGATTTCACGATAGTTTTCGCTTTCTCACATGAAACTAATTCAATCCTATCTTTTTATATACAATTATTTTTATTCATTTACTTTTGTTTTAGCTTAGTTTGAATATATTCACAAGATAGATATTCAATTTTAGTTGTTAGATAAAACTTTCACTATGAGTTTTGAGTCCAAATAGTATGGAATTCTTAGTAGTCGGGTAGTTGATCCGTAATTCGCCATCAATCCTATGGGAATGATACCGGGACTTACATCTCGTGATTTTACTACTTGTATGGTTCGTGCACCTGTTGTCATAGACTAACCCTTATTTTTAAATCATGAACATTAAGAGAAAATTATTTTATCAAGCAAAATTATCCAAAGTAACATGGATACAAGAGAAGTGTAAGGCTCTTGTAATTATGTTAATTTGAGGGGTTTTAGTCTATATAGAAAAAGGCAAACACCCACACGCCGACTAATGTCAGGTCACTTATTATTAGTCGGGCTTCACTGGTCACTTAATATGTTTTTCTGCTATCTTCAATTCTTTTTATCGTGACAAAGTTGAAAAATGTCGTGACAAGGTTCCACTGCCATTTGCCTTGATCAATGTCGTGACAGAGTTGTTCATTTCACAAAGTTTTGTCTTCGATTTCTTGAGTATCTCAACACTCACTTCTTTGTCGTTACTTTCGCCTCAATCTCTCTCATATTATGTCGCACCAGAGTTGTGAGATGTCGCAACAATCTTCGTTACTTGCTTGAGTTCAGCTTGATCTTTGTTACGACATAAAGTTGCCTGTTGCAACATAGCTTCTGCTGGTTCTATTGAGGTTATGTCGCGACATTATGAAGCTATGTCACGACAAAGATTTCTATCTTGGCCAATGATTATGCTTTTCTTGCTAGAATTTTCTCTTTTTCAATTAAAACCTGCAAAACACAAAGTTAGTGAATATTCCATGATTCGACATTAAAATGACTTATAACTTCTGTGAAATATTTAAAAAATGTAGGATTAAAATATAAGGAGTTTAGGGACTCATCAAATTCCCTTAAACTTAAAGTTTTGCTTCATTCCTGCCAAAGAAATGAAATTTTGTTTGACCTCAAACAATTTAGCTTTTATTTTTATGTCATTTTTCTGTTGAATCCACAATTTTGCAGGGAACATAAGTTAGTTGTAAAATTATTTTTAAACATTTTTCCAATCTAGAATCAAGAAGATTTTCAATTAAGTTCACTAAACAACAAAACAATTTCTATAGTGTAAACAATTCAATTATGCAACCCTGATTTGTGAGTGTGTGATGGTCTTCTCTCTTCTTCCTTGGCAAATTAGTTAATCTTTTGGAATAATACTCAGATATCATGTAACACCCCGAAATATACCCCAGTTGTTTCCATTTTAGGGTATTTTGTAGGTATAAATTAAATTTTTCGTAATTTAAAAGAGAAACCCGGAAATTGTACAAGACTTAAGGATAAAATTGTAATTTGTCCAAAAGAGGCATAAAAGACATGAATGATAAGATTAGAGGCCAAAATGGAAATAACATAAACATTAATACAAATAAGAGAATGAGGGAGGACCAAAAAGGTAAATAAAGGCAAGTTTAATTATAAATAGGGGAGGGAGACCAAAAATAACTCATTTTTGGTCTCCAAACAAGAGAGCTTACGGGAAGAAGAAGAAGAGGAAGAAGAAGAAGAGGAAGAAGGAGGGGTAAAGCAAAGGTATGGATCTATGGAATTTTAGTATGGAAATTCTAAAGTCTTGTATGGATTCTAGCATGATTTTGTACAAAAACTACTTGGGTATGGATTGCTGTGTGGTTTTTTGAAGATTAGTTTAATTTTCAGGTTTTGTTAGAATACATCCTTAACTCTAGATGTAAGGGAAGTCAGGAAAATCCCTAATCGATAATAATTGTGATATGGAATCCTTCACAATTCCAAGGTTTTGTAGAGTCAGAACTCGGGTATGAATCCTGATATTTTCAATTAAAAGTGTCGTGGAGTTGTTTTGAGGATTCCATGTTAGTTTTTTATGAAGGATGTATCAGATGATTTATGGAAGAAAAGTGAGTGAACAAGAGGAATTCCGCCATTTCGGCAAAATCGCAACCCATTCGGTGAGATCGAATGGGTGGTGGTACCCTGGCATTCTCGATGTAGTTATAACTGGCATTCCAAGTATTCACCCAAAGTGGTACCGGTACGCCTCCAAAAACCTGCTCTAAGTATCGGCACGAACCAGAGTGTTCTGCATTCACTAGTTCCTACAACCCCTGTTTTTGGTATTTTTGCATAATTAAGCTATAATTTGCATACCGGGAGTCATAGAACTCTAATAAATTATTAACAATGGTTAAGATAAGAAAGAATTGAGTGAAAAATATACCATACCTCACCGCCTCGGCGAAGCTTCACTTCGCCTCAGCAAGTTCGATGGGAGCAAAGTTCATGCCCCAATAATAAGATATGAAGTTTCTAAATACATATAATCGTAGGAATGCCTAAGACCATGTATTAAATGACACGACACTTTTGTCACGATGTGAGCAGCACGTTCTCGACGGGAAGGCTTCTAAGACTCCCTGACAAGGCTAACGCACTTCAAGCACGTGGCAAGCATGTCTCTATTCATCACTTCCTAAGATTCTCGATTAGTGCTACAAGACTTCGCTCAAGACTTCCTGCATCTCGATTAGTGTTACACTCTCGTCAAAGGCTTCTAAGACTCCTCGCTTTGTGCTACTAAGACTTTAGTACTGTAGCATCTTCTCGGATACTTATTGTGTTGTGTCTTACTCATTTATTAGTACTAGTCTAGGTATTCCCATATTTATATGATAATAACCTAAATGATGAATAAGAGAAAACAAATGTGTGGTTTCGACTGTAGTACTCACTGCAATTTCCGACAAGAATAAGCCTGTGAACTCCTACTGAGATCCGAATAAGCATGTCCGTTAGAAGCATAAGTAATCAGATAAGTTCCTGTGATATGAATGCATACAAATTCTGATATCTGTTATTGTTATACGCTTACTATAATGTGAATATGCATATTACCTATGTTCCCACTAAGCGTAAAGCTTAGCACGGGTTTTTTCAATCCGTGTAGGTACAGAAGAAGGAGACGGTGATTTTCCACATTCTGTTGGGCCAACACACGAGTAGAGGTTCATCACTGTAGGTTCTGCCTGATAATGTAAATGTAATGTACACTTTTGTATATGTAAATGGGACTCATAACTGGATGTATATGACACTATAAACACCATTACGGTGGTAGCCTTATTTTGTATTTTTGTATATGATATGTTGATACAGTTATAAGACTTGGACATACCAACATCTGATAAAGCAGGTAAAGAGTCCTGCCGCCTCGCGCCCTATTTCGCCCAGCTGGGTCACGTGATTATATCATTATTCTCCTTTATTCTTTAAAGTCTCATATGTTTGTTTGTCATATTAATCTCCACTAATGTAAGCATATACCACCTTCAGAATCAATTAGATCTTTTAGGCTTATAATGAGTGGCTTAGGTAGTTGGTAGATAATTTGACAATTTAGGCTCAAATTTTACCCAGATTTCACTTACAATTTGACATACTTGCCTTTATTATGCATCCTTGATTTTTCAATTGATGTCAACTCTCTAACCTCCCCATTTGCGTTGGTGTATCTTCTTGCATACTCTATCGTGGTATTTTTCACCACACTTTAATTATAAATTCTCCTCCTCATCTTGTAGCTTTTTCAATTTTCTAATTTTATCAAGGTTTGCGGAATAGTGCAATGGCCTTTTAAGTTTTCTACCATCCTTAACGAACTTTGGGTCAACAACTCCCATACCGGTTGGCATTAGGGTACTAGGTGTTGAAACACCCCTTAGAACTTAATTGTTCAAGAGATGAAGGCTACAAGGCCAAACTCATTCCACCTTGATATTTTTCTTTTCAAAGCTTCTTTTCTTCACTCTTTTCATCTTTTCCTCAACTTAATTGATTTCCTTTTCTCAACCCTTCTTATCCCTCTTCGTAATTTGAAATAATATTCCCCCAAACTTGTCTTCTTCTATCATTGATGCATTTCTTATGTAATCTAGGCAAATATGGGTTCTTTACTATAGGATTATGTACAAGGGAGGATCTATGCTTTTTCATTTGTTGGTTGATGATGAAATTGGCTATTGGCTCAAATAAGAAACTAATGCGTATGCATATGCATATAATAAGGGTAGGCTTTGAAAGGCTCAATCTTCCAAGAATGGCTTATATCATTTCATGTTAGTGGTTTTTCTTAGGATTTCGCCTTGACTAATAATCTAACAAGTTCTAGGACATTTGGAGATTTAACTATGATAGATCCCATAAGATGTCCCTAATCTTTGCACAATTTGTTTGAGAGATACTTTTGACCATGTGCAGTGTTAATCAGGATTCATAATAACTAAACTATTTACAAAAACAAAATCATCAGTCTTATTAGTTCCATCAATTTGTTGCAATCTTCCTTATTCTTGAAGTTCAACACATTCAGTAATATCCTTACAACTTTCCTCTTTCAGTTAATTTCATCCTACCCCAATTCATCTATCAAAATCTTGTTTGGTTCTTGGATATGTTGCTATGATACTTTACAAGTTAAAAAGGTCATTCAAATCAATTCATTCAATTCAGAAAAATTTAACACAACAACAATTTAACTTCATCTCATTCATATTCTACCAAACAATTCATAGCTATTCAACAATTCATCCTAGGAAAGCTAGTTTCTCATTATTCAACAAAGATATAGATTAAAATTCATCAATTTCTACTTATTTAAAATCAAGGAAAGAAAAATACAATAAAAACAAGAGAAGTGGAGATTGGACACCAAGTTTTGCAAAGGGATTTTTTTTTTTTTTTTTTATTTAAGATTTCAGGTGTGCAAGATTTGTTTACAAAGAGGGACAAGGGAAGAGAAAACAAGGCAAGTTATTTCCTTCTTCTTTCATGCCTATGAGGATGGTTCAGATTAACTTATTCAAATTTGTAACCAACTGTAGAAGGAGAGAATTCATGGATCTAGACTTGTGGCTGCTTAGACCTACTTCCTTCTTCAACTCTGTTGAATGCAGATAACTCCATTGAAAGTGTCATTTGTTTAATGAGATCATTTTGTCTTTACCCAATATAGTTAAGAGTTCCCTTAAACTCACCCTAAGTAGAGTACATTTTGATCAAATTATTGTTGATCAAGTCCAAACTTTCTATCCACAATTTCTCCCTATAATTTAGTTGCCTGGGGCTCTTGTCCATTTTTCTACGAGGAGCCTTATCTCTTTCTGATGTTTTTTATACAGATATCCGTTGCACCTACCTTTCAGAAGATGTCTCGCTCCATTAAGATCCTCTCTCTCCTTCATGATCTGAGCTACCACTGTCCCTGAGGCCGATCCGACCGGAAGGAATCTTCTCGCCCTAAGCCTTTCACTCTGCTCCTCTTCCCTCTTATTTCCCATCCGCCTTCCACGCCTCATCTCTCGCCCGAGTGCTTCCTCTGTGATTCTGATCTCTTCTTTAACTCAAAGATCCATGTACTCATCCCTTAGTCGGGTCGATTTTCACCGGTCATTCCTCTCTTACAACTTCCCGTCCCAGCAACTCTCAAGATCCCCATTGCCCCATATTATTATCATGACTAATCGCAGCTTCAACTTGCTCTTGATGGATCCGCTCTAATTCCTGAGACACCACAAAACTGGCTCAACCCTTCTTGCCTCTATGGATGCTCTAGAGTTTCTTTATCAAATTGTATCTAATCTACTTCTTTGTTATCTTCTTCCTCTCTTTCTATTTCTACTTCTTTTTCTTTGCCTCTGTTCTTAGGCCCTTTTATTACTCCTGTTAATGTTAGGGGGAGGTTTTAGGTCAAGTCTCTTCTTCCTCCCAATCTCCTTCTACACCCCCCAAAATACAAAATCTAGTGATCAATGTTGGATGAGGTACTAGTCCCCTGTAGCCTCCTCTTTAAGAACTCATAATTAAGTTCTCTATTATTTTTCCAACATTGAACTTGTACCCCTTCAGGATGGCATACAATAGTATTGCCTCCTTCTCCCTGACTGTACTCAAATGCTTGGAAGGTAAAATAACTGAGAGAGGAAATAAAACCAGACCTTTGCTTGTTCCGTCTATGAAACTCTCGCAATGGACTCATGTGAGTTCTTCTTGGTGGCATCCCATTTCCCTTTACCATCAGTCAGCAAATCAACAATCTTCTGGAAGTCTAGTTCTTTCACTAGTTTCTTGAACTTTGAACCATTCTTCCTCTCATTCAGATTGTAAGTCTTGTCAGCCTTCTCCCTGCTGAAAGAAATCCATTTATTCCTAACATACACTATCTTGTCCTTCATTCCCGCCACGTTTGCATAGAATTCTTTAACCACATTTACGAATCCAGGAGCCTTATGCTCACAAAAAAGATGTCATCCTTTGCTCTCAACTATTTCTTGGAATGGTGAGATCAACTTGTTGAAGCCTCTTTCACTAATGAAATCTTTGTGCTGCAATTTGTCCCTTCAAGCGAAATAAGCACGCTCTGAGACCAACTCGCTTGCTTTATCTTCCCTTCGATCAGTTCTAGCTTCTTCAGCTCCTCTCCTCTTCCTCGGGGTTTCTTCCAACTCGGGTTATTCAATCTCCGCTTCGCTTGCTCTCTTCTTCTTCCTATCCCGTTTCGCCTAAGTCGCTTAGGATCAGCTTCCTCCTCTCGCATACTCTTCCATCATTTCGCGCTTAGATTAGAACAAGGTAATGGCTTTACATGCATCTAAGAAGATTGTTGGAATCTAGGGTTTTCTAAAGGAGAGAGAGATTTGGTGAAGAAAGATGAGTGGGTTGATTGTTTTTTAGGCAGGTGGCTTTTCATGTTTCAAAAATTTTCTATTTATAACCAAATGTTTTGTTATGCCCTCATTAAATGTTGCGACAGAAACTAACCTAGGGTTTATTCCCTTTTTAATCTTATGTCGCGACATAGATAAATAATGTCACGACATATTTTCTAAAAGCTAGGTCAGTCCTTTGTTGCGACAGAGCAAGTATGTCACGACAGAAAATATTATGTTCAAGTGTATTCATGTCGCGACATAGAGAAATCATGTCGCGACATAGAGAAATCATGTCGCAACAAACACCTTTTTTTTCTTTTTTTTTTGCCATATTAGAATTTAGAGCCAACTTGGTCGTGACTATTGACTGATTTTTACATATACCAAAAACAGATTAATAGTTGAAGACCAAATTAACTAAATATGATGAAATCGCTAGGTGCCAAACTTCTGGTACCACCACCAAGAACTAATCAATTCTTATATCAACGGCGCCAAAAACTTGTTGACTATTTACCAAAATTATAAAATACGTTGTTTGCCTTGGATGAGAAGGCTTATAACGCCCTAAAAATACCCTACGCTTTATAACCTCGTTTAGGTATAAAATAACAATTGCATTTTTTTTTTCCGACAAGCAAACAAAACGAAAATTAATTAAAAAAAAAAAAAAAAAAAAAGAACCCAGAAATTATACAGGAGTAAGATAAATTGGTAAAAATGTCAAATGAGGACCCAAGGGTCATAAATGAAAATTAATAAATGTCAAAGTGAGAATATTGAAAAGTGGAATGTCAAATAGAGAGAATAGGTCTTTAATGCAAAAATGAGAAAAGATTATTTAAAATGTGCTAGCCAAACACGACCTTACACATAAAATGGGATAAAACCGAAAATTGGTCTTAGAAGGAGCTCATTTTGGGCATTCATATTTGAGAGCTAGGGCTCTCAAGTTTTGAGAAGAGAGAAACTGTCGTTGATTGTCCCCATTTGGTCCAAGGTTTTGCAAGTAAAGTGAAGAAAAAAGAGAAGGAAGGAAGAAGAGAAGGTGTATGGAAGCTAGGTTTCAAGTCAGTAAGCAAGAGAATAAGGTTAGAAACCTCTTAATTCCATATTTGTTTGTTTCTAGTTGTATTATAGGTTGGGCTTTCAAGGTGTATTGTGGTTCGATTATGTGTCGAGGAATTTTACAAAGGAAATGTTGGATTTTTAGGGGAGATGCTATCAAAATTTTCCAAACCCCATGTTTTTGTTTTTATCATAACATGGCCATCACTCATCCAATTAGTGATTCAAATTCCTAGGTAAACTAGACTTCTATGAGAACAAATTTCCCAAAGTCATGTATCCCACCCTGACCTCACTAGAACTAGAAATCTGGCCAAAGTGAGGCCTTCATTTTGGTCAATCTCCTCTGGTTCAATTCTGATACATTTTTTGTATTTAGGCCATAAGTTGAGTTTCACTCATCTAAATTGTGTGATTCAAATTTTTGGGTACACTAGACTTCTAGGAGAACAAATATCCTTGAAATAAGTATATTCAAATTCCAGATTCCCTTAGGACCTTAAATTCGGCCAAAGTAAGGCTCTATTTTCTGTCAAGTCCGGTTCCAACATTTGATACGCTTTCGTGTTTCGAATGGGGCCATATTTAGGACATATCATTTCACCTAATTCAAATTGAGTGATTCAAATTTTTTGGTAAACTATACTTCTAGAAGTACAAATTTCCTTGAAATAAGTGTATTCAAATTCGGACCCTAGTAGACCCAGAAATTTGTCTAAAGGGAGCTTTGTTTTTGGGCAAATTCTAGTTATGTGTTGGAAATATAATAGTCCCGGATGTTTAGAACACATATCCGGAGCTTCTAAGTAAGCCTAAATTCGATGATTCCACTTCGAATAAAATAGGATTTGATAGAGGAACAATGGAAAAGCGAAGGTGTGTCAGTAGAAAACTCAATTCTTAACTAGGAAAGTCCCAAATAAGTCAACTGCATTATTCTAATCGTGATGGATTAGTGGATTGGCAACGAGGAAAAACCCGACTGAAGTCGAGATTCCGAGGATAGGGAATCAAAGTGCAACGCTCGTCTGCTTCTCTATTCTTCTCCTTATTTCACGTATCAAAATTGTTGCACAATTGCTGGAAATGATTTTCAATAAAAACTCGTATATTGATTTATTTTAAGTGATTTGAGAAAATTGATCGTGGAAATGATTGCCATAAAAATCGCATGAGTATCGACATGTGCTATTTGAGTATAAAATGTATTTACCTGTTGTAAATTTCTATAATCAATTTTAATGCCTCTTAATAGAATGTTATCTATCATATTCACCCAGTTAAGAATAGATTTAAGATACCAATAAGGGTCAAACTAGTGCATCGAACGAACGTAATGTGTTGTCACCCGATCCGTAGCTCACGGACAAAGATTGATAAGTGTTCTACAAAATGATTTTAATAACTGGCCAAGCAGCTCAATGGAACCGCATCAGGTTATAAAACCTTTTTATACCAGCTTGTAGCCCAGCGGGACCATTCCGATGATTCCGATATCCTACGCATCAAAAACATTGGCTAAATTCGTTTAAAGGCAAAATGATAAGAATATTTGTAAAATGCATGATTTGAGTTTTGAATGAGTTATTGCATATGAAAGTGCATATTTGGAATGATCAATTAATTGTAAATGAATGTATATGAAATGAATATATATACGTACTGTATTGCATTGATCATTCAATAAGGTTCAAAAGCATTGTTTTAGAAAAATCGCATGATTTGTGTTAAAATGAAATGAAGAGAAAACTGTATAGAACCACTAAGTATGAAAATGCTTAGCGCGTTGTTTTTATCATCGCACAGGAACCTAGTGAATAGGTTCAAAAGCAAAGACCATGTAAGGGCAGAGTCGTCATCAAAAGCCGCACAGAGTAAAAGTAAAGCTTTGGCCATGCATACATGAAATCCCATGATCGCTTTTTGATACTTTTTGTATTAAAACTATGTTGTGAAAATTGAACTCTGATAAATGTTTGTAAATGTTTTTTATATTTAAAACGGCTTATAATGCCGTAATGTATAAAGGTGGGAAATGGAGCAAATGGGCATATAATTCCATATTGAATGAAAATATGTATTGAGAACAAAATGATGGGCCCCCTTTAAGCTAACGTTATATAAATATACGTATATATTTTCATAAGGATAATTATCCTTTACAAATGAGTATTTGAAATGTGTTTTATTAAGAAAATGAATTGTATTTGGATTCGTAAAAGAGAGGACCGCGTCCTGATCCTGGGTCATTGCACCTGTGCCGGGTCACGGGGCACTGCAGCCTCCTCAAAAGGCTTCCATTGAAAAATGTGTTTTTGGTCTAGATCACTACAAGTGCATAGGCCATTCAAGTAATAAAAGTGGATTTAAGTACAATTATGTTCCCACGAGGATTGATGAGAAATCTAAACATCAATTACCCCAACTACTCAAGATCCTTACTATTTGAACTCCAAAGTTAAAAATGGTTTGGTTTTAACTAACAAAAAAGTAAAAACTAAATAAATTTCCATAACTATGTATAAAATATTTGTACAATTGGATTGAAAGTCTACTAGGTAAGTTAACACTGGGAATTACATCAATGTACACCATTTAATTTCTGCCATCGTTTTATAACATAGCTCAGCCATTAGTTTGAAATCTGAACTTGTCAAAGATGCAAGATAGTATAGTTTGATTTCCACAACCATACATTTCGCTAATTATAAATCCATATTATTTATATACATGAGCTCAACCTAATTTCTCAGAGAAGAGAAACATCTTCTTTCTAAAACTGGGCATTTTTCCTTCCATTTGCCACTCAAATCTTAAAGAATGAAGAATCTTTTCCTATAGACAGATATTACAAGCCTCCTCCAATCTAATGCAACCCATCCATCGAATCCGATAAAATTCTCTATCTCCCTGATTATATCATTCTCGCTTAACACGGATCAAGATCCTTCCATCGACCGAGGACAAACCTCTCATTAATTTAAATTGATATCATCCAACTATCCTCACACCATGAGTAAGTTAGTGACCATCGAAGTAATCTTTAAGAGTTCATTAGTTCCATAATATTAATCTAACATACCCCCAAGTAACTGCTCCATACTCTCAGGTATCTCCGTCTCTATGTCACTTAAAGGGCTTCTTGGAAATCAAAACAAGATACAATTCTTTTCTGGGTACACGCTACTAATATTCTGAACAGTAACTTCTAAATCATTACCAATTAAATAAATTCAAGATTTCGAACTGTGACATTCTTTTAAGTTGAACAAAAAAAAACAAATAATGCAAATACCGATCCAATCCCAAAAGCGGAGCTCGGGCCTTCAAAACTGATTTACAAATCCAATGATTACCCGACAAAAATTCATTAATTGCAAGCGAACTAAATTAAATGAACTCTAGAAAATTTCCAAATTCTTTAAAGTCAAACAATAAATAAAACTAAAATTTTTACAATGAACTCAGCTCAAAACTTCACACCATATCACTATTCAATCCCAAAAAAAGAACTAACTGAAATGCTAATCTAAAACTACCTGGAATAAAAGAAATATAAAAGAAAAATAATATACAAAGGAGTTCCAGCTACCTAGAAGTTCCTGGTTTGGCGGAAGCTACGCACAGTGCCCTAGATGCGTCTATTTATAGATTTTCAAAAAATGGGCCGCACTTCTAGGCTAAAATTGTGGATCCCAAAAATTATGGCCCAAATGGTCTCTTTGTCGCAACAAAGAAAATTGTGTCACGACATAGTTGGCATCTTTGTTCCCCAGCTCTTGTTGTGGCCTGCAGTCTCTGTCGAGGCATAATTTTGTGCCTTTTCTTTGAACTCTATCGCGACATAATTTTCTATGTCGCGACATAGTTGTGCTGAAGCAATCTTGTTCTTGTCACAATAGGGGTGTCTTGTGTTGTAACAATTCTTGGGTGCCTTGCAGCTTGAATACTTGAATTGTATGTCGAGACAGCAAACTTCTTTCTCGCGACTGAGTTTCCTTCTGCTATGCTACTTTGTGTCACGACATAGAATTTTTGTGTCGCGACAAAGTTTCTCGGTTTTCTGCTTGTTTTATGTCGCGACAGAATTTTGGAATGTCACGACATAATTTAACTCTTTCTTGTTCCGACTGTGTCGTGACACTCTTCTATTCACTTCCAAGCGTTTCTCTTCAATTTATGTTGCGACCTAGCTTCCAATTGTTGTGACAGAATTCTGTCTTGAGTTCTTCATTCATTGTCGCAACATAGTAAGGAATGTTGCAACATTATTCTTGTGGTTCTTTTCAACCTTTGTCACGACTGAGAAAAACATTGTCGCAATAGAGTTTGTTGTCTTGCACTGCTGAGGTTAAACTTTGTGTCGCGACAAACTTTTTCTTTATCGCGATAATATTTTCTTCTTTGATCCTTGTCACTGGCTGGACTGTTTGTTTAAACATTGAAATCCTTGTCACAACAAACTTGTCTTGGTTGGTTTCATTTCTCTTCCATTTTTCGTCGCGACATAGTTTTTTTTTATCGTGACATAAGTTTCTTACTCTATAGAGTTTATTGTCGCGACAAACTTCGTTTTGTCACGACAAAGATTTCTGCCTTCGGTTCTTTATTATGTCGCAACATAAGTTTCCTCGTGTTTACAACATTCTTTCAGAATTTTTCCTAACTTCTTTCGCACAATAGCCGCTCTTTGTCCGATTAGTACCCAAGGTTGTTTCGAGGCTTGTTTATTGCGTGCCTTGGCACTTTTTGTGTACTAATCAACTAAAAATAACCCAATTAATACACTAAGGTCCCAACTATGCTACTAATCATATTTTGTGGATATTTTGTAGTTTCCTTTGGTAAGCCAATTGTACCACTATCTTCAAGCCAATTCAATCATAAGAACCCAAGCGAGCCTGTCGCATGAACAGCAGATGGCAATTAGAGCTAAATACAGGAGAGTTTGCATTGCGTAAAATTTCACAGTTGTTGCGAACTTTTCGCAACATGCCAAACTTTCAGACGCCCCGCTTTGGCCGTGATTGACTACCTTTAATTTCTTTGTGGCTTCTTACTAAAATGCCCTTAATGTAATTTTTGTTCTTTCTTTCATACTTTTGTAATTTCCTGACTCGAGCACCATATAAGCTCAATCCAAATTTCACGTAACAACAAGTTTTTTACCTATTAATAAAATCGTGCAAAAGCTTCAAATTTTCCCGCCTGTGCAATTTTCTTCGCTTCTCCCTTTATCGCATTTTCACCACAACAATTCGCCGAGTACGAAGCAACCTGTGCCGACGTTTCTACAAACCCCACATCCTTGAAGAGGAGGGCCACTGGATAAAGGCTCGAGGTAATACACCGTCCGTTATCAACACGCATCTATTATCATTTATGCTCGCATCTCACACGCGGGCTCTAACTCGCGGATGCACCCCTCTCTCTCAGTGGTTAGTACCCCCGTGTGCCAAGGCTCCTCTAGCAGGGATACTTTCAATTGCTGCATCCACCGACGCTCATTTAGTTGCCATTTATTAGGCTCCCTATAAGTTAGATCCAGTTTCTGATACTCTAATCGTTTGAAACATTAATGGGTAGTCATAAATGTCAGATACTAGGAAGGAAACTTTAGGGTCTGGGCTTTATAGCCAAACCTAGATCCGGCCTCAGAAATGACTTCATAGGTCATCCTCCCCAGCAAGGCAGGAAAAGGACCTCATGATATTTATAGCTTAATTTTAACCCCGAGCCAAGTGGTTCAAACTCAAGGAGTTCTTTTACACTTTATTTCTCTGCAGTTACAGTTTTACCAACCATCAACCTCATTGTTTTTACCAAAACCTCAAATCCAAAGTGGAAACACCAATTTCAATTAACTGTGACTCATTTAGCATGAAGAAAACACATCCCTGAGTTCGACCTTAGGTTACTATACTCGCAAAGAGCTCGCATAAAGCAATAGGAACTTGCAGATACAAATTTTGTTGATTCTGCGCACCTATCAGGCAATAAATCATCAAGCCGCAACAAAGTTCACCTCAACCTCAAGTTATGTTTGTCGCGACATAAAGCTTCTCTATCGCGACAAAGGCTTCTTATCTTCATCAATGACTTCAATGTCGCGGTCAGCGATACGGTTTTCTTCTATCGCAACATATAATCGTTTCGTCTTGTCATGTTTAAATGTCTGGCCAGAATATAGAAAACTTTGTCGCAAGCACATTTTCTTAACTTGTCTCATTGTTTTGCCATTTTCTGTCACGATAGAGTTGTCTTTTGTCGCGACAAAATTCCAATACCATTTGCTATATCAATGTCACGACAGAGTGAGGAATGTCGCGACATTCTTCTTCATGAACTCCAAATTACGCGATGATAAAAACTTACTGGTCGCAAATGTAAAATCACCAATCTGATTCAAACTATGTTGCGACAATCTTCAGCCTCGTCGAGTTCAGCTCGACCATGTCGCCCACCTCGACAACTAGATCGACCTTAGACGGGACCACTAAATCCATTTATCTATAAAACACATTTCATATACTTATTTCGATAGATATTTAATAATCCATTTAAATCATATTTATGTATGTATGAAAATATGATCTCACATTAATACGCTGCTATATATATAAAAATATACATTAATCATGGTAGAGAGCTCATCATTTGCTCAATTCTACATTTACACAAGACGACATTTATTGCCCTTTAAATCATTTACAAAATATCAGAGTTCAAGTGCTGCTCCAAACGTAAGTCAAAATATACTCTACCCATGAAGATTTATACATCTGTATTTGCAATGCAAAACAATTACATGATTTTTTATTTTTTTTTTTGAAATGAAATGTATGCATGATAGGGAGCATTTAATTATACTCCACACAATTCGACAATGACTCCGAAGCACCGAAACTCTGGATATATCCTAAACAACCGGGACCATCTATTTTCAAAACATAACCAAAAATTTCCTAGACATAGAGCTCCCCTTAGAAGAATTTATGGGCACAATGGGGTCCAAATTTCGATACACTTATTTCAAGAAAAATTGTTCTCCTAAAAGTCTAGTTTACCTAAAAATTTGAATCACTCAATTTGGATGAGTGAAACTCAACTTATGGTCTAAATAAATACCAAAATTGGTAAATTAAAACACCAAACCGGTAATTAAACCATAACCAAAGATTCGCCAAAATGTGAGCCTCACTTTGATTAATTTCTGGGTCCAATGGGGTCCAAATTTGAATACACTTATTTTAAGAAAATTTATTCCCCTAGAAATCTAGTTTACCCAAAAATTTGAATCACTCAATTTGGAGGAGTAATGGCCAAGTTATGGCTAAAACAAAAACATGGGTTTTGGAAAATTTTGATAGCAGTTTCCCTAAAACCCCAACATTTCCAAAAATTCCTTAAAACCAATTCTAATCAAAGCAAAAGGGCTGCTTGAACTCTAACTCAAACATATATATACAAAAGTAGGGTTTTACCAAACCCAAACACAATCAAAGAGGGAGTTAGGAGGGTTCCTAACAAGCAAAAGGGATAATCCATACCTTGCTTTCTTCTTAAAACATTCCAATCAAGCCTCCTTTTTCTTCTCTTTTCTTGCAAAACTATGAACAATGGAGAACAATCACTAACAATGGCTCTTCTCAAGAACCCATAACCCTAGCTCTCTCTTCCTTTTCCAAAACGTGAAATACCCCTTCTAAGACCAATTTTTGGTCTTATCCTCTCATCCGTTACAAGGCCTGTTTAAGTATATTCTCTTTGGCTTTCATTTCTCATTTTTGGATTAAGCCCTTCATTTCTATTTCATTGCACCACAACTTATCACATTTCTACTTTAGCATATACTCTTCTTCATTTATGACCTTTGGGTCCTCATTTTGACATTTTACCAATTTAACCTTGACTCTTATATTAAATCCAGTTTTATTTTTTTATTTTTTTCACTTAGAATTTAAATTCCGAAAATTTAATATTAACTTGTGTTATACCCTAAACATATCATTAAATTACTAGGGCTTAATTTAAAAGTACTAACTACTCATGCGAATTCTCACTTTAAAACCTCTATTTTTATCACTTAAAAACCAATAAAATATCAAATAGATAAAATAAAAATTTATGTTGAAAGGTAAAAATGTTATAAAAGCAAAATAATAAAATAAAAGGCTATTTTGGGACGTTACACTTGTTGCTATACATAATCACGTGGTTCTATCGGGATTCCTAACATTCCTCAAACTATGTCACAACAAGAATTCCTCACCCTTTGCCAATTTTTTGCTTTTCTTGTCGGGACAAATCTTTCTTTTTAAAACCTCGCAAACACAGTTGGTGAATATTCCATAATTCAGCATAAAAAAGAATCGTAAAATTCTAAAATGTGCCAGAAAAATGGATTAAAAATTGATGAGTTTAGGACTCATCAAATTCCCTTAAACTTAAAGTTTTGCTTGTCCCTAAGCAAAGAAAAGAAAAATTCTTTTGCTCTCATTCTCAAA
This sequence comes from Tetrastigma voinierianum, assembly GCA_016808115.1. NCBI lineage: Eukaryota > Viridiplantae > Streptophyta > Magnoliopsida > Vitales > Vitaceae > Tetrastigma > Tetrastigma voinierianum. Next base: position 433,143 of record JAEQBH010000326.1, read on the forward strand.
CAATTTAGCTTTTTAGTTTTAAGGACATTTTTCATGAATCCACGTCGATTTGGTAGGAAAACACAGTTAGTTGTAAAATTATTTCTAAATATGTTTCCAATCTAGAATCAGGAAGATTTTCAATTAAGTTCACTAAACAGCCAAATAATTTCTATGGTGTAAACAATTCAATGATTTAACCCTAATTTGTGAGTGTGTGATGGTCTTCTCTCTTCTTCTATGAAAAATTAGTTAATCTTTTGGTATAATACTCAGATAGCATACTTCTCCTTTATTCTTTAAAGTATCATATGCTTGTTTGTCATATTAATCTCCACTAATGTAAGCATACACTACCTTTATAATCAATTAGTTATTTTAGGCTTATAATGTGTGGATTGGGTAATTGGGTAGATAATTGGACAACTTAGACTCAAGTTTACCCAGATTTTACTTACAACTTGACATACTTGCCTTCATTATGCATCCTTGATTTTTCCATTGATGTCAACTCTCTAACATCCCCATTTTGTTTGGTGCATCTTTCTACATACACTCTCTTGTGGTATTTTTCTTAGCCACATTCAGACTATAAACTCTCTTCCTTATCTTAGAAGCTTTTTTTTCACTTTTCATCTTTTATCAAGGTTTCTGGAATAGTGCAATGTTTTGTCTTTTTAAGCTTTCTACCACCCTTAACGAATCTCAAGCTAACAACTCCCATACCAGTTGGCATTAGGGTACTAGGTGTTGAACACCCCTAAGGACTTAATTTTTTAAGGGAGGAAGGCTACAAGGCCAAACTCATTCCACCTTGATATTTTTCTTTTTACAACTTCTTTTATTCATTCTTTTCATCTTTTGTCATCTCAATTGGTTTTCCTTTCTCAACCCTTCTTATCCTTTTTTTGTAATTTGAAATAATATCCTCCAAACTTGTCCTCTTCCATCATTGATGTATTTGTCATGTAATCTAGGCAAATAAGGGTTCTTTACTATAGGATTATGTTCAAGGGAGGATCTAGGCTTTTCATTTGATAGTTGATAATGAAATAGACTACTGGCTCAAATAAGGAACCAATGTGTATGCTTATGCATATTATAAGAGTAGGCTTTAAAAGGCTCAATCTTCCAAGAATGGCCTATATCATTTCCTGTTAGTAATATTGCTTAGGATTTCGCCTTGACTAATAATCTAACAAGTTCTAGGACATTTGGAGATTTAACTGTGATAGATCCCAAAAGATGTCCCTAAACTTAGCACAATCTATTTCAGAGATACTTTTGACCATGTGCAGTGTTTATCAGGATTCACAATAACTCAAATGTTTACCAATAGAGAATTATAGGTCTTATTTGTTCCATCAATTGGTTACAATCTTCCTTATTCTTGAAGTTCAACATATTCATCAATATCCTTACAACTTTCTTTTTCAATTCATCTCATCCTACCCTAATTCATCTATCCAATTTTGTTCGTTCGATGTTGTTATACTATTTATGCTATTTATTCAAACTGTAACTTATTCAATTCAGAGAAGTTTAACACAGCAACAATTCAATTCCACAATCTTTCCAATTCTACCAAACAATTCACAACAATTAAGTAATTCAACCCAGAAAATTTGGTTTCTCCATTATTCAACAAAGCCATTCACTAAAGGTCACAAGTTTCTACTTATTTAACACCAAGGAAAGTAAAATAAAATAAACACAAAAGAAGTGAAAAATTAGAATGGACACCAAGTTTTGCAAAGGAATTTTTCTATTTAACATCTTAGAATGAAGAGATTTGGTTACAAAGAGGGAGAAAAGGAATAAACAGTTGGTTTGCTCATTTCCTTCTTCTCTCATGCATAGAGGGATGGTTCAAATTGATAGGTTCAAATTTGTAAATTAGCCTGCCAAGTGGGGAGAACCTGTGGATTCGACTTAGCTACTGACTTACTTCCTTCCTACCTCTCAATGAATGCATCTCACTCCATTGGCATAGTCATTTGTTTGATGAGATCATTTTTTCTCTTTCCAATAGAGTTCAGGGTTCTCTCAAACTCACCATAGGCTGAGTAAATTTTGATCAAATTGTTGTTGACCATGTCTAAACTTTATGTTCAACATTTCTCCCTATAATTGAGGGGGGCTTCCATTTCTCTATCCCTTTTCTCTATGAGGAGCTTTATCTCTTTCTGGTGCTCTTTATACTGGTACCTAAAGGCATCCACCTTCTGTAGCAAGTTATGCTCCATAGCATCCTCTCTCTCCTTCATAATTTTTAGTAGCTCATTGTCCCTCCTCAATTGATCAGAAAAGAAAGCATCTTCTCTTGCTTAGAGTTCTTCACTCAGTTCTCTTTCTCTTGTTTCCCATCTGCTCTTCCACTCTTCATCTCTCAATCTGAGTGCTTCTTCCAAATTATGTTCTCTTCTTTTCAACTCAACATCCATGTACTCATCCTTGAGTTGGAGTTAGATCATTAGCTGGTTGTCCCTCTCCTGCATCTCATGTCTCATGGCCTTCAGCATGTCCATCAATTTAGCATTGTTACCTTGATGCTATGAGCTTCCATCTTGCTCTTGATGGACTTGTCTCAAATTTTGGGAGAGGGTCAGAATTGGGCTCAAACTATTCTACCTCTATTCTTGATCTTGAGTTGTACTATCAATCTATATCTAATTGATTTTTATGTTGTCTTCTTCCTCTCTTGCAACTTCAGCTTCTCTTTCCCTGCCTCTGTTCTTAGGCCCTTAGTGATTCCTTTCAGGTTAAAGGTGAAGTCCTAGGGCAAGTGTTAAGACCATATTTTATATACAAATTTTATGACACTGTCACCAAAGGAATATTATCTAGAATCCCAAGCAATGGTGCCAAAAAACTTGTTAAGACCATATGTTGTGCATATTCAAATCTTATAGAAAACCACACCAGACACATAAATTAACCCTAAGAATCTGGCGTCTTAAAAAACTTGTCGACTAAAATTCTAAATATATAAAATTTATGATACTGTCACCAAAGGAATATTATCTAATCCCCAAAGAACGGCATTAAAAACTGCATCACCCTCATACAATAACCCGCTAAAGACTAACTAAAGTCCCCAAAGAACGGTGCCAAAACTTGTTAAAACCAAATATAACTGTGATACTTATAAGAAGAATTGTTTTTTATTACGAACCATTTAAAGATTTAGTTCGGGTTCCTTAAAACCGCAAGGCATGGTGTCATACAAGTAATAAATTGGATCTATAAGTCCGATTATCAGTTCTACGAAGATCGAAAAGAATTTAAAATCAACTGTACCCCCAACTACTCAAGTTCTATACTATTGAACTCCATTTCAGAGTAGATTTAGTAACCTATAAATAATTTAATAACCAATCCTGCATTTAAAATTACAAAATTAAATTCTAAATATAAACTAGACTTAACCGTATTTATCGCTTAGAAGAACACCTGGATTTCACCGCTGTGAAATTATCACCCAGCATCATAATCTATAATTCACTTTCTCCGAGTCAGAATCTAAATTTGCAAGAGTAGTGAAGGTAGTATAGCCTGACTCTTCCTCTAACCATACTTTCAATCGAATAGAAATTCATGTTCATTCCCAAACATAGATTCTTAATCTCAATTACTTGTACTAGAATTCTATAAAGATTCTAGTATTTTTTCTTTTCAATACTTCCATACCACTTAAGATTGCAAGATTTCTCGCTTCCAAAGACAAGGCAATTCAGCCAGATTTCTCACAACAAGAAATGGGATGGTCTCATCCTGGGATCTCGAAAGAGTTTCTTTTCTCGACTGATCTCATGCTAATACTCTGGACTGTGATCATTCTTTCTCAGACCAAGGAGAGATCTCTAATTGATTAAATTTGATATATCACTCCAACCTATTCTCAAACCATAAGCAAATCAGATTTGATCCATAACTTTTAGTTTCAGCCAGCTCTTCATATTAGCCCATATACTCCCAAGTAATCGGTCCATGCTCTCGTAGTCTCCATCTCTCGTGGTACTTAGACGGCCTCCTGAAATCAGAGCCAAGCAAAAGTCCTTCACGGGTGTTACTAAAATTAGGAACAATTAATATAAGATCACATTCATCCAAATAAACTAAAATTCAACTGTGAAATTTTCTTCTCGTGTGCTTAAAAGTGACCACAATCCACATCATATCTTCCCAGTCAGTTGTGTTCTCAAAAGTGGATTACGTAATACATTAAATACTGATTAGGTATAATCACAGAATCAACCAACTCAAGAAATGATTTGCTTCATCCAGTCAATAATCTTAAACAAGAATTTAAAATGATTTTCTATACATTAAATTTCAACTTCAAAACTTCCTAATGCATCGCTTCAGATCCAAGAATAAACTAAAATCCCACGCTAAAGCTAATCGCTTAAGAAAGAAAAATAAGAAAATAAAAGAAAGAAAAAGAAAAGATATAATAAAAATAGTCCCCACTCTGTGTACTGTCTTCGTCATTACCGACCGACTACCCCGCTTCAAGAATCGCTTTCATTTATAGAGCCCTCAAAAGTTTGAGCCCTAAAATTGAGGCTATGTGTGAACCTTAAAATTTTCGTCTATTTGTTTCTATCGACTCAGGAAGTTGTGTCACGATAGAAGTTCGTGTATTTGTCAAGGTCTTGTTACGTATGTACCGCTTGTCGCGACTTGAAAAATCTTCGCGGCTCTTCTGCTTCAGCCAGATGTCGTATTTTTGCGATCGCCTTTCTTTTAGTATATAACTCAGAGCAACAGTTTCCTTTATCGCGACATAATATTCATGATTCTCAAACAAATAGTGTTTAACATCATAATCATGTCGCAACACATTAGTGCAACTTCTGCAAGTTGGTGCCGCGACCCAAGTTTTCATGTCGCGACAGCATCTCTGTTTAGGTTATGTTGCAACACTATCTTATATTATTTGCATTTCTATGGCGGCCCAGAAAGTCTGTCACAATAGAGACTTGTTGCCACCGACTCGACTTTGTTGTGCTTTGTTTTGATGTTAAGGGACATGACTTAAGAGTTGGGATATACTCACTCATTTCAAGATTTCTGTCAAACTACTTTCTCCCCATCTCCACTGTTATGAAGTCCCTCTCCCACACTCGAATTCCAGTTGTTGCACTTCCAACTGTCAGTGTCGCGACAATTACTTCAGATTCAAATTTTTACCTATGCTATCGCGACCTAGTTTGTTATGTCGTGACATGACTTCTTTGCATTTTTATTAAAACCTTTGTCACAACCTAGTTTGTTATGTCGCAACCTCGTTTCTCTCTGTTCGGCTTATTTTATTGTTGCGACATTAAGATCCATGTCGTGACATAGACTTATGTCCTCAGCTTGAAGTATGTTGCAACATTGGGTTCCTTTATCATGAATTTCACCAACTGAATAAGTAAAGGCCATTGTCGCGACATAAACTTTCTGCCTACTCAAGCTTTTCAGTTGTTCTTTCTCGCCAACCAACTCCTCCATGTTGCAAGAGTTGTAGCTGCTGACAGAAATAATTCCCCGCTTCTTCCGGTCTTTCATTATGTTGTACATGATTAATCTGTCACTCATTTCTTCCATTTCCTGTCAGACATACTATCTTTTGTCGACATACCATCTCGGCCAATTTTTAGATTCCAAAGCAGACAAGAAAATATTGTTTATTAATGCTTTCTAAAGTTACTTTTCTTAGACTTGTTCAATGGAAAAACTGGTCGTGATGAGGATCACAGAATTTGTCGCTTTTTCTCTTCTTTCTACTGAAATCTCTCCTTTTTGCATTAACTCCTGCAAAACACTAAGTTTGTAAATAATCCATATTTTGGCATTAAACAACTCTAAAAACACTAAAAATAAGCCAGAAAAATGGATTAAAAATAGTTGAGTTTAAGACTCATCAGCAGGTTTCTTCTTCCTCCCAGTCTCCTTCTACACGCCCAAGATGCATGCCCAGCGACGTTGTCTGAATGAGGTACCAAATTCTCGTGATTCACTCTCTGTAATAACTCGTAAATTGAGTTTTCATTATCTTTCCAACACTGAACTTGTACCTTCATGACAACAAGCATTTTACCTCCTTCTCTTACTTACTCAAATGCTTAGGATCGGTAAGATAATCAATAAATGAAATAAAACCAAACCTTTGTTGTCAGTCAATGCCCTTCTACAATGGACTCATGGGTTTTTCCCGGTGGTATTCCACTTTCCTTGTTCCTCAATCGCAAATCTACAATCTTTTTGGAAGTATGGTTCCTTCCACCGCTTTGAACTCAAACTATACCTTCCCTCTCACCACATTGAAAGTTTGATCAATATCCCCTTCAATTAAATCCATTTACCTTGAATATATACCATGTTGTCCTTCATTCCCACCATGTTGGTATTAATAAAACCTTGAATAAAGACTTGACAAACTGTGAGCCTTGTGCTCACATAAAAGATGTAATGCTCTTTTCTCAATAAATTCTTAGAATGGTGAGATCCACTTGCTAAAGCCTCTTTCGCCTATGAAATCTCTGTGTTGTAATTTATCCCTCCAGGCAAAATATGCCAGCTCTAAAATCCAATCACTTGCTTTTCTCTCCTTTTGCTCAGCTCTTGCTTCTTTAGCTCCTCTCTTCATCTTTCTGATTTCTTCAATTGATTACTCAACCTCTGCTCTTGCTTCAGCTCTTTCTTCTTCCTGCCCTGTTTCTGCTTAAGTCGTCAATCCACTCCTGCTTCTCCTCTCACAGATCCCACCATTTCCTTGCCTGTATTAGGTCGAAATCAAGGTTCGACAACTCAAACATGGTCAAAGTGAGGTTTTTAGGAATCTAGGGTTTTCGAAAGGAGAAAAAAAAATTTGGTGAAGAAAGCTATGGGCATGGTTTATGCAAGTGGTTTTCGTGCTTCAAAATGATCTATTTATAGCCCAATATTTGTCAGACCATCACAAATGTCACATAAAACTAAATCTAGTGGTTTATTCCCTTTTTAATTTTATTTCACGACATAGAAAACTAATGTCGTGACATATCTTCTGCACTCAATTAAAAGCTATGTCTATCCTTTGTCACGATAGAGCAAGAATGTCGCAACAAGAAAAATATGATGTTCAAGTAATTTTATGTCGCGACAAAAAGAAACATGTCACGACAAGTAATTTCTTGCAAAATAAGAGTTTAGAGCACATTCGGTCACGACATAGAGAAAAATTGTTACAACATAGAAATATGTTGCAACATAGATAGTGGATCAGCTTCAATCAATGGATGTCACAAAGAAAAAGACATTGTCACGACATAGTTTGTGCGCTTCTAAGAAGTTAAATGATGTAGCGAACATAAAATTTTATGTTACGCCATAATTTCAGGCTCTAAAAGACTAACTCAGCTCTTGTCAGCGAAGATTAAGAAACAATCAATAAGAGTTTTGCACATCGCCTCGACAAAGAAAATATGTCGCGACAATGAAAAAATTTCGTGAAGGTAATAATTCACATTTTTCAATCAAGTAACATTCAAAGCACTATGTATCTATTCATAGTACTAATCGTAACATACTTGTAAAAACACCTCTAATCATCAAAGAACCTCAATTCAAGTATGAACAATCACATTTCATTTCTTCACTCGATATGATTCAACATGATGATATTCAAAGTATTCAAAGAATGAGAACAACAAGGCTACTATTCATTTTCTGCTCTAAACAAAATTACATTCCCCCAAACTTCAACTATGCATTATCATTAAATATCAAGTTAGGGAAATCGAAATACTCCCCCTTGTAGCATTTTCTACATAATCAATTTGAGACAGTGTGCTTTCTAATAAAAATCCATTTCTAATTCAGCTTCACTGTACCTGAAAAATCAGCAAAAATCACCAATAAAATTTCAAACAAGATTAAAACTAAACTTCAAACTCACCAATTTTAACAAAATCAAGTTAACTATGAAAATTAAAATATTCCTTTAGGTCATCCCCAAGAAGCCGCTTCTGGTTTCTAATGTCTCTAGCTGTGACATTTGTCGTAAAATGTCTTCTTCCAAAGAAATTCTTCCATCTCTTTCAAATCTAGGTCAATCTTCATTTCTGTTCCCTCCAAGGTAATGCTTCAATCTCTAACCATTCACTTTAAACTCACTTCCAGAATTAGTTTTCATTGTTACTACTCTAAAGGGTATACTTGCTACTACTGTGTAAGAACCACTCCATCTTGACTTCAGTTTTCTTGGAAACAGCTTTAGCCTAGAATTGTATAATAGGACATGTTCTCCTACTTTGAATTCCTTCCTCATAATCTTCTGATCATGCCACTTCTTTGTCTTATCTTTATAGATTATGGAATTATCATAAGCTCCATTCCTCAACTCTTCCAGTTCATTCAATTGGAGTAGTCTTTCTTCTTTGGCAACTTGAAAGTCACACTAATTCTTGATGGTCATAGCTTGTATTCCTGTTTCGTAGGGAGATGAAAAGGTTTTCCAAATACAATTCTGTATGGAGACATTCCAATGGGAGTTTTGTAAGCAGTTTTATAAGCCCACAATGTATCATCTAGCTTTATAAACTAATCTTTTCTGCTTGTATTCATTGTTTTCTCTAGAATTTTCTTTATCTCTCGATTGAAAATTTCTGTTTTCCCATTTGATTGTGGGTGGTAAGTCAATCCTATTACATGTCTAATTCCATATCTACTCATGAATTTTGCAAAAACTTTATTTGAAAAATGGCTTCCCTCATCACTAATAATTGTTTTGGGTGCTCCAAATCTGCTCAAAACGTTTCTTTGTATAAACCCAACCACTATATTGACATCATTTCCGGGACAAGCTATTGCTTCCACCATTTTGATACATAATCCACAGCTAGGAGAATGTATAAATCTCTAAATGATGATGGAAAAGGGTCCATGAAGTCCATCCCCCAAACATAAAAAATCTACACCACTAGGATTCCTTGTAGGGGCATCTCATTTCTTCTGCTTATGTTGCCCATTCTTTGACATTTATCACAATGTTTTACCCATTCAAAACAGTCCTTGAATAAATTACCTAATTGAAGAATTTTATGGGTTGTTCTATCTCCTGCAAAATGTTCTCCATATGGTGATGCATGGCATTTATCATGATTTCACCTTGTTCTGTTTCTGGTACACATTTACTGATAATCATATCTGCTCCTCTTCTGAAAAGTAGTGGATCATCCTAAATATAGAATCCGCTTATCGCTTCAACTTTCTTTCGTCAGTCGTTGAATACATATGGAATAATTCCAAAGCTGCATCACAATATTAGCATACCGCAGTATTTCGATCGATAACAAAATAAACCGCTATCAAGAAAGCCGCCATTTCACTTCCTTTTTCTTCTTCAGTAGTTTTTTCCAATTTAGACAAGTGATCAGCTATCACATTGTCACTACCCTTCTTGTCTTTAATTTCTAAATCAAATTCTTACAGCAATAATACCCATCTAATCAGTCTTGGTTTGGCATCTTTCTTAGCCATCAGGTATCTAATTACAACATGATCAGTGTGTATTATAATAAGGGACCCCAATATGTAAGGCCTGAATTTTTCACAAGTAAACACCATTTCCAACATCTCTTTCTCAGTTGTAGAGTAGTTCTTTTGTGCCTCATTGAAGGTTCTGCTGGCATAGTATATGGCCTTGGATATCTTCTCGGTTCTTTGTCCCAATATAGCTCCCATTGCAAAATTACTGACATCACACAAAATGTCAAATTCCTTGTTCCAATCAGGTGTTACCATGATGGGGGTTGTAACCAATCTGCATTTAATTTCATCAAATGCAACTTTGCATAATTCATCAAAATCAAACTTTGCATCTTTTTCTAGTAATTTGCATAATGGTCTATAGATTTTTGAGAAGTCATTTATGAATCTCTTGTAAAAACCAACATGTCCTAGGAAACTTCTTATCCCTTTGACTGTTGTAGGTGGAATGAGAGTTTTTATGATAGAAACCTTTGCTTGGTCTACTTCTAGTCTAACTGCATAAATTTTGTGTCCCAAGACAATACCTTATGTTACTATGAAATGGCATTTTTCCCAATTCAATGCTAGATTTTTGTCTTGACACCTTTGAAGTATTGTTTCCAAATTTTTCAAACATTTCTCAAAACTGGATTCATATACTAAGAAGTCATCAATGAAGATTTCTATAGCCTCTTCCACCAAATCTGAAAACATAGACATCATACATCTTTGGAAGGTGGCATAAGCATTACATAATCCAAATGGCATCCTTCTAAAAGAAAAGGTGCCATAAGGACATATAAATGTAGTCTTCTCCTTATCCTCAAGGGTTATAGCAACTGCTATAACCATCATCCATCAAGAAAACAAGAATGGGGTGTCCTCATTAACTCCGTTTCCAATATTTGGTCAATGAAAGGTAGAGGATAATGATCATTTTTGGTAGCATTGTTTAGTATTCTATAGTCTATACACACCCTCCAACCTGTCATGGTTCTTATAGGAATTAATTCATTCTTCTCATTTTTGATAACAATGAATCCACCCTTATTAGGAACCTTATGAACTGGGCTCACCTAAGGGTTGTCTAAGATTACATATGTAAATCCTACATGTAGCAATTTCAGTACTTATTTTCTGACAATTTCTTTCATTATTGGATTCAATCTTCCTTGATGTTCAATAGAGGTCCTTGCATTATCCTCCAAGAGGATCTTGTGCATGCAGATAGAAGGACTGATTCCTTTCAAATCTTCGATAGACTAGGAAATTGCTTCCTTGTATTTTCTAAGAGTTTCAAGCAGTTTTTGTTCTTCAAACTCAGTCAATGCAGCTAAAATAATAACAAGTTTTGCTTTTTCTGGTTCCAAGAAAGCATACTTTAAATGATTGGGTAATTCCTTCAAGGTTAACCCTTCGGTACTTGTTTCTGTTTCTTCTACCTTCTGTTCATTGTTGTATTTTTCTATATTGTTTCCATCAATACTGAGTACTGTCTCTTTTGATTCAAAATTGGAGTTCATAAATTCAACATCAGGAACATCAAGATGCTGGAAATTCATCTCTTTTTCATTCATAGAACTCTGAATCTTACAATCATTTATCAGTTCAGAACTAATGGGTACTTTTGTTTCTACAATCTTACAATCAATAGTATCAAATTCTGGTTGTTTCAAACGATGATTGAGATTGAAGTACACTGCCTCATCTCCAACCCTTAGAGTAAGCTCTCTTTTCTTCACATCTATCAAAGTTTCTCTTGTAGCAAGGAAAGGCCTTCCTAGCAACAGTGGGACTTGTTTGTCTTCTTCAATATCAATAACCACAAAGTCCATTGGAAAAATGAACTTTCCCACTTTGATAAGCACATCTTCAAGAATGCCCTCAGGTTGAACTAAGGTTCTCTCTACCATCTGCAGGGTCATTGCTGTGGGAGTAAGCTCCCCCAAACTTAGTCTATTAACCATAGATAAGGGCATCAGGTTGATGTTGGTTCCAGAATCACAGTGTTTTTCCCATTTCAGAATTCCCTATTGTGCAAGGAATAGTGAAGCTGCTTGGATCCTACATTTTCTTTGGTAAAGATCTTTAGATAATTGCACTGCAGGTTGCTGTTAGGCTCACTACTCCTTCTTCAGCAATTTTTCTTTTTCTTCTCAATATATCCTTCATAAATTTAGCATAGTAAGGCATTTGAGTCAATGCATCTAAAAAGGATATTAACTTCTTATTTTCTTGAACATGTTCAAGAATCTAGAGTATTGCTCTTCTAACTTAGCCTTCTGCAACCTCTAAGGGAATGGGACTTGAGGCTTGTAAGCTTGATACTCTTCCTTCTTCCTCACATCTCCCTCTTCTGCTTGCTACCTTTGTTATATTTTTGTTGTTCTCTCTTCTTCAGCAACCTATGAACTGTACTGCTTTAATTCTCCTCCAATTTCTTCATTTTCTTCCTCAATTTTCTTCTTCTTCCTTTTCTGCCTATTATCTCTCTTCCACTTATCAAAGTCACCACCATACAATCCTTCATATTCTTCCTCGTGTCACTTAGGAAGACATCCTTGGTCTGATTCTGCATAGCTAGGGCCAACTGCTCGACTTATGTCTCCAAATTCTTCAAAGAGGCATTCGTGTTAGCCTGAAACACAGTTGTGTTTGCCTGAAATGCTGCTAGATCAGCAAATTTCTACTCGTGAATGTTCAACAGCCTCTTATTTTCCCCCATGAAAGTTAGCATATGTTCTTCAAAGAAAGAAGATCTCCTTTATCTCTAATTTTTTGCTCTCTCACTTCCTTATAGTTGTTGTTATTGTTGTTGTTGTTGTTGTTGTTGGAACCCAGGTGAAGCATAATGTTGTTGAAAATTCTGCCCAAGTCTTTGACCTTGCTGTGCTCCTCCCCCATATGAGAAATTCTCATGGTTCCTCGCGTTGGTGTAATGAGTCAAGTAAGTCGAGGTCATTTAAAGTTGTAACTTCTTTTAGCATTGAGATATTGTGCCTATTCAACTTGGTAGGGACCCTCATGGACTAGTCCCTCTTCAGCACTATTCCTCTTCTCATTTTCATCAACTGTTCCCACTTCATTTGCTAAGTGCATTCTTCTCTCATGGTTCCCAATTTTGCTCATCAATGCATCAAATTTAGCTTCTATGGCAGTCATCTGGTTCACCTCTATCATACCACTTCCTTTAAGTCTATTGTTGCTCCCTGAAGTTTCAGATAGAGCTTTATAATTGCATTTGGCAAGGTCTTATATCACCTACTTTGCCTCTTCAGCACTTTTTCTTTTAAAAGCTCCACAGTAAGCTGCATCAATTATACCTTTGGGTGTATAATTCATATAATGGTAAAATATATCAATCTAAGTGGTCAGATCTATTCCATGCATCGGGCATCTTTTCAGAAGTCTTTTATATTTTTCTCATGGATTGTAGAGACTTTCATCCTCTCCTTGCTTGAACACTATGATTTCCCCTCTCCTTTAAGAAGTAAGGGCAGGAGGGAAGAATCTACTCATGTAAGCCTCCACTAACTTCTTCAATCGTTTCACCGGATCCAACAGTCGTGACTCAACCAAGTTGTCGCCGCACCTCAAAGGAAAAGGAAATAGTTGTAGCTTGATCACTTCAGGTCTGACCCCATTCAACTTGACTGTATTAGCCATCTTCATGAATCTTCCTATATGCTCGTTGAGGTCTTCACTAGGATGCCCAGTAAATTGGTGTTGTTGTACCATTGTGATCAAAGTTGGCTTCAGTTCAAAATTGTTGGCTTCTATAGTAGGTTGCCTCACAGCAGAGTATTCATCTTGAATAACTAGCCTCCAAAAGTCCTCCATAGTCATTTGCCTCTTAGCTCTCTCTCGTCGCCTTCGAAATAGGGTTGCATTCTTCTCCTCGTGGGATTCGCTATAATTGTTGATTCAAAGACGTTTAACCTTCTCGCATTCCCGTTGTTCTTCTAGCTCTATATCCAAAGGCAGCAGTTCTGCTTCTGGTTTTCTATGCATGTGAAATATTCTTGAAATAGAAACGCATTGAGATCAAATAAAATATGTGGAAAACAATTATATCCATTTAAGCTCATAAAAAAAAAATCCAGTAGCTTACTCAGCTACTGCTGTTAAAAACTATTTTGTGATTTTCTGAAATTTATGATAAAATAAAGAAAAATGTCCAAATTAGCAATTCTCTCTTTGGTTAGAATATTGATATTTAGATTCATCTTTTTCAATCCCCGACAATGGTGCCAAAAACTTGTTGACTGGTTTTTACATATACCAAAAACAGACTAATAGTTGAAGACCAAATTAACTAAATATGATGAAATCAGTAGGTGTCAAACTTTTGGTACCACCACCAAGAAACTAATCAATTCTTGTATCAACGGCGCCAAAAACTTGTTGACTACTAAACAAAATTATAAAATACATTGTTTGCCTTGGATGAGAAGGCTTCCATTGAAAATTGTGTTTTGGGTCTAGATCACTGCAAGTGCACAAGTCATTCAAGTAATAAAAGTATATTTAAGTCCAGTTATCGTTCCCACGAGGATTGATGAGAAATATAAACATCAATTACCCCATCTACTCAAGATCCTTGCTATTTGAACTCCAAAGTTAAAAATGGTTTGGTTCTAACTATTAAAAAAGTAAAAACTAAATAAAGTTCCATAACTATGTATAAAAAATTTAAAATAATTGGATTGGAAAGTTCACTAGGTAAGTTAACACTGGGAATTAGATCAGTGTACAGTTATCAATTTATGCATCATTTTTTATAACATAGCTCAGCCATTAGTTTGAAATCTGAACTTGTCAAAGATGAAATATAGTATAGTTTTGATTTCTCCATTAACCATACATTTCGCTAATTAGAGATCCATATTCCTTTGGGATACATGAGTCTAATCAATTACTTGTAGAATAGAAACCTCTTTTTAAAATCTGGGTATTTTTCCTTTTCAGGACTTCACACCCAAATCTTAAGACTGAAGAATTCTTGCCCCTATAAACAAAGATATTACAAGCCTCCTCCAATTTAATTGGTAACTCCATCCACTGCAATTTGATAAAAATTCCCTATCTCCCATTATATTTCGCTAACACTCCGGATCAAGATCCTCCATCGATTGGTGAGAACCCTCTCCACAATTAAATTGATACATCATCAAACTATCCTCACACCATGAGTAAGTTAGTGATCTATCAAAGTAATCTTTAAGAGTTCATTAGTTCCATAATATTAGTCTAACATACCCTTAAGTAATTGCTCCATACTCTCAGGAATCTCCATCTCTGTGTCACTCAAAGGGCTTCCTGAAAATCAGAGCAAGATACAATCCTTTTCTAGGTACACACTACTAATATTCTGAACAGGTAACTTCCATATCATTACCAACTAGATAAATTCAAGATTTCGAACTATGACATTCTTTTAATTTGAGCAGAAAAAAATAATGAATATTGATACAATCCCAGAGGAAGCTTAGTCTTTCAAAACTGGATTACAACTAATAGTGACTAGCTCAGGAAAATTCACTGAAATTGCAAGCGAACTAAATTAAATAAACTCTAGAAATTTCCAAATTTATTCAAGTCAGAGAGTAATGAAAGCTAAAATTTTTACAGTGAACCCAACTCAAAATTTCACACAAGATCACAATTCAATCCCAAAAAAAAAAAAGAACTAACTGAAATGCTAATCTAAAACTACCTAAAATAAAAGAAAATTAATATACAAAGGAGTTCCAGCTACCCAGAAGTTCCTGGTTTGGCGGAAGCTACGCACAGTGCCCTATATGCGTCTATTTATAGATTTTCAAATAATGGGCCACACTTCTAGACTGAAATTGTGGATCCCAAAGATTCTGGACCAAATGGTTGCTTTATAGTGACAAAGAAAATTATGTCGTGACATAGTTGCTATCTTTGTTCCCCAGCTCTTATCATGGCCTACAGTTTCTATCACGACATAGTTGGTTGAAGTAGTCTTGTTCTTGTCACAACAAGGGTGTCTTGTGTTGCGACAATTCTTGGGTACCTTGTAGCTTGAATACTTGAATAGTATGTCTTGACAGCAAACTTCTTTGTCGCAACTGAGTTTCCTTCTGCTCCGCCACTTTATGTTGCGACATAGAATTTTTATGTCACGACAGAGTTTCTCGGTCTTCTGCTTGTTTTATGTCGCGACTGAATTTTGGAATGTCACGACATAATTTAATTCCTTGTTCCGACTGTGTCACGACACTCTTGTATTCACTTCCAAGCGTTTCTCTTCAATTTATGTTACGACCTAGCTTCCAATTGTTATGACAAAGAATTCTGCCTTGAGTTCTTCATTCATTGTCGCGACACAGTAAGGAATGTTGCGGCATTCTTCTTGTGGTTCTTTTCAACCTTTGTTGTGACTGAGAAAAACATTGTCGCGACATAATTTGTTGTCTTGAACTGTTGAGGTTGAACTTTGTGTCGCGAAAGACTTTTTCTTTGCTAAGATAATATTTTCTTCTTTGATCCTTGTTGTCGGTTGGACTGTTTGTTGCAACATTTAAATCCTTGTCGCAACAAATTTGTCTTAGGTGGTTTCATTTCTCTTCCATTTTCTATTGCGACATAGTTTTCTTTTATCGCGATAGAAGTTTCTTACTCTGCAGCGTTTATTGTCACTACAAACTTCGTTTTATCGCGACAAATATTTCTGCCTTTAGTTCTTTATTATGTCGCAACATAAGTTTTTGTGTCACAACATTCCTTTCTGTGTCACAACATTCTTCTTATAATTCTTCTCAATTTATGTCGCAACAATAGTCATCTTTGTCGCAACAAAGTTCACCTCAACCTCAAGTTGTGTTTGTCGCGACATAAAACTTCTCTATCGCAACAAAGTCTTCTTATCTTTCATTGCCGAATTTGAATGTTGTGTTGCAACATAGTTTCCTTTTATCGCGACATATAACCTACCTTGGTCTTGTCATAAGCTGCAATGTCTGTCGCAACATAGAAAACTTTATCGCAGGCACATTGTCTTGACTTGTCTCGTTGTTTTATCATTTTCTATCACGATGGAGTTGTCTTTTGTCGTGACCAAATTCCACTGCCATTTGTTGGATCAATGTCGCGACAAAGTAAGGAATGTCACGATATTCTTCTTCATGAACTTCTCCAGCTTTGTCACGACATAAAAATCCATTGTCGCGACAAAAAGCAGTCAGTCTATCTAAAACTATGTCGCGACAGTCTTCATTTCTGGCTTGAATTTAGCTTTATCCTTGTTGCGACATAACTTCTGTTGGTTCTATTAGGATTCTATCACGACATTTTGAAACTATGTCGCGATAGAGAATTCTACCCTTGGCCAATTTTTTGCTTTTCTTGCTGGAATTGTCTTTTTTTCTTTTAAAACCTACAAAACACAAAGTTAATGAATATTTCATAATTCAGCATAAAAAAATTATAAACTTGTAAAATATGCCAGGAAAATGGATTAAAAATGGATGAGTTTAGGACTCATCAGCGACGTAAAGATATAATGTCGCAACCTAGTTCAGTCATCTCACTTGATATAATGTCGCAACATAAAGAAATATGTCTCGACGGAGTACCCTATGACTTCAAATAGGCTAATTACACTCATTGTCTCGACAAAGAGTACCAGTGTCGCAATAGAGTCTAAACAATGTCGCAACAAAGTTCTGTCTGTCACGACAGTCTTATGGCTTTCCTCAAAATTTCACAATTGACATCTTTCAATCAACACATGTGAAACCCCGAGAAAATCTAATTTTTCTAAAAAAATGGCAAAATGGTAATTTTGGTCAAAATCTGAAATTTTTCTAGATATCGGATGATAAAACGGACTTCATCGTTGAAATCATCTTGCAAAATCTAGTTACCACGTCGAATTTCGTCGAATTTTGAGACAGTCGGAATTTGCAAGTTTTTCACAAGAACGAAAGATAGCGTGGGGACACTTTTGGCCCATTTGAGCCGGGCCACAAAATAAGGCTGCCATGTCAAAGTGTGACCAATCAACTCGAGCTCAAGTTTAGACTCCATAATGGACATGTGGCAACACATGATTTTAGGGAAATCCAAGGTAGATGGATAAGGATAAGGGTAATCCAAGGAGCCACTTAAAATTGGACAAGTGGCAAGTAAGAGGACATCTCACTTAACTTCTATCTTCTCCCAACCGGTTGGGAGAGAGGGGGAGAAAAGAAAAGAGCAGAAAAGAAAGAGGAAGAAAAAGAGAGAGTTTTAGAGAGAGAGACTCCACCTTCTCTCTAAATTTCCCGACGACCTGGACCGCTGGCCAAAGTGAGCAAGAGGAAGAGTTCAACCTCACTAAAGGGTCGATAGAGACGGAAATGGGAGTTTTGACAAAACCCAAGAGGCTGGGGCTCTTACTTGGTTTAATCCTCGCTCTATGGTCATTCAAATGGCATGGGTCGTGAGGCCGTGAGTGGTTGTAGAACCGGTCCCAAGACTTCGGGGATGTTGTGATGGAGATTTCGGATCAAGCTGGGATACCGGGACTGATTGACTAAGTAATTGTCCTTTATGTGCCATTTTTATGTTAGAGTTAAAATGAATAATGGTGTTGGTTGTCTCGCTCTATGGGAATGTTTGGTTGTGTTTTGAACCATGGGAGGCTGCTATCACAGGGTAAGACACATTAACCGAATTTAGAACTGGTTTTTGGGTAGCAAATAAAGGGAATTTGGTAGTGAGGCCTTCAAGTAAAATTGTAGTCACATCGTTGAACTTGATGTTAGGCTTTGAATCTCTCAACCCGACCTCTATAGCCCAAGTTATGGTTCATTAACTCAATAATTTGAGCTGAAGGGTTGTCCTACTGGTTCGTCCCTGGCCGGGTTCACCGGTCACCCGCCCGGCCGGGTCCGCCAGCCTAGGTCCGTCCGGCAGGGTCATGCATGACCTCCAACTTCGGAAGGTCATAACTTTCTCGTCCGAACTCATATTTGGGTGTTCTTGGACTCTATGGAAATCCCATTGAGTCAAGATTGCAGCCAGATACCTTTGGAGGACATTGGGTGCTGGAGCTGGCCGAAAAGTGGCATTCGGGTAGGTAAGGTAGGCTAGCCGGGTAAGGCTGCCTAGTCATGTGTAACCTCCAACTTCGGAAGGTCATAACTTCTTCGTTCGAATTCCGATTCGGGTGTTCTTCGACTCTATGGAAATCCCATTGAGTCAATATTGCAGCTGGATGCCTTTGGAGGACAATGGGTGCTGGAGCTAGCCGGAAAAGGGCATTCAGGTAGGTAAGGTAGGCTAGCCGGGTAAGGCTACCTAGTCATGTGTGACCTCCAACTTCGGAAGGTCATAACTTTCGTCCAATCTGATTCGGTGTTCTGTGACTCTATGGAAATCCCATTGAGTCAAGATTCCATCCAAATTCCTGTGGAGGGCAGTGGGTGCTGGAGCTGGCCGAAAAGGGGCGTTCGGGCAGGTCAGGGAGGCTATCTGGGTAAGGTTGCCTAGTCATGTGTGACCTCCAACTTCGGAAGGTCATAACTTCTTCGTCCGAACTTTGATTTGGGTGTTCTTGAACTCTATGGAAAGCCCATTGAGTCAAGATTCCATCCAAATTCCTGTGGAGGGCATTGGGTACTGGATCTGGCCGTAAAGGGGCGTTCAGGCAAGTCAGGTAGGCTGTCTGCGTAAGGCTACCTAGTCATGTGTGACCTCCAACTTCGGAAGGTCATAACTTCTTCGTCTGAACTCCGATTCGGGTGTTCTTGAACTCTATGGAAAGACCATTGAGTCAAGATTCCATCTGAATTCTTGTGGAGGGTAGTGGGTGCTGGAGCTAGCCGAAAAGGGGCGTTCAGGCAGGTTAGGTAGGCTGTCCGGGTAGGACTGCCTAGTCATGTGTGACCTCCAAATTCGGAAGGTCATAACTTCTTCGTCCGAACTCCGTTTCAGGTGTTCTTGGACTATATGGAAATCCCATTGAGTCGAGATTGAAGTCATGTTCTTGTGGAGGACATTAGCCAATTAGGCGTGCTAGTGCCGCGCTTAGGTTGTGTGTTATGGCTATTTGTGTGATAATATGCGCTATGAATATGACATGTTAATGTATGCTGTATGATGTGTTAACATGGGTCAGGTGCATGGAGAGAATTATATGTATCAATTATAATTATCCATGGTATAAGTCGATGTCGCTATTAATATATTTATGCATGCTTGACATATTAACATGTATGATGATTGTAGATAAATCTGTTAGTATATGCATGATTAATATATTAACATGAATTGTTGTGAATGGCATATCATGCTTCATATGCATCGGGGAACCTAGAGTAATAAAGCGGAGTGCATACCATGAAAGAAAAAGTGAAAATGGCTAGGAAAGGAATTCTTCAAGGGAAGATTTTCCAAGAATTGCCTGAGAGTTGTCCAACGCTCATCTCGAGGTCGACCTGCATGATTGTTTCGGAAAAATGATCTATCAATTCGCCTCGGAGGGTAGTCCAATATATTTACCGAAACTCGGTATGATGCTTTCGAGAACAAAAATCTTTTGTTTCGAAAACGATGTTTTTCTCACATTTGGCTTAGGCATACATGAGGAGCCGCTGAGCTCGAGACATGGGGAGGGGTGGGTCAAGCATTCTCATCCATATCATGTAGACATTTGAATAGGAACATATATGTTTTGTTTCGAATGTTCAAAGCACAGACAGCACTAGGTAGGAACCATGTGAGAGCATTTGATGACATATAAGATATATTCGTTCTTTCTCTTCTGCTCTCACCTTGCCGAGGAAAATTATTTTGTCGGCGTTCACTGGGATGGACGATCCGAGTTCTTAGAGACAAAGAAATGGCCATATATGGCCTTGTTATGTATTTTGTAAAAATATGGGTAAAAGACCCAGTTTTGGGATAATTGTAAAATAACTCCTTTTTGTATAAAATATACATTTTTGTGAGTATGGATGTATGGGCCAATGTGACCATTTTACTCATATATAGGTCTCATGATATGAGACACAAGTATTCTGCAAGTTGACGGTGGTCAACAGGACCCCCGGGAATTGGGGCGTCACAACACACAAATAACAGTATGAAATATTTCCATCCCACTCAAATCATACTTGTGAAAACAAATCTAATCATCAAAGAACCTCAATTCAAGTATGAACAATCACATTTCATCTCTTCACTTAATATAATTCAATATGCTTATCAACCAAGGATCAAAATATCAGAAACACGATAGGAGAGTCGGGTAATTGATTTGCGGAAATATCGAAATATCATAAATACTCCAGAAATATTGGTGGATATTTTTATCGGTTCGATTAAAATTTTTCATATTTTAATTATATAGATGTTGAGAAATGATTCATATCTTAATTAAGGTAGATTAAAATAAAATGGATTAGTAATTATTAAATTAAATATGTTATATTTAATATATTATTTATATATTATTATGTTAAAGAGATATTATTTATTTATTTTCGTTATTATTATAAATATTATGTAGATAATGAGGAGATTCAAAATATTGTATATTATAATTTTAAATTTTTAAATGATATTATTTTATTTCTTTTCCTTTTCAAATTAATATTTGATTTAAAAATATTATAAGTTATAATGTAAAATAAAAATAAAATATTATAATCAGATGGAAGGGATTATGAACAAATTAATAATAGGATAATATAAAAAAAAAGTTTGCACTATATATAATAAGTGCAATTGTTGGCTTGGTGGCTGGAGGGTGCCACTTCCATGCATTTTGGGTGAGTTCAAAACCCCCTAAAAGCATTTTTTTTTTTTTTTTAGATTTTTGCAGCCAAGGAGGACAAGGAAAAAATCAGGATAAATTGCCGATATTTGGTATAATTGACTATCGGTGGAGATATCTTATCGATCTCCACCGATAACCGATATTTCGGACGAAATTTTGGAAATTTTGTTCCTTGTTATCAATAAGGTATTCAAGGAATGAGTACAACAAAGCTGATTAAAATTTCTTGCTCTAAAAAATTACATTCCCCCAAACTTCAACTATCCATTCTCATTAAAAACAGTTAAGAAATAGGAGAAACTCCCCCCTTGTAGCACATTCTGCTTGATATGTCTGAGGAGGAATGATTCTAAATAAAAACCATCTTTAGTACAGCTTCATTGTCTTGAAATATTAACAAAATTCACTAAATAAAATTTCAAACAAAATTAAAACTAAACTTCAAACACCAATATTAACAAAATCAAGTTATCTATGAAAATTAAAATTTTGCTTAGGTTGCCTCCCAAGAAGTTGCTTAGTTTAATGCCTTTAACTAGACATTTGCTGCAATATGTTTTCTTTTCAGCAAAATTCTCCTCTCTCTTCAAATCTGGATCAATCTTCATTTATGCTTCTTCTAAGATAATGCTTCAATCTCTAACCATTCACTTTAAACTCACTTCCAAATTCAGTTTTTAGTGTCACTGCTCTAAAGGGTGTACTTGCTACTACTGTGTAAGGACCACTCCATCTTGACTTCCGTTTTCCTAGAAATAGTTTGAGCCTGGAATTGTCTAATAGGACTTGTTCTCTTGCTTTGAATTCCTTCCTTAAAATCTTCTAATCATGCCACTTCTTTGCCTTATCTTTGTAGATTCTAGCATTATCATAAGCTTCATTTCTCAACTCTTCCAGTTCATTCATTTGGAGTAATCTTTCTTCTTTAGCAACTTGAAAGTCACAATTTAGTTTCTTGATGACCCACATAGCTTTGTATTTCAATTCTAGAGGGAGACGACAACGTTTTCCAAATACAATTCTGTATGGGGACATTCCAATGGGAGTTTTGTAAGCAGTTCTATAAGCCCATAATGCATCATCTAGCTTTATAGACCAATCTTTTCTGCTTATATTCACCATTTTTTATAGAATTTTCTTTATCTTCCTATTGGAAATTTCTGCTTGCCCATTTGACTGAGGGTGATAAGCCAATCCCATTACTTGTGTGATTCCATATATGCTCATGAGTTTTGCAAATACTTTATTTGCAAAATGGTTTCCCTCATCACTAATGATTGTTCTAGGTACTCCAAATCTACTCAAAATATTGCTTTGTATAAACCCAACAACTGTATTAGCATCATTTCTGGGACAAGATATTACTTCCACCCATTTGGATACATAATCCACAGCTAGGAGAATGTATAGATTTCCAAATGATGATAGGAAAGGTCCCATGAAGTCTATTTCCCAAACATCAAAAAATCTCGACTACCTCGTGATTCCCCACAGTGGGCATCTCATTTCCTTTAGCTTATGTCGCCTGCTCTCTAACATCACAATAAGCCACCATTCAAAACAGTCTTTGAATAGAATAGGCAAATAAAAACCTGATTGGAGAATTTTATGAGCTGTTCTATCTCCTATAAAATGTCCTCCATATGGTGCATGGCATTTATCAATAATTTCACCGTGTTCTGTTTCTGGTACACGTCTCCTAATAATCATATCTGCTTCTCTTCTTAAAAGTAGTGAATCATCCCAAATATAGAACTCGCACGCTCAACTTTCTTCGCTGTCGACCATATGTGGCATGTTCTACAAGCTAAGTAATTCAATATCAGCATACTGTGTTCGACCGAGCACATGTACCGCTTGCTCATCGGGAAAGTTTTATGTTATTTCACTTATTTTTTCTTCTTCAGTAGTTTTTTCCAATCTAGGCAAGTGATCAGCTATCACATTGTTACTACCCTTCTTGTCTTTAATTTTTAGATCAAACTCTTGCAGCAATAACAATCTAAACTGATCGCCTTTTAGCTAGCATATTTCATTGCTACCATATCTAATTAAAAGATGATCGTATAGTATTATAAATATGGGACCCCAATATAAGGCCTGAACTTTTCACAAGCACCATCGCTAATATCTCTTTTCAGTTGTGTAGTAAAGGCTTCTTTGTCATTGAAGGTTTTGCTGGTATAGTATATGGCCTAAACATTCTCTCGCTGTCTCCAATACAGCTCCCATAGCATAGTCACTGGCATCACACATAATTTCGAAATCCTTGTTCCAATAAGGTGTTATCATGATAGGGGCTATAAATAATCTGGATTTACTTTCATCAAAAGCAGCTTTGCATGATTCATCAAAATCAAACTTTATATCTTTTTCCAGTAGTTTGTATAATGGTCTAGAGATTTTTGAGAAGTCCCTTATGAATCTCCTATAAAAACCAGCATGTCCTAGGAAACTTCTTATCCCTTTGACTGTTGTAAGTGCCAAGAGAGTTTTTATGATAAAAACCTTTGCTTAGTCTACTTTTAATCCAGCTATAGAAAACTTGTGCCCTAAGACAATACCTTCTGTTACCATGAAATGGCATTTTTCCCAATTTAGATCTAGATTTTTGTCTTGGCACCTTTGAAGTATTGTTTCCAATTTGTCCAAACATTTCTCAAAACTGGATCCATATACTAAGAAGTCATCCATAAAGATTTCCATAGCCTCTTCCACCAAATCTGAAAACATAGACATCATGCATCTTTGAAAGGTGACAAGAGCATTACATAGTCCAAATGGCATCCTTCTAAAAGCAAAAGTTCCATAAGGACATGTAAATGTAATCTTCTCCTAATCCTCAAGGGTTATAGTAATCTGGTTATAACCAGAATATCCATCAAGAAAAAACAAGAATGGGGCCGTCTCCGCTAACTGGTTCAACATTCGTCAATGAAACCTCCATCCCGTCGCGCCCGTAGGAATCAATTCATTTTTTCTTTACTTCTAATCATTGTGTTGAATCCACCTTCTTGGGAACCACATGAATTGGGCTAACCTAAGGGCTGTTTGAGATTGCATATATGATGCCGATTCAACCATTTCGCACTCTTTTCTCGACAACTTTTCACATCGATTCAGTCTTCTTTGATGTTCTATAGAGATCTTTGCATTATCTTCTGAAAGGATCTTGTGCAAGCAAATAGAAGGACTGATTCTTTTCAAATCTGCTATAGACCAAGCAATTGATTCCTTGTATTTTCTCAGGATCTCCAACAGTTTTTGTTCTTCATGCTATGTTAATGTAGCTGAAATAATAACAGGTTTTGCCTTTTCAAATTCTAAGAAATCATACTTTAGATTACTAGGTAATTCCTTCAAGCTTAACCCTTCTGAACTTGTTTCTGTTTCTTCTGCCTTCTGTTTATTGCTGCATTTTTCTACACTATTTTCATCAATACTGAGTACTGTCTCTTTTGATTCAAAATTAGAGTTCAAAATTCAACATCAAGAACATCAAGATACTGGAAATTCATTTCTTTTTCATTCATTGAACTCTAAATCTTACAATCATTTATTAGTTCAAAACTGATGGGTACTTTTGTTTCTACAATCTTACAATCAATATTATCAAATTCTGGCTGTTTCAAATTGTGATTGAGATTGAAGTGCACTGCCTCATCTCTAACCCTTAGAGTAAGCTCTCCTTTTTCACATCTATCAAAGATGCTCCTGAAGAAAGGAAAGGCCTTCCTAGCAGCAATGGAACTTGTTTGTCTTCTTCAATATCAATAACCACAAAGTCCATTAGAAAATTAACTACTTTAGAAATATTTTTAAAAATGTACAATTATTACAAATAAAATGTTATATATATAATTTATTGTGAAACATTATATATATATATATATATATATATATATATATATATATATATATATATATATATATATATATATATATATATATATATATAAGTTTTAAATGTTAATAAAAAATTATTTTATAATCATTTTCAAAAAATAGTAATTAAAATAAGTTTTTTTTATAAGAATGCATGTGGAATAATATTTTTTTAAACAATAGAAAAAAATAATTTATAAAGATAACATATTATATACAACCATTTTTTTAGAAATTGAAATAAAACTTTGTTGAAAAGTAATTTTTGAAATAATTTTGAAAAAAAAATTTTATTATATATAAAAATATTTGTTTGATTTTTGACATATTTTTATGGTTTTTAATTTATGTTTTAAGTTAATAATTAAAAACATATAAAAAAATTCGGTCCATGCTAGTCCACTCGAGCCCGCATGACCACGGGCCAATTCGGGTTAGACCATTAGGTCCGAGTTTTATTCATGCTGCTAAAATTTAAGCCGACACACCAAAATTTCGATCCAAAACGAGTTGACCCATCAAACCAAACCCATCCATATTCCCAACTATAGTTTTAACTCATTATAACTTGATAATAACTTTCAAGACTCAGTTAATTAAATCAACTATAGAGTTTATATAATTAATAAAAAATATAAAAAAGTGATAAAATAATAATATCAAAAACACAAAGAAGGTAATAATAAATTGTAAATATTATGATTATTAAAACAAAAAATATATTTAATTATATACATAAAATAATAAACAAAAAAGTATCACAAATGTAATACAAAAGAAATAATTAAAAATATCCACAAGCTTAGCTCGGTTGGTTAGAACGTCAACAATAAAATGGTTGGACATGGGGAGGGAAGTCTCAATGGATGCAGTTTACTGCATTGTATTAAAAAATGATTAGCTTTAAAAAAAATAATTAAAAAATAATTTTATTATCATAAAGTTTGGTAAGAAAAAATGTAATTTTGTTTATATATCATGTCAATCATTTTTTTCAATTTATTTTTTTTATTTAATTCATAAAATGGTTATTTCTACTTAAATTTGAATATGAATCTTAATAGAAATAAAATCAGAAATAAAATCATATATATATTTCCATATATTCTCACGTGCGTATGTCAACATTAACTAGTCTATTACTACTAATAGTAATAAAAATAAGGATTCAGCGCCTCACTGGCCAAGCCTCCTCCAAGAAGCTAAGGCGCCTAATGCAATACCCCCGGCCCTCTATCAGTACCAAAGCAAAGGTCCGGCCCGCTAGGCCTAAACTACGATCTTGGACAAATTAGAAGGTCCATACCAAGAAAGGAAACAACAAAGATCATCGCCAAATGGGACTGCACCCCACAAGGAAGGAAGACTATCCCAAGTAAATCGTTTTTTCTATATCCTGCACTACAACCGAGCATGGACTAAAATAAGAAATATCTCATCCAATGGAAGGACTCCTAATTACCATCCAACTGGTTGAACATCTACTATAAATACAAGTCACCCTGATCTATGAAAGGTACGCCAACATTCTTAGACGATAATTATTAAAGTAACACACCGCCCTCTAAGGTACTCTTCTCTTAAAGAAATCGACTTAGCACGGAGCGGTCACGGCACACCGCCGACTTCTTCCTTGTTTTTGCAGAGTCATTACGACCAAGATTTGCATATCTGTATCATATTAGCCTATACTTCTGCCTGTGACGATCCGTACACCCGCATCCCACCCACAACAACTCGTCTAGCCCAATAACCCCCCACACGCTCCAAATTCCCGCTTCCTGAAAAAGCATCATCAACTACTATAAAATTATATATATTTCCATATATTCTCACGATGCGTATGTGAACATTAACTAGTCTGTTACTACTATAAAAGTATTTACACCTCTCAATTGCTAAAACTATCATTTGCTTTGCTTTTAAATTTCAAAAATTAACCTAAATAATGCTAATAATTAATGAAAATGGAAGCTTTTCATTACGTATTCCATTTTACAGAATTTAATATATATATTTTCCTTTTATTCCTTAAATAATCTTTTACCATTTATATATTTCATTTTACGTTTTATTGTAATCCATTTGTATGTTTTTCATTACATATTCCATTTTACAGAATTTATTATATATATTTTTCTTTTATTCCTTAAATACTCTCCTACCATTTTTTTTAATTGTAATCCATTTATATTCCATTAACGTTTCCTCTTCCATAAGCCAAGAGATTTTGAAAGTCAAAGTTCGACCGACAACACATTCAGTTTTAATTATTTAAAAATTGTTAACGGTTTCACATTATTTGCCTATTCAATTTTGATTTATCAACGGTTTTTTCAATTTTGATTTATTAAAGATTTCTTTAGGGATTTTGTGACGCCCCATTCCAGGGTGTCCCGTTGACAACCCATCAACCCATGGAATACTTGTGAATGTTGGGTAATCCGACACCACTCATTTAAAACGCAAGTGCAGAGCTCCCTTGTAATGGCAGCTCTACCTAAGGTACAAACCTCTGTCTCAGCCAAGTTTACAATGACTACACAGGGTCTATATAAGAGTAAAATAATGGTCACTTGGGCCCATGCATCAATACTCACAAAATAAATATCCCAACCAAATATATTACATGGTTCAAGAGTTTTTACATTACTCTTAACTCAACACATATTAAAAGTACAACATTCTAATACATGTTATACAAAATCAATACCAAAGCCACAATCTGGCTTTCTTCTAAAACGCGGCCTCTAGCAAGCGCCGTCCTCATTCACACTCCCTGTACCTAAAATAGTGATCCCTCAACGTGGCGAGCAGCCTAGTGTTGATAATTTCCCATGGGTTACTTCCCCACCTAAGTGCACATGTCATGGCAAACAATCACATTCAATTTTACGAACCTACTCGAATGTTCATACGCCTAAACCCATGTCTCGCGAGTCCTCACCGACTTTTACATACGCCAAGCCAATATGCGAGTAAAATACCCGCCACAACAAAAGCTTTTTGTTCTGAAAACTTACTACCGAAGTTTCTGGTGAAAATATTGAACTACCCTCCGAGGCAAATCGGGCCGGATAACTTTTAAATAGTCATGGTCCTCATCCTAAATGATCCGCTTGACGCCCTTCCAAGGTACTTTGGGAAAATCTTCCGTCGAAATTCCTTTCACAAACATTTTCGTTTTTGTTTCATTTCATGTCATACACTCACTCTTAATATTCTAGGGTACCCCAATGCATATGGAATGCATGATGCCGATGTCAATTCCAACAAACTCACGCTAATATATTCACATGCATATATATTAACATAATTAATTCACATAAATCATGTTATGCAAATTCACACCAATTACAATCTAAAATTAGCCTACACGTGGCTAATTAACAAACACGAGCAATCATTTGAATCATCACCCAAACATACACACCAAAAAATTTCGTGTCACTATTCACATGAACAAGGAAACCCCAAGTTACTCGCTCACGTACCACAATAAATAGGTATTTTCTCCACTTCTACTCAAAGCTTTGAGACCGAAGCTACGCTAAAATGTGCCCCTCGTAATATTTCTAATCATTTACATGGCTCTTAGCCAAATATTAACGCAATTAGGAAAAGATCCCTACCTCTTAGAGTTGTCGGAACTCCACCAAATCAGTGCTCATGCGTAACCCTTGCCGCGTAGAGCAACTTTACTTCTTTCTCCGTCGAGAACCGACAGTTCAATCGACCGGAAATCTAAAGAGAAGGCACTCTCTCTCTCTCTAAAAATCACAAAATCCTAACCCACTACATCCCCTTCTCCTCCCGCACAAGCTGCTTTCAAATAATGGAGTAAGGTGATCACTATTTGACTCTTTGTCTTATTATCATTAACAATTCATTTAATTCCATCACGTCCATTCTTCTGTATTTTCGACACTCTGGGCACTATTTTAAGCCATTCCATTTCCATCATCTCTCTAATCTTGCAACATGTGTCACAAGAGTACATGTAATAGGTGACTTTTTTCACATCACATGTTTCTCAAACCCGTTTTACGGCACCCGACACTCAGTGCCTCGAAAAACATGAAATTCCGACTGTCTCGAAATTCTATGAAATTCGACGTGGTAGCTAGATTTCGTGAGATGATTCCAACGGCGGAAAACCGTTTACTATCTCGAGATCTGAAAACTACCGTTTTTTAATTAAATTACCGTTACCCTTTTTCCGAAAATTGGAATTTTCGTGTCTTATTCTCTCTAAAGGAATTTCTGCTCACCTGGACAATCACAACAACTCATGCATACAATGGTAACATACCATGCATGTAAACTAGTCATTTAAGTATTAAACGATTAAACCACGTACCTTCATCCCAAACAAGTATGATAGGTGGCCCGCAGACTACGTCCCGTGCTCCCACATCGACTCCTCCACTCTACCTGTTGCCATAACACCTCACTAGCCTCACGGCTCTGCATCGCAAAATCCATCCCCGGCTTATCCATACGCACACCGGTCCCTCCTCGGCTGTCCCATCCGTGTCAACCTCAATCTCCCAATCCACTACATGAGCCGGATCTCGAGTGTACCTCCGTGGCATGGAGACGGTAAATACCGTGGACACTGGCATGTCGGGCGCAGAAAGCCAATCGGGCACGCCACAAGGTCACCCTTTCAAGTATCTCGGCGGTCCCACTAACTCACTGATAGCTTCCCCTCGTCACGAACCTAACCACCTCCTTAGGCATCACCTTCAAGAAGACGTGATCCCTGGGCAACTCCTCGAACTCTAAGGGTTGACGTCACACATCAAAGATAGCTCTTCCGCCGCTCCGAGAGCCAAGGAGAAGATGTCAAGCGCATTAAGCCTACCTTCCTGAGGTGTCTCTAATCAGATCAGACTAATGATGGAGCTCTCTCCCCACCTCGGTCCAACATATCGGCATCCGTACGCCTCCCATAACAATGCCCCATATGGTGCCATCCAGATACTCACCCAATAACCCGGTTGCTGTGAGGCGACCCCACTCAAGGGCAAGTGCTCTCCCAACTACCCTTATGACTCCAAGACGCATGCTCGCAAAGATGTCCTCTATCAATTGTGATATATAATCCACACAACATGTAACCTTACATAACCCCGCTTAAGGTAAGTAAACGCTGACCTTCCCAAGGTCACAATCACTGACAATCCAATGGACCGTTAACCTAGTCCATGTCATGAATGACATCCATATACCGAGTCCTTGTCGGCTCACCAACACCCAATGCAATTTCCAAAGGGGTATTCAAATCTCGAGTCACTCCCGACTCCTATCACTCAACTCTAAGTTTACATGATAACCATGACCGTGTGTTTTCATCTCGAGTCACTCCCGACTCCTATCACTTACCTCTAAGTCTACGTGATAACTTGACCGTGTGTTTTCATCTCAAGTCACTCCCGACTCCTATCACTCAACTCTAAGTCTACGTGATAACTTGACCATGTGTTTTCATCTCGAGTCACTCTCGACTTCTATCACTCAACTCTAAGTCTTCATGATAACATGACCGTGTGTTTTCATCTCGAGTCACTCCTGATTCCTATCACTCAACTCTAAGTCTTCGTGATAACATGACTGCAGGTTTTCCCTCCTGCAACATAACTTTTCGCCTACATTACGAGCCTCTTACATCCAATACGTAAATTTCTTGATATCTCCAATTCGCCCTCTTACACCCACGTAAATTTCGCATATCTCCACTCGCCCTACACCCACACGTAAATTCGGGGATAGCTCCCTGCCCTTACACCCACACATAAATTTCGTGACTCTCCACTGCCCTTACACCCACACAAAAATTTGGATCTCCCTGCCCTTACACCCACACAAAAATTTTCGATTTCTCCACTGTCTCTGCACCCACACAAATCAGATAGCTCCCTGCCCTTACACCCACACATAAATTCTCTTGATTTCCACCTGCCCTTACACCCAATATCAGAGATTTCCCTCTTTGATTCACGCGGTCTCTTACACCCACACAATTCGTAATAGCTTCCCTGTCTCTTACACCCACACGTAAATTTCGGATTTCTCCACTGCCCTTACACCCACACAGATTTCGATAACTCCACTGGTCTCTACACCCACACGTAAATTCCCCTGACTTCTCCCACCTGCCCTTACACCCACATAAATTCTGGATCTCTCCCGGTCTCTTACACCCACGTAAATTCGATTTCTCCACTGTCTCTTACACCCAATACGTAAATTCAGATAGCTCCCCTGCCCCATACCCACACATAAATTTCTGATTTCTCCACTAGTCTCTTTACACCCACACGTAGATTTGAATCTCCACGAGTCTCTTACACCCACACGTAAATTCTGAATAGTCTTCTGCCCTTACACCCACACGTAAATTCCTCGGATTTCTCCACCTGCCCTTACACCCACACGTAGATTTCTGATAACCCACGAGTCTCTTACACCAACACAAAATTTCGGATTTATACGGCCCTTACACTCCATTGCACTCGATAGCTCCTGGGTCTCTTACACCCACACATACCTGGTATCTCCTGCCCTTACACCCACACATACCTGGGATCTCTTCCTGGCCCCCTTACACCCAATACGTAGCCCGTGATAGCCTCCTGCCCTTATACCCACATAGAAATTTGGGATGGTCTCCCTAGTCTCTTACACCCACACAGGACCTTTCGGATACTACCGCGGTCTCCTTCACCCTAACTCCAGGCTTTTCACTGAGGAATTAACGGTCCTTTGCTTTTTACCCAAATACACGCACTCTCTTCATTTCCCGATTTGAACTATGAGCCTCTTCATCGGACGAGTCCCAAAACAAACTCAAATCCAATACCTCACCAAGAGTGGTGAATGACCATACCATGCACCCACACCCGACTCGATGCGATGTTACCGTGCACATGAACGCAATGATGCCATACTGTGACACCCCAATCCCGAGGGTCCACCATGAGAAAATCTCGGAGATCTCTAACTCATAATCCCGACCAATCAGGTCAACTCTCACCCCACATCCTAGGGAAGAACATCTACACCTGGCTTCTCTAAAGGCCTCAACCTCTAAGCCCAAACCTATCACACAAGATGCATTAATGAACATGATGCATTAGAAAACAAATGCAGGTATAAAACGTACCTTGCATGTCTAGCTGATCTACATGCTCAGCCTCTGTACCATGAGACCTCTGCCTCCTAAGACAATCTCACCTCATATGCCCAGGCTGGCGACAATGGTAACACGTCATCTGCCCAGCCTTACCCAAATTCTCGACCTTCAAATCATATGCTCGACCGACCCACGCTCAAGGTGGCCTATGTGACCCGCTCCTGGCTAAGTACTAGGTGTCGGTAGCGCACTGAACCGGGATACGGGTTCCCCCGACCATACTAGGCGCGGAGGAACAAACCGTGTCCTCTTCGTTCTACCGCCGACCGGGATCGCTACTGGTCCCAAAACCTTGGGATCTGCCTCTAGGCAATCCCTCCTCATATGTCCGGCCGCTGGGCAATGGTAACACACCATCCGCCCATCCCGACCGGCAACCTTGATATGGTCCTCGTCCCACGGCCGCCGCACTGAACCCCGTGAACTGTAGCCCCCGGCTTCTTTCCCGAACTAAAGAAGACCGACTCTCCTTCCTCTGCCACTAACACCCACATCCCAGGCTCCGAGCATCTTCGATCTCTCTACAGGTCGCATGGGCCCCAACCATGTAGTCCATGTCTTATAGGCGGTCCTTACAATCCCGCCTCAATGGACAACTTCACCCATTCTCGACCTCCTAACTCGCCATGTCTGTGGCCACGTAGTCACGAAGAACAGCTAGCTCCGTGAACCCAGCTTTACATACTCCATCACAAATATCGTCCTCGTCAGCCTGTGGAACTCCCGAGCTTCGCATGACGGAAAGCAAGATCCTCGAAATACTTACCCATGAACAGCCCCGAACTCTACTCCATGTCATTGCCCCAGTCTCTAGAGGTCCTCGCCAGCTTCCACCATACTGGGCTCACCTCTACTGAACGTATTGTCGACCCCGTCGCGGTCGAGGTAATCTCCATAGCCTCTAACACCTTTCTCGACTCCATGAACCAATGGTCTCGCCACCATCTACCCTCCCCCGGTGGAATGCTCTGGGCATGATGGAAGCGCCTAAACCTCGAGGTTACTCGCACCTCCCCTGTTCACTCCCGTCAGACCGGTCTCGTGCAATGCCAGCACGCAATACCTACAAACACCACAAAGCCCGCTGTCAAAGTCGATGGTGCCCGATCAAGACTGTGGATTCCATCTCACGTCCTCGCCTCACACATCTACATGTCAAATGGCAAGTTAAATTCTAATGCAAGATCTCTGTACTGAACATCAAATTTCGAGACACTATTCACAAGATAAAAACATTCAGACACAATGTCCTTTGCATTCATAGGAATCAAGACAATAATTCCATATTAAATCATTTTAACAACAAAAATTTTATTTTATAAACTCTTATCAAGATTTTATTTCATTTTATTTTTTTTTTTTTTTAAATCTTCAGAATAAAGGCTTCATGAACAGTTGTTCATGAACAAGATCCCAAACAAAGGATCAAACAAGGCACCGAGTCCAAAACCGGGTTTGCGCACGTGCACACCCAATCCGACCGCCGTTACACCGGCAGTCGCGCCGCGACAGCCCTGCCGCACACGCACCGCGTCGCGGTCGCGGGCGCAAGCAGTCGCGGTCGCAGCCCAAAGACCGGATCACGCGTCGCAGCCCCTCGTGATCGCCGCGCTGTGTCACAGATATCGCAGCCCCGGGCTGCTCAGATCGCGACACATGGTCGCTCCTCTCGCCCACGACATACAATTTTATCACGACCTGGCTTCCCACGGCGTTCTTGCATCGCCACACCGCCGCCCTCTTACTGCGCGGCCGATCAGACTGCGGCGCAGGGCCCGACCGTGTCGTGGTCAAGTCCTAGTAGTGTCGTGGCCCCCTGGCTGCGCCCAAGCCAACCTTCCCAGCCTCTGTGTCACGATACAAATTGATGTATCGTGACCTAAGCAGCATGCTAAAATGGGCAAAGAGCTCAAGAATGTACGCAACGTTTTTTCAGCTACAACTACCAGAAACCTAAAAAAATAAAAATAAAAATAAAAATAATATATATATATTTTATTTTATTTTCATTTTCCAATAAACCAAATAAAATTTATTAAAATTATTTATTCAATTTTTTTTCCGCTTATTAATAATGTAAAACCTTAGAAAATTTTCTTCTTCTCATTTTTTTTTCATTCAATTCTAAACCATTTTGCCAAAAATTTTCTCAAACACCTAAGGTTATATTTTCTTCTAATTCTAGTGTTCAACGTTTCTATGCTATTCACCATACAATTTCAATCACAATCTTCTACACAACAACTCAAGTTATACACACCATTCAATATCGACCTCAACAATCACACAATCACATTAAAAACACAAGGCATGTAAAGGTTCTAATCTATCCTCGTGATTGCTTGTAATCACATACCAACTTACCGACACGCCACAGTTATGTGGAACCTGAGTGATCCAACACTAAGCCAGTAATGTTGTAGATTGCTCTTACTTCCTACGACCATGGCCTACCCAAGTCTCTCAAGCCCTGTGGTTTCATTTACCTAAGCTCTACACCCACCGAGCTCCCAAGGTAATCAAGCACTGGGCCGATACCAAGCTTGCGAAGCCGGTATGGCACTGGCAACTTATGGATACCAAAACCCGAGCTCCCTAGGCATTCAGATACCCATGCTCGATACTGGGCAGCCATAACGCCCATCGGGTGTCCCGCTGACAACCCACAACTCCACTTTAATATTGGTGGGATGCTCGTAACCCGGCGACTACGAAAATCTACGTAGTCTCCTTAGGCTGTGAGCTCTTACCCAAGGTAACCCGTCCCAACAAGTTTACAATGACCATTGTGGTCCATGCGAGCGCGCCACGGCTACTCGGGCCTCGCAGATAATATCAAAAATAAATATCTCAAATCAAATATATTACATGGTTCAAGAGTTTTACATTATTTTAACTCAACACATATTAAAAATTACAACATTCTAATACATGTTATACAAAATCACTAAAGCCACAACTGCTTCTTCTAAAACACGCCGCGAGCCGTCCCTACAAGACACTCCCTATTCCTAAAATAGTGATCCCTCATCAGGTGAGCAGCCTAGTAGTGATAATTTTATACGCTACTCCCACCTAAGTGCACATGTCATGGCAAACAATCAAGATTCAAGCAATTTCCATGAACCTACTCGAATGTCTACATGCCTAAACTCCATGTCTCAGTCCTCAATCACTCTCTGCTGACTACGCTCTTAAGCCAATATGGCAAACAACGGGCTTTTACAAGAAAAGTTTTTTGTTCTTGAAAACTTACTACCGAAGCTCAGCAAAAATATTAGACTAAATTCCTTCAAGGCGACCATTGATAACTCTCCGAAACAAGCCATTCATTCCTAACTAAGTGATTCTGGTTTGACGTCCTTCAGCAGGCAATTCTTCGAAAATCTTCCGTCGAAATTCCTTTCACAAACATTTTCATTTTTTCTATTTCATGTCATGCACTCACTCCTAATATTCTAGTAGTGTCCCAGCAGAAGTGGAATGGCTTATGCCAATTCCAACAAAAATCATGCTAATATATTCACATGTATATATTAACATAATTAAATCACATAAAACATGTTATAAATTCACAATCAATTATACCAAAATTATCACATGGCCACTTAACAAACACGAGCACCATTTTGAATCACTCAACCAAACAAATTTTCACACCAAAAATTCACAGGTCACCATTCATGTGAAAAGTGAAACCCCTGCCATCGTTTCACCACCACACAAATAGGGAATTTTCTCCAATTCTGGCTCAAAGTTTTTGAGACCGAGTTTACACTAAAACAAGCCTTAACATTCTTAACCATTTATATGGTTTTTGGAATTTCAAAGATTAACGCAAGTAGGAAAGATCCCTCCTCTGAGTTGTCGAATCTACCTCCAAATCTGCCTATGCGTAGTCTCTTGGCTGCCAGAGAAACTTTATTTCTCTTGTTCGCCAGAACCGACTTTTATCCGATCGATCGGGAACCCTGCAGAGGAAGGCACTCTCTCTCTCTCTAAAAATCACAAAATCCTAACCCACTACATCCCCTTCTCCTCTCCAGACGTTGTCTCAAATAATGGAGAAGATGCTATTTGACTCTTTGTCTTATTATCATTAACACCATTTAATTCCCATCATGTCCTCTTCTTCGATTTTGACACTTTGCACTATTTGTGCCGCCCATTTCCATCACCTCTCTAATTTGCAACATGTGTCACAAGAATACAATGCACAGTGACTTTTGTCACATCACATGTCTCTTAAACCCGCTTTTAGGCAACCACACTCTTGCGTTCAAAACGCAGAAATTCCTCGACCATTCTTACCCCACGAAATTCGACGCAGTAGCTAGATTTAGCTTGTAATTTTATCTCCAACTCAAGTGGAACTGCTTGTCATCCAAGATTCAGAAAATTTCTCGGTGTTTATCGAAATTATCGCTTAATTCTTCGAAAATCGAATTTTCTATTGGCCTACATTTAATATAAGCTTTTAAATTTCAAAGAACTACCGTAAATAATATTAATAGTCAGCGTTAGTACTAAAACCCAGCCTAAATGAAATTAGAGCTTTTTATTTACATTCCATTCTATCTCAATAACTGTTTCTTGAAGAAGTAGATATAAGATTCTTCAGTTTCAATATGAAAATAAAATGAAGATAAAAATGTAACGAACAAATCTTTTAAAGCAATTAAGTTACCCTCTAACCCCTCATTCCTCATGATATAAAGTGTCGATATCTCAAACTTTTCAATTCAAAAGATGGAGTTTTATTACCAACAATAGCATCTAATCGGTCTTATCTATTATCGGAAGAAAATGATTAGAAACTCTATATTCCAAAAGCGAGCAACCATCCAAATTTATTGAGATTTGAGGTATTTTATCTCCTTTCAATCATCTCAAGCAATTTTCCCTAGGTTTGTGAGGCTTTTAATTTTTTTTATTACTACCGTTGATAACCTTTGTTGGTACTTTTGTTTTTTAATGGATGTGAATGAGATTGTGCTCGCTATAGGAGGTCACCATTGACATGTCTTTTGTGAATCTTTCTGTGACGTCCTAAAACTAGTGGGATTCGCTTTGATCCACCATCAACATTTTAGAAATATCCTGTGGATGCCGTGACAACTCGACACCGCACCATTGAGTCCTGAAGGATTCACATACAAAGACATAAGCAATCCATAAGAGTTTAATTACAACTCTATTTACATCATTATATGCTTGAATTAGTTTGTTCCAAAATATTTAATTTACAAAATTCTTCCACACATGTCACATGCTCCGCTTCATACCATGTCCTTGTTTATATCACCAACGCTACAGTTCCCGCACCCGAAATGTTTTTCCATGTAGGGCATTTCACGCCCAATGTAGTAAAATCCCACAGCAGGCTACTCCCACCTATGCACATGCAATGCTTACACTTAACAATTCACGATACCAAGCTATGATGTTGGTATCCGACATACAAGCCCAAAGTAATCGTCTACCTATGCTCTGATACCAAGCTGTGTCGGTATCAGATCCCATCAAGCCCTAGGTTATTGTATACCTATACTTTGATGCCAAACTCTACTATGAAATAAGGTAAAACTCATCCATGCATCATACACCGAGTCTTTACCAACTCTCACCACACAATGTAACGCCAATGTTCACCTTTGGCAATTCACTTATCGACAACAATTCCAAATAGAATGTGCAATTCTAGATTGGAATCCTACATGCCATGTTATGGAATGAGGTGAGACCCATCCATGCACCATACACCGAGTCTTTACCGACTCCCACCACATAATGCAATGCCAATGTGTGATCTAAATCCATGCCATGAAATGAAATTAAGACTCACTCATGTACCATGCCCCGAGTCTTTATCGACTTCCTCCACATAATGTGATCTCAATGTGTGAAAAAATCGTCATTGATGGATTACATCCAATGATTATTTTCAAAACAAAAGTCTTTTGTTTATAAACCAAACTCATTGATGTTACACCCTAAAACAACATTTCATATAAACCATGTTTTTTATAGACAAATAATTTTCGTGG
This sequence comes from Tetrastigma voinierianum, assembly GCA_016808115.1. Taxonomy (NCBI): domain Eukaryota; kingdom Viridiplantae; phylum Streptophyta; class Magnoliopsida; order Vitales; family Vitaceae; genus Tetrastigma; species Tetrastigma voinierianum. The sequence continues at coordinate 471,550 of JAEQBH010000326.1, forward strand.
CCTCACCATGCCTGCAGCGTCTTCTAACACTTTTGACATTCACCAGAGGGAGTGTCTCAACTAACTGGTCTTTTCACCCGAGGGGGTATCTAGCCCTTCTTTCTATTACCTGACACAAGTTTTTCACCATTTTATTCAACCATGTGACTCTGTTAGACTTCGTCCAACAATACCGAGCCCACCCAATCAATCACCAAACCTAGTGTTTATTTTCCAACCATGCACTCACACCCATGATATGCAATGTCCCTGTGCATAATGCAATGCGATGAGCCACTGCATGTCCATGTCATGCCTCATATCTAATGAATGCCATATGGACACCTAACTCATACATTAAACCATGTATCATGGATAACTATATTACGTGCATATAATTTCCCTCAAACAATCATTTCAATGTCAATACATAACACACATATCAAGTAATAACATCCTTCACCTTCAAGACCCATTATGGCATGTGTAATGCCCACAAAAAAGTCCGCACAACAGCTTGAAATCAAGCCATATACGGCCTCGAAATAGGCCCCAAACCCGGCCACAAACAGGTCATGACAGGCCTCAACCTTTGCCTAGGCGAACCTTTCTTTCGTCTAGGCGAGGTAGAACACAGCTTGAAAGTTGGCCTTGAGTTCGCTTAGGCGAAGCCCACCTTCGCCTAGGCTATAAAACTCATAAAATTAGTAATTTTCAGGGAAAATGGCAAAATAATAATAATAATTGTCATAATGGTTCAAGGAAGTCTAGAAAATTTCAGATCTCGATGACTAAACTGATCGCGCCATAAATTCGCTTTGTGAAATATGTGACCTAGAAAAAGTTAATTCAGACAATAATATTTTTACGATTTTTTGTAGCGATAATGTCAATGACTCCAGCATAAGATTTTTACGAAAATCTCGAAAGTCGGGAAATGGCTTGAGCTAAGTTCAGCTAAAATAAATTGAACTGAAAATAAATAAATTGTTACGAGGTAGAAACAAACCCGAATGAGTGATGGACACATGGCGCAATGTGAGTCATGTGTCCAAAATTTAAAAAAAAATGAAAAGAAAGAAAAAGAAAACAAATAAAAAAGGAAAAGAAATAAAGGAAGGGGAGGAGATACAGGAGAAAAGAGAGGGAGTGAGCGAAGAGAGAGAGAAAAGAAAAAAAAACATTGTCTGCTTCTCTCTAAGATTTACGGAGATCGGGCCGTGGGTTTTCGTCGGAGCAAGAAGTGTGTCTGTCCACGACCAGAGCTACGCTGGGTACCAAAATCTAGAGTTTCGCCAAACTCACAAGGTAGAGAATTTTTCTATTTTGAAGTTACTTTAAGTCAAAGATCGTCAATGACTTCAAATTTTAGAGTTATACCCTGGCCAATTTTGGACTGAGTGTAGGAATTTTCGTGATTGTTTTCGACAATCCGCTTAATTTTCAGATCATGGATGTCCCGCTGAATTTTCGAGACTATTTCTGAAAAGTCCGGACAAGATTTTGGGACTAAATATTGAAAATTTTGGAACTGTTCTCGCCCTTAACAGTCAATATTTGTCCATGACATGGTACTAATGCTGTATTTTGGTATCACAAAGAATTCTGTAGATTTAACTAAGGAACTCAAGAGGTGCCATGTTTTATATGGGTCCGGATTTAGCCATTTTGTAGGTTGCGGTATTGTCGAAAAAATAAATAATATGTTATTGCGGTGTAAAACTATATTAATATGTTTCATGATGTATTAACATGCAAATTAATTAATGAAAATTATATGTATGAAATATAATTATCCTGAATTTATAAATGTTACATGGTATTATGGTAGCATGAAATGGCATGATTGCACTTCATGCACCTGGCCACATCGCTGGCCGAGTCAAAGGTGGGTGCATTATGATCATATTCACTATTCTCAGAATGTGTGGTGAGCTCAAATGGGACCACGTCCAAAATCGAGACTCACTGGCCAGATAAAACACACAACATAAATCACGTGCTCGATCCTCCCCAAAGGGTGAAAGACCCAAATTTGTATGCGGTTAGACATGATCACCAACGGTGAAAGCCCGTAAAAATGTAGGAAGGCGCACGTCGATCCTGCGGTGTTGTAACACCCCAAAATATACCCTAGTCATTTTCGGCATGTTTATGGGTATTTTGTAGGTATAATTTAAATTTTTCGCAATTTAAATTCAAAACGTGAAAATTTCGAAAAACCCGGAAATAAGAAAGGGTAAATTTGTAATTTGTTGAAATGGGATATAAATGTCATAGGATTATAAGATTATATGCCAAAGTAGAATATGAATAACTAGTGGTACAAATAGAGGAGAGATGAAGGACCAAAGTGCAATAAAAGGAAACTTAAGTCAAATTAACGCATTTTTTATGACCAAACATGGCCTTATGAAATGAGACCAAATAAGACCAATTTTGGTCTCTCATTTTGGGATTTTTGGAAAGGAAAACGTGAAGGAGAGAGAGGAGAGAAGAAGAAGAAGAAGAGCAAGAGCAAAGGTATGGAAGCTATGATGATTTTGTATGGAAAGTACGGAACTAGGATTTTGTATGGATCACTATGTATTTGTGATTTTGAGTATGGAAAAGTATGATTTGTATGGGTTATATGGAAGTGTTTGTATGGAAATTATGTATGGAGACTACTTTTGTATGAACTCTTGGACCTTTGAGTATGGATATAAGTTTGTCCAATTTCTAAGGTTTAGTGAAGAATTCCTCCTAACCCTAGATGTCTTGAAAGTAGGGTTGGTAAAACCCTAAATTGCATAAGATGAGTAGAATCCTCCTTTCAGTAAAGGATTCTGTCATGATATCAGGATACATGTTGCGTTAGAATTTGACCTAACTTACAAGGCATTAAGTTGGGTTTGGAACAACCCTAATTCATCTCTATGTTTTTACCTTTGGTTAGTTAGAATCCCATTTGAGAGTTGTTTTTGGTTTAGTTTGGGATGGTTAGTTGGATTTCTGGAAAAAGGGCTGAAAATAGCAAAATCTAGGATTTTCGGGGGTCCTATGCTGCGGCGTAGTGACCCCACGCAGCGGTGAAGGTCCACGATGCGACGAAGGGTAGCCACCTTGAAGGCGTGACGAGGAGAAAGGGCCGGGTTTCGAGGGTTCGTCGCGGCGAGGCTGCGTTCCTCAACACATAAATTTATGTGTTTGTTTTGTTTTTGTTTTCTATTGCTCAGGGACTCGTCCCATTGAATGATGAAAGGGACCCTATAAGTATAAAAAGGGGTCCATACATGTTTTTAAGGTAAAGGAAACATAAAGATTATATCGTACCTTGTCGCCTCTGTAGAGCGAGTTCGATGATGGCAAACTAAATGCCTCTATGATAATATCCTAAGTTCCTGAACACATATAATTATAAGACTACCTAAGACCAGATATTGGATGACACGGCACTTCCCATTAGCATTGAGCTGACACGTTCTGATAGAATTAACCCCGGCACTCACCCCCGCTGCACTATGACATACATTGCATTAGGCGGGCAGTCTCTAATGATGCTTCGGCACTCTGCTTTTGTCTTTCACAGCACTTTAGTCTTGTCTGATGCCTTGAGTACTTATTGTGCTGTGTCCTACTCATTTTCTTATTGGTGGGTAATCAGCAGTTATATGATATAGTCTGAATAACGAATAAGATGAAAGTAAAGTACATTGTTCTGCTCTGAATGTACCTATGGGTACCTCTGTATAAGTATAAGTTTTGTAGTACCTACGGATACCTCTATATAAGTATAAGTTCTATAGTACCTACGAGTACCTCTGTACAAGCATAAGTTTGCTAAAAGTATAAGTATAAGCTCTGTAACTCCTACGGGAGATCTAAACAAGCATAAATTTTCTATAAGTACAAGTATGTTTGCTACAAGTACAAGTATGTATCCTACGGGAAAACTGAACAAGTATAAGTTTGCAACAAGTACAAGTAAGCGTATAAGTTTATTATATGAATTCATGATAAATTCTTATATCTGCTACTGTATATCTGTTACTGTTATATAATTATTATAAATGTATATAGGCATAAGACATATGTTTCCCAACTAAGGCGTAAAAAGCCTTGCAGGGGTTTCGTCCTTGTGAGTGCAAGGGCGTCGTGATCTTCACATACTCTTTGGGCCAACTTATGCGGCGAAACCCATCCACAGGTTAGCGCTACGATTAAGTAAATGTAAATGTACAATTTTGTATATATAAAAATGAGGTAGGATTGTATGTATATGACCTTTATAAACACCACTAAGGTGGTAGTTTTATTTTGTATCTTTCTATAAATGTTTACTGTCTGATTACCGGAACTTGGGCTCACTAATGTCTTAAAAAGCAAGTAAAGAGTCTCAGTACAGTCTCGCGCCTCCCTCGCTCACTTGGTAGGAGGACGGGGGAAGGGAAACGTGGCAGTGTATTCCCCGAAAAGAGCGTGGCCCATGAAAAACACACGGGATTCGATAAATTAAAATTGAAAGGTTGTCCAATGGTTTAAGTCATTGGGTGAAACACCAATTACTAGTTTTTCACACTTGGCGTTGCAGGTGTGAGAGAGTCGATCGGGACTCGGGTTGTGGGCATGAGGAGTCTCATCTCATGCATGACAAGGAACATTCCATATAGGATTGCATTAATTATATGGAATATGATTTGATGTTTTATGTATGTCATTGCATGTGCAGTGTTAGGCTATTAATATCCTTGAAAATTTTCTCTTTGTGGTCATTGCTCACCGATCGTGGGACCCCCCTTCAGTCTGGTGTCTACGGGTAAACAGCGCTCTCAGATAAGTCATGATTATAGAGGAGGCCGATGTGTGGCGCCAGTGTTGTAAAAAGTATTTTTTTACAAGAGTGCAATTGATTCTTTTGGGACTATTGTATAAGTAGTCAGGTATGTAATTATGGTAAAAGGACCGTGATCGGACTCTTACGGACTATAATTAAGAGTTTTATTTTCATATTTTAGATTTAAATGTGAATGAATGGATCCCGATAAAGGGATGTATATTAGGGATATGAATGAATGGACAGCAGTGAGTCAAATACTACTTTGTTGAGACTGAATGGGTATATTATATTGTTATACGGGTTGTATGTTAAGGTGAAACTCTGCAGACAATGAGACTTTGCTCAATTTTGTGAAAATATGGATCTAGATAAATGGGACCCACCTTGATTTAGTATTGGGTCACCGAAATCCACACAAAAATTAGCGGGTTGGCGGTTGTCAACGGGACCCTGGTTGGGGCGTCACGTGGTATCCAGAGCTCCCCAGGTAAGCGATTACACAGGGAGCTCGAATGTGGGTATCCACAAGTATAGTCTTGATGCTAGCTCGTCTCGGCTAGGTATCAAGAGTCTGGAAATACCACAATGCAGGGCGGATTACAGGGAGCTCGAATGCGGGTATCCCGCAGTATGGTCTTGATCTTGGCTGATCTCGGCTGGAGTATCAAGACTCTAGGTACCACAGTCAGAAGTGATGGGCATGGAGTCTAGATCGGCGTTGTTGTGTGTTCGTGTTTTATGCTTAACATGTTGTGTGATAAGTGTGGTGATTTATTGTGAATAATAATATACATGGTAGATTGTATGGAACGCTGGGTTAACGATAACCTTAGGGGTTCGAAAAATGAATAAGCATGATTCGTGGGAATGGTTATTTATTAGTGTTTGGTATTATGCACCACTAATGTGATAAATGAAAGAGAATCTCCGTGCTATCTTAACTTGTGTAGATGGAAGAGTCGAGGCGCGGACGTAAAAGGTCGTCCGCAGAGGCGATGTGGGCCACTTAGCTGGATTTTACGGTGGCTTTGTAAGCGGCCATTGGTGCTGCAGCTGCTGCCATTGCTCAGGCTAGTGCAGTTGGGAGTCAAGGGGGTCCAAGTAACCTCCAACAGTTTATAGCACATCATCCTCCAACATTTACAGGGGGAGGGGATCCAGTGGTAGCTGATCATTGGTTTCGACAGGTGGAGAGGATTTTAGAGGCTATGGAGATCACCTTTGATGCTACGAGAATTAGGCTAGCCACTTTTCGGCTAGATGGTGAGTCCCAGATATGGTGGGATTGAGTTAGAGTCTCGAGGGATCCTGAGACGATGACATGGGGAGAGTTCAAAGAGCTCTTCATGGGTAAGTTTTCCCGGCATACGCTGGTATGTCGCAGGCTCGGGAGTTCCTTGAGTTGAAGCAAGGAAATATGACTATGCTCAAGTACGTAGCCAAGTTCACTGAGTTGGCACATTTCGAGGATGACTATGTGGCAAAAAATATATGGCGAGTACGAAAGTCGAGGATGGCGAGTTGTCCATCGAGAGTAGGATGTGGTTCTCTATAAGACATGGACTATATGGTGGGACCGACTATGGCATAGAGAGAGATAGAGGATGCGTCGATATGAGGCTATGGAGTCTTAGTGAGAAAAGGAATGAGGATCAGCCTTCTTCTAGTTCAGGAAAGAGGTAGAAGACTTATGCTCCTCGAGTGTTTCAAGGACGTGGTCGCGGCTATCAAGGACGTGGCTGCGGCTATCGAGGCAGGCGAACTAGGGATTACCCGGCTGACGAGATGATATGTTATTTTACGCCGCTCGGCCCCCAGACATATGAGGCGGGTTGCCACCCCAGGGTCAAGGATCTCAGGGTATTAAGACGGCGTAGTCCCAATCATCAATGGGACAGGTGCGGACGTAGTTTGTTCCTTCTCACCCAGTGCGAGGCTAAGTGACGATGCTCCCAGTCTCGGGGTATTGCATAAGCGCCCAGCTTACTACGAGATAGGCAGGGCGAGGTATGGGTTGAGGTCGAGATAAGGTTCCACGGGCCGGGCATCGAGGTGCCCGGGGGTGTGTCCCTCGCCATCACACCGCAGGCCCGAGCCCGGTTGGTCGGTCGGTGTCGAGGGTATGTTTTTGTTATCTCGCCTATAGGCAAATATATTGTTTGATTCTGGTGCATCACATTATTTTATTGTTGCATCTAGTGTGGATGTTTTTAGGCTTAAGTGGAGACGGATGAGCCAGATTACATGCAGGTTCTCCCACAGGGCCCAGGGTGAGGATTGATCGGGAGTATGTCGGGATAATGAGTTATGAGATCTCGAGTTCCTCACGAGTGAATTGGCCGGGTGGCCGGACATATCAGATTTTGATGTCGTTCTTGGCGTGGATTGGTTGAAGCGTGAAACTACCCGGGTGAGTCATTTAATTGTGATATAATAGGAGGATTACGCCTACACGGCGGGACGGTATCGTGTGACTTTCGAGGAGAAGCATGATGCTTTTCCCGGACCGTGCGACTCAGGTAGAGTGGACAATTGTGGAGTTGGCTAGCAAGCCTTACCACCCCAGAAGGATGAGGAGACGGGATTTGGGGCCACCTCGAGGGCTGGTTGCGGTACGGGACCGTTTTTCGGGATGGTATCGAGATTTACCTCACAGCACGGGGGATGTGGACTTTGTCATTGGTGACCTGCACAGTCGTCTCCATTTCTATGACTTCTCATAGGATGGCCACTTGGGTTGAGTTAGCGTGAACTCGAGGTCAGTATGGAATTGTTGGACCAGGGTTTATTAGCGAGCACTTCACCATGGAGCGCTCGGTTTTGTTGCTAGAAGAAGAATGAGACTCTTGGCGTGCTTTGACTCTGGAGTAGTTGAATAGGGTTCACGATCAGAGGCTGGTATCCCTTACAAAGGATTGATGATTTGTTTGATCTGCGAGAGGACCCGAGAGTCTGCTCGAGATGAACCGCCTTGAAATTACCGTCGAGTTGAGGATTAGGAGAGTGATATCCCACAGATAGTGTTAGGGTAGCGATATGGGCATTTCGAGTTGACGGTGATGCCCTGGGTTGGCAGATGCGCCGCATTCATGGATCTCATGCATAAGGTATTCTAGCTTTTATTGGATCGAGTTTGTTGTGGTCTTTGTTGATGACATCTTAATCACACTCGTCAGGAGGAGCATGAGGATCATTGCGGATTGTTCTTCAGGCACTCAGGGACCATCAATTGTAATGTCAAGTTCGGTGGGTGCTTTGAGGTTTTGGCTTGCTAAGGTGAGATTCTTGGGACCGTCATGTCATTCAAGTGTGTCGAGTATACCACGAGAAGGTAGAACATTATGAGTTGGAAGAGGCCGGAAGTCGATCTTGAATCACGGAGTTTCTTGGGATTGAGCAATGTATTCTGAGGAGGTTTATTGAGAATTTCTCACGCTGCTTGACACCTAAGACTAGATTGACCGGAAGGGGAGTCGAGGATTTAGTGGGATGACACATTGTGAGAAGGCATTCCAATAGTTGAAAAGGAGGCTTACTTCAGCTCCTATTCTGATAGTCCCAAAACCGGGACAGAGGTACACGGTGTATTGTGATGCCTCTAGGGACGGACTGGGATGTGTCTTGATGCATTCCGGGACGGTTGTGGCTTATGGTTCTAGACAGCTAAATAACCATGAGCATAATTACCTTACACATGATTTGGAGTTGGTGACAATAGTCTTTGCTGTATGGTGAGCAGTTTGAGGTATTTTCAGACCACAAGAGTCTGAGGTATATCTTGTATGACGGGACCTCGACATGAGGCGTATGGACCGGATGGAGTATCACGGAGGATTATGACTTCACTTTTCATTACCATCTGGTAGGCAAATGTGATGGCTGATGCTCTCGGTCGAAAGTCATGAGATCTTGGGTGAGTATAGCTTCTCGGGAGTGGTAGATGCTCGTGCTTTGTGGAATGATTTGGAGCTCTGATGCGATGATTAGGCTCGGGGAGTGCTAGGGGTTTGGTAGGTTATGTCATCCTACTAAGCGAGGTGATTGAGTCCCGGGGACGGAATGCGAGAGAGATCGTCCATCGGGATCGAGTACTGTCAGTCACGGTGTGGCCAGAGGCTGGGCCATCCCACCTGGATGGTAGGTCTTTTTAGTATTGGGGATGGGTTGTGGTTCCCCAGCAGACCGATGGAGAGAGGAGATCCTCAGGGAGTTCCACTGCTCTCGTTTTGTTTTGCATCCAGGTGGCACGAAGATGTAGCAAGATCTTTGTCACCAATATTATTAGAGCGGGATGAAGCAATACATTGGATATTTTGTTCGACGGTGTCTCACATGTCAGCAAGTAAAGGCTAAGCATCAGAAGCCAACAGGGCTACTCCAGCCATTAAAGGTAGCTGAGTGGAAGTGGGAGCATGTTACGATGGATTTTGTGACCCACTTGCCCCAGAGGAGGCATGATACCGTATGGGTTATAATGGACCGACTCACTATGTCGGCACACTTTCTAGCGACGCAGATGACCTTCACACTAAAGGAATTTTGCCGGTTATATATTCGTGAGATTGTTCGGCTACATGGAGTGCCAGTCTTTATCATATCATATATGGATCAGATTTACGGCACACTTTTGGAAGAGTTTCCAAAAGGCCATGGGGACACAATTGACGATAAGCACAGCATTTCATCCTCAGACAGATGGTCGCGAAGGGACCATCACAGTTTTAGAGGACATCTTTGTGTGCATGTGTCTGGATCTTAAGGCTAATTTGGGAGAAGCGCACCCTTGAGTGGTCGCCTCTGACAACAGTTATCAAGTGTGTATACAAGTGGCACCCTATGAGGCCTTATATGGGAGGCCATGCCGATCCCCGATTTACTAGACAGAGGTGGGAGAGAGTTCCATCACTAGTCCGAGTCTGATTAGAGACACCTTTGAGAAGGTGAATTTGATTCGTAAGCACCTCCTTACGGCTCAGAGTAGACAAAAGAGCTACGCCGACAGACAACGTCGACCTTTAGAGTTTGAGGTGGGTGATCACGTCTTCTTGAAGGTGATGCCTAAGGGAGGAGTGGTTAGATTCGGCAAGCGAGGGAAGCTAGCGCCTAGGTATATTGGGCCCATCGAGGTACTCGAAAGGGTGGGCACAGTTACATATCGGTTGGCGTTACCACCGAGTTTATCAGGTGTCCATGAGGTGTTCCACGTCTCCATGCTCCGGAAGTATACTCCAAATCCAGCTCATGTAGTGGATTTGGGAGAGATTACTATTGATATTGATGGGACCTTCGAGGAGGGACCAGTGCGTATCTTGGGTAGCCAGGATCAAGTTTTGCGACGCAAGACCGTGCAGCTAGTTAAAGTGTTGTGGCAACACCGAGGAGTAGATGAGGCAACTTAGGAACGCAAGGACACGATGCAGGCCACCTATCATTTCCTATTTAAGGGTGAAGGTGCGTTGCATAATATTTGGAACTTGAATGACAATTGCATATGCATATGATTTGATGTGTATATGTGTGGGAATTTCGGGACAAAATTCTTTCAAGGGTGTCACAGCTTATGTGTGCTAGTATGCGTGAATTTCGAGAACGAAATTCTATTAAGGGGGAAAGAATGTAAAACCCGGGAAAATTAGTAATTTTCAGGAAAACTAGCAAAATAATAATAATAATAATAATAATAATAATAATAATAATTGCCATAATGGTTCAGAGAAGCCTAGAAAATTCTCCAGATCTCGGATGATGAAGCAGATTTGCTTGCCGTAAATTCGTCGCAAGATCACAGTGACCCATAAAGTTTTATCCTAGTCTGAGACAATCGAATATTTTTGCAATTTTACAGGTGATAAGTCTTGATGACTCGAGGGGATAAGATTTTTACGAAAATCTCGAAAGTCGGGAAATGACTTGAGTTAAGTTCAGTTAAAATAAATTGAACTGAAAATAAATAAATTGTTTTGAGGTAGAAACGGACCCAAATGATGATGGACACATGGCGCAATGTGAGCCATGTGTCCAAAATTTAAAAAAAAAGAAAAGAGAAGAAAAAGAAAAGAAATAAAAAAGGAAAAGAAATAAAGGAAGGGGAGGAGAGACGGGAGAACGGAGAGGGAGTGAGAGGAGAGAAAGGAAAAAAAAAGGTTTTTCGCTTCTCTCTAAGATCTACGGAGATCGGGCCGTGGGTTTTCATCAAAGCAAGAGGTAAAGTCGGTCCAAGTATCAAGAACTATGCGTGGATACCAAAATCTTGGAGTTTCGTCAAACTCCACGAGGTAGGGAATTTTCCTATTTTGGTTATTTCTAAACTAAAGGTCATTTAATGGCTTGGGGTTTTCTTAAAGGCCGTAAATTTCAGTCCAAATTTTTTGGGACTGAGTGTAGGAATTTTTAGGAATTTTCGAGACTATTTTCGGACAATCGTTTGAATTTTCGGTTGTTTTTCGGACCCGATGCGGACAAGATTTTGGGGCCCGAATATTGGAAATTTTTTGGAGTGGCTCTAGAGGCGGTGGCCCAGGTTGAGGTTTGGTTTTGATCAGGAACTTATGTCTTGGGGGTTTGTGGTGTGTTTTGTATCACATTAATTCGGTGACGAAGTAGTGAAAGGACAAGAAGGTGCCTTTGTTTTTATAAGGTTCGGGATTTGGGCCATTTTGTGTGTTGTGTATTGTTAGAAAAATAAATAATATGTTGTTGTGTGTAAAAATCATGTTAATATGTGTTTGCATGATGTATTAACATGGAAATTGTAATGAATGAAAATTATACGTAGGAAATATAATTATCCCAAATTTATAAATATTACATGTAGCATGACATAGCATGAAATGACATGATTGCATTTCATATGCGGTCATATCGCGTCGGGAGTTAGGTGTGGAGTGCATTAGTATTGATATTCACCATTAGCAGTGGATCATGTCCAGCTCATAAATGCGGACACATCATCGAGACTCACGGTTGTATAAAACAATAATAAATATAAATCACGTGTGTTTGGCGTATCAAGATGGGGTAGACCCCCCCGGTGAAAAACCTAAATTTGTATGCGGTTAGACATGATCACCGGTGATAAAAGCCTGTAAAAATGTCGGAAGGTGCGCGTCGATCCTATGGTGTGACCCCGAAAAAGACGTGGCCCATGAAAAACACACGGGCTTTGATAAATTAAAATTGGAGGGTTGTCCAATGGTTTAAGGCATTGATTGAAACACCGATATTTGAAGTTTTCATGTATGATGTTATTGTAGGTGTGAGGGTAGATGGGATGGGTTGTGAGAGCATGAGGAGTCTCATCTAAGTCGTGAAGCAAGCGATTATATAGGATGCATTAGTCTGTAAATAACAATTTGATCTTTATCATTTGCCATTACTCATCTTGCGTTTGAGCAGGCAGCCACAGCCAGAGAAAGTACTACTGTGGCGGAGTTCTTTCGCCAGTCGTGGGACCCCACAGGTCTGAGGTGTATAGGGAGGCGGGCGGCTTGACGAGTAGTGATTATGAGAAGTTGGTATTTATTATTGTCACTTTATATTACTTTTTGTATAAAAAGAATTGTAATTAAATTTTTGGGATTATTGTATAAATAGTCGGGTATGTAATTACTCATTGGGGTCGTGATTGAACTCTTACGGGTATGAATTAAAGCGTTTATTTTCATATTTTAGATTTAAATGTGAGATGAATGGATCCGATAAAGGGATGTATATTAAAGGGATATGGACCAGGATGGACCACATGGGGTTAATACTACTTATGTTGAGACCACTGGATGGGGTATGATTATCTGACCATACAAGTTGTATGTTGGGTAGAGCTCCCCGAACAAAGGAGACTCTGTCTGATTTTGTGAAAATATGGATCCTGATAAATGGGACACAATAGTGTGAATGCCCAGGAGTCACGAAATCCATAGGAATTAAGAGTTGATAGGTTGTCGTGGGACTGGTTTGAGGAGTCACATAGGATCCCTTCGCACAGCGAAGAAGCATTGAGTTTTAGTGTTTTGCGCCCCGAACAAACCCTTAACACATTCCACAATTTTAACCCAAAAATCAGTAAAAAGATGATGACTAAAACCAAAGTAGGAAGGATCTCTACCTCTTGAAGCGTAGCCTAACCGGTAGGAGGTCCCGAGAACCCCTCCTAAACCCAATAACTTCGATTTCCCCCAAATCTCCTCTTTTGGATCTTCATCGAAATCCTTCCTTTTTGGTACCCACACATAGCCCTCATCGAGTAAATGAACTTTTACTTTTAGCTCGTAGAGAGAAGTCTTGGTCTCTTTCTCCCCCCTCTTTCTCTCTCTCTCAGATAAGAACCAGGAAAATGGGATCCTTTTTCCCTCTTTGCCCCTCAACCCCTCACTTAAGGCTTAAGCGAGTGGCCCACATCATGCCACATGTCCCTGGGCCGAGTGGGATCTTTTTACTATCTTGAAGCAGATTTGTGACACCCGAAACCTAGGGTCTAGGTGTGACTTGTCAGCCATTATGAAATACTATGGGTATGCATATCCGATACACCATATCACATCCCATTCGCGGGGATCCATTCATGCATATATACTTTAGAAAAATATCTGAATCTATCAAGCGATTCATAAGAGTTTGAGTTCTGAAGAAACTCTTATATCTGAAAATATTACATTAAAATCTAGTTTTTTTTTAAGGTTTCTCAAAGCCCGATTGGCTTTTTCTTGGCGCTTTCGCGGTCTCGGATGAGGGTCATCCTTTGTACATGTCCCTACGCGCTTTGAAGGGGTCCCACGACGGGGTGGCTTGATGTCTAGTAAGGATAACTCCTACAAGGGCTATTTCCCACCTAAGTGCACATACAATGTCATGTTCACACAATAATACACACATCAACATTCCAATGAAGAACATGTCACTTCTACATGGAATCCTACATGCTATGAAATGAGATGAGACTCATGCATGCATGTCTGATCCTCAGGAAACCCTCACGCATAACGCCCTAAGCCCATGTGTGAAAAGCGAGTCGATACGGATGACATCGATGATCATTTTCAAAACCCGATTTCATTAATTTATAGAAACTAGCTTTTGGATGATACATTACAATGATCATTTATATTTCAAAATCCCATGCGCTTTTTTTGTGGAGTAGAGAGGATTTTGGTATCTGCCGCGAGACTCCCCAAACCCAGACACTTTTACGACCTTTCACTACAGGGGACTATGTCTAGCCATAATTAGCGGGTTTTTCACCCAGAGAGGATCTATCCTTACTTTGCTTTGATATCGCCGCATGTTTTCCGTTTCATGCAGCCGTGCGACTACGTTGGACGTTGTCCCATTCTTGAGCCCACCCAATCAAACACCCAAGCGGTGTGATTACCAGTAGCAATCGATGTTTCCCATGCATATCTGATATGAAATGCTGCTTGCTGTTATCTCATGTTACATGTATAATAAACACTACATAGAACAATTTATAACTCGTACTTTATGCCAAGTACCATGGATAATTATATCAAAAGCATATAATTCACATTCATTCATGCTAGTATATATAACACCAATATATCAACAAATTTACAACACATTCAGTATGTTATAAAATTTCCATCAATAACACACAAAAATAGTCCATAACTAGTAGATTTCTTGGCTAATAAGTCAGTAATCTGTGGAAATGTCGGACTCGGTCAAAATTTTAAGCTTTTATTATATATATATATATATATATATATATAACATTCAAGGCTAATATTCGCGGCTATGGTCGATCATGAAAGCAGTCCTCGAAACTCGGCCCAGCGTAAGTGAAAAACGAGTCCACGTCCGAAACTGAGTCCATTGGTTGGGGCTACTTGAATCACCTGACCATTACGACCCTTAGATTAAGGAAGCCCCAGTGGCAGGAAGAAACCACCTCTTGTTTTAGTACTACTAGTAGCTCTCGTCGAGTAGACCCGACTTTAATTCTCGGTGCGACTTAGGGTGAAACAGGAATCGGATACTTTCCCTTTCTTTCTTTTTCCTCGAGCGCGGATTTTCCCTCCTCTCTTTTGTTTCATACTTCTTTTCTTTCTTATTTTCTTTTCTTTTTATAGATTTTTAACTTCTTTTACTCCTTTGCTTCGTTTCTTTAACGCCACAGAATTCTTTCTTCTCTCATCATCTATTCCTTGGTTTGATCCCAGAAAAAAGGAAACTTCTTCTCACTTTCCTCACATTTTGACTACATTGCCATATGTCATGTGTCGCGTGGACCACGTACCTTCAGGTGTAAATGCCAGCATGGCTCTCATGTCATGTGCCTCCTCCTAAGCTTGCCCAGTGGCATCCATATGATAATGTCATGTGGCGCCCAGCTATGTGTCGTCGGCAACAATCATTGAAATACGTGAAATTCGGTATAAGGGCTCCCAGCGAGGGTCATTTGGGTAGCCTTCGTTGTGAGGCAAATTCAATGATGAAATTAGTTTAAATAGATTCGAATCTGAAAATTTCGGGTTTTTCAACTTTATCTTATATAATGATACCATTTGTTATTTTGAAAAATGCATTTTTCCCGAGTTTTACATATTTATTTCGTCTCAGTTCAAGTTCAAATTATTTTAAATAAACTTTACTTAAATTATTTCCCAAAATCTCGTTTTTGGGCTTTCTGCAGAGCGCCTTTAGTCGAATTCGTAATAAATCCCGGTTGTCTTCAGATTAATAAAATTTATGCGGAGTAGCCCAGATTTGCGAAAAATGCAGCGGTGGTCGTTTCATCATCCGATATCTAGAAATTTTCAGGTTTGCAACTTGTACCGTATTGGCAATTTACAGTTTTGTCCTTTTTCAAAAAATTTCAAATTTTTTTCGGGTTTTACACTTTCTGAAAATAGTTGCAACGATAGTTTAAAAAAAATTAAACCATCCATCATGTGTGATTCTATGTTTCCATGAGGAATTTGATTTCAATGGGACATCCAAAGGCACCCTCAACCAATTATCTATCATAAGCCTTAAATCTCCTATGAGTTTTATGTTTTTATTCATGAATGAGTTATTTTTTAGAATTTTATTAAATTCTAATTTTGTTGCATTACTTTTAAATGTTTTGATATGATAATTTTATTTCAATTTCGAGTGTTTGGGCTAGCACATTTCGATATATAGTTTCCTTATTATTTTGTGAACATGGAGTTTGGCGTGTAACAAAAGAAAAAAAAAAGAGTTTTGATAAACATGATATAAACTTCATGATACTTGTTGTCTAAAAAAAATCGTCATGATACTTGTTGTCAAAAAAAAAAAAAAATCATGCTATTTTATGGGGGAAAAAAAAAGACCAAAACAAAGAAGAAGGAAAAAAATGATGTTAAGCAATTAGAGTGTCAACTAAGGAGAATGACTATTTAAAAAACCCATTAGTTATAATATCTTATGATATATTTTGTTATTGGATGAATTATCTAAAAATATTATTGTTAAGTAAAAACGATCTGCTATAAAAAAATTAAAATGATGATATCCTAAAACAAATATATCATATCCTATCTAGACAAAGCAAACATCCCTTAATTAATATTTTTAAATTAAAAATTATCTCTACCTGAAAATGATCTCCCACAATCATCCTACTATTGTTTTTATTAATTAGAACCAAGCAATAGCTGATATGCCTTTTAAACTTATGAATAATTACTTTTATATCCATTTTAACATATTTCTTTCATATTTATCTTAAAAGGAAAAATAATAGTATAATAAAATTGTTATTTTTTACATTATTTATTATTTTAATATCAATATCTCTTTCAATCACAATTACGATAGACATGATGCTCTAGACACTAGCTCCCAACTTGATGTAAGAGAATGATGATTCCAAAAAGATTAATCACGATTTTTATTATAATAAAATTAACATAATGTTTTTCAAAATAATAGTATAATAAAATTTTTATTTTTTTGATTATTATCATTTTAATATCAATATCTCTTTTTATTATCACTCATCTTAATTTTAGAAACATAAATGTAAAAGAAAATCATTATTTATCTTTGTTGTAAAATAATTTCAAGTCTTTATGTATTTCTTGAAATTATTTATCTTTATTAAAGTTAATTTTTTTTGCATTACTAGATAATTTTGGAAGAAAAGTATCATAATTAATTTATTTCCTAATCATTTATATTTAATAGGAGACTTATTTTCTTTTCTTTAGAAGTTTATTTTCACTTTATATACATATATATATATATATATATAAAAGGTTATAATCATCTTAAATATAGTTAACGGTGGCAAAATATTGATCTTAATGCTAAATCAGAAATAATAACATCTCAACATTTGGGATGAAATGGGAAAGTTTGAAACTTTTTATGGTTAAGAATTAAATGAGATAATGCACAATCAAAGCTTTTGGAATTTAATATACATCACTTAATATATATTTGAATTTTGATTTTAAGCTTTTGGAAAAATAAAATTATTAATCAAAGCACAAGTTAGGGGTGATTAGTTGGGCGATGGTTACTCATCCCAATCAAGCTCTTATGGGTCTTTGGTAAAGGACTATGTCAGCTCTTGATAGTGATTCAGCTGTCGCTCAAATTGAGAAAAAAGTTGCTCATCGTAGACTTTTAAAGCCTTTCTGTAAAATATTCAAAATTGTTTTAACTAGCATGATCCAGCTCTATTTTTTATCGATGAATGACATCCTATGGTTTTTTCATTATGGTTTTGCTTTGTTTTGATTTTTTTTTTCCCGGGCATGCACATAAAACAATAATAAACAATTCGATATGATGGAAGAAGATAAAACCAAATTATCTATTAAAAATGAATAATATTTTTTTTTAAGTAAAAATATTCTTGTATCAACTTTTAATTCCCATTCCATCTCAAATTATAATTTACGTCAGCAGAAACAAAGAAGAAGAATATCAAAAAAGTATATTTTTTTAAAATATTAGTCTTTACATAAAAATAACTATTTAAATAGAATATTTGAAGTAAAATCGTTTATGAATTTTAAATTTACTTGACACTATTTTGCTCTAATTTTTTTATGAACCTAAAAGACCTTATCCATATTTTTTAGAATTAAAGATTATCTATTTTAAAAATTGAATAATTAAAGATTTAAAAAGAAAACATGTAACTTAATAATTTTTTTAAGTAAAAAGTTCTTTTAACACCTTTTTCATTCCTTTTTTTTTTTTTATCTCAAAGTAATTTTAAATAAATAAAAGATCAATACTTCAAATAACAATATATATATATATATATATATATATATATATATATATATATATATATATATATATATATATATATATATATATATATATATATATATATATATATATATTCTTATATTTACCTTTAGGAATTCAATTATTCTTCAAAGTTATATTTTAGGATAATATTTTTTTCTTCATTTATGGTTATAATTTTTATAATTTCATATTCTGGAAATTTCTTTGTATTCTTTTTTTTATATATGTGCATTATTTTTATATATCTCTATAATGTTTGGTAAATTAACCTTCAACCAGCTACTTCTTATCAACTACTTTACCAAGCTTTTGAATTTATTGTTTTGTTTCTTTCATATTCTATTTTCAATTGATATGAGATAATGCATGTTGAGAATTTTTTATTATTTTTTTATTTTAATGTAGTTGCGTCATTGTGGGTTACTAGAATTTTCTCACAAATTTATTTTAATTTCATAATTTAATTACTGTTTTAAAAATTGTTTAAAAAAAATATGTAGATAATTTTTGAAAATAAAATATTAAATAATATATTTGGGAGGGTGAAATATTTTTAATTATTAAAAAGTATCTGTTTTTCTATTTACTCATAATTTATTTATTTATGCATATTAAACTCTACGGCCATATGGTTTTCAAAAAATAAAAAATAAATCATATTTTTTTAAATTAAAATAAATTGATAAAGTTAAAAGAAATTAACAAGGAAAGTGCATGAGAAAATTATATTATCATTATTTTTTAGCATATATGATTCATTTAATCTTCTCATGTTTAACAATTTTTTTAAAGTATAAAGTATAAGTATTATTTTTTTGGTCAAAATACCTAGATTAATTTTCATTCAAGCTGGGATGGCGTAAAGTGTTAAAGGCTCTACCATGGCGTAGTTGTATTTAATTGAGCAGCAAATTCTGGAATTAAGTTAGGAGAGGAATTCTAATCATGATAATAACCATCTCACTTATATATTCGATGATAAGTATATATATATATATATATATATATATATATATATATATATATAATTTCTTTATATTTAACACCATATTTTCATTACTATTGAAAAAAAAAATTAAAAATGGGCAGAAATTCCAATTTAAGTGAGAATCGTAATTTCGGTTATAAAGTGTAATTTCGGTTAAAATCAAATTTATTCTGCGGATCTTGGATGACCAGCGGATTTCAGTTGGAATAAATCTGCGAAATCCCCAAGCTAGCCTTTGTCGAATTTCATCGGGTGAGACAGTCGGAGTTGGCACGTTTTTCGAGGCATCGCATTTTGGGTGTCGTAAAACGATATTCGATGTGATAAAAGTCACAAATAACACGTACTCATGTGCCATAAGTGGCATGAGTATAGAAAGGAAGAAAATGGACGACCGAGATAGTACCGAATGTCAAAACTGGGAAAAGAAGGACATAAATGTCATTTTTGGAATTGTTTAAGTTAGAAAAAGACAAACAATGAATAGTGTTTGTCTTCTAGTCTAAAAGGGGAGCTGACGTGAAAGGGGAGAGAAAATGCACGATTGGCTAGAAAATGAGTTTTAGAGAGAGAACATCGACTTCTCCTCACAGAAATATTAAGGCGATAGATCGGTCGAAGTCTTCCGGAGCAAGAAGGAGAGCACGCTTTACGCGGAGAGGTCTACACGTGGACTCACAGGTTTTGAGGTTTCAGACTCAGGAGGTGGGGGTTTCTCCACCTTGGGTTTATTCTTTATTTAAGTACTTTGTTAATGTTTGAGTTGAATGAGGCCATGAGGGCGTTGATCGATCCCACGAATCTTAGGACCAAATTATTTATAATTTTAAAACCCAAATGAATTAAGGCCATATTTGTCCACGGCTGAATTAGGTTGTTAATTGTGCATTTATGTGTTAATGCATGCTTTGATGTGTATGGCAGGAAATGGCGTGAATTGGGTTCACAAAGGTGAGCCAGATGATTAAATGGACTAGCAGGGATAGTAGCAAGGGTTTCACTATTCTGAGAATAGTATTCACAAAATAATTTTGTGAAATAATGTATTTAGTTGAGTAATTCAAATCAGGTTGCTCGTGTTTTGATCATTAGCCCACGTGAGTAATTTTGATGTATGGAAATGTGAAATTACATAACATGTTTGTGTGATTTGCATTAATAATGATATATGCATGATTATATATTTCTAGCATTATTGTTATTGAGCCCCGAAATGGAATTGGCATCATGCATTATATCTTGTTCAGAGGCGCGCAGGGCGATAGGAGTGAGTGCATGAGGTGATTTGTGAGAAAATGGTTTCGGAGGGTTGTCTAAAAATAATAATGATCGGAGGGTAGTCCATATAAAAAGAAAAATATATCAATCGTCGGAGTCGGCCCAATTGATATACATCGGAGGGTAGTCCACACATAATATCAATCGTCGAAGTCGGCCCAATTGATATATATATCGGAGGGTTGTGATAAAAACTAGGTTCTCATGGCAAAAGCAGGCGGGTGTGAGGGAGTGGGAGACAGGGATATGAGATGATGATTAAACATTCAAGTAGGATCATGCAGCGAATGTGTGTTTATTACAGGCATTACATACCAAGCCGGTGGAGAGTAGCCCACTTAGGGTGATTCCACTACTGAGCATTAGTTCACCCTGTCGAAGGATACTATTTTATAGGTACAGGGAGCGTGCGAGGAGACGGTTCATCATAGAGGCCGTTTAGAAGAAAGCCGGAATGTGGCTTTGATGGTTTTGCATGTATTAGAATGTTTTTCATTTTAATATATGTGTTGTATAAGAGTAGATCATTAACTCTTGTAATTATGATATATAGTTGGGATGTTTTATGAGTATTGGTTATAAGCCTAAGTGGCCGTTTTACTCATGTGATGGATTATATTGGATGGTTGGGATATATGTGGTGAGTATAATGCAGGGGCCCAAGAGGTCATTTTTACTCGGTATAATTGTATATGAGACCCTGTGTGGTCATTGTATATTAGGACGGAGTTATATACAGGGTGTTGTATTTGAGTAGAGCTCCCAGGTACAAAAGAGGCTCTTGGAATTTTAAATGAGTGGCATCGGGTAACCCGACATCCACTAGTATTCTGTGGGTTAACGGGTAGTTAACGGACCCCCGGGAATTGGGGCGTCACAAAAAATGATATCCTAAAATATGTATACCATATCCTATATACTTTAAGAAATGTTTTTAAATTAAAAATTATCTCCATCTACAAATGATCTCCCACAATTATCCTACCATGTTTTTTTACTAAATAGAACCAAGTAATAACTAATACGTAATTATTTCTCATTTTTAATATCAATATCTCTTTTTATTATCATTTATCTTAATTTTAGAAACAAAATCATTACTTAATTATTTTAAAATAATAAATCTTTAATTATTTCTTGAACTTATTTATTTTTATTAACAATAAATATTTTGTATTACTAGCTAATTTTTCAAGAAAAGCATAAGAAATATTTTGTAATCATTTTATATTTTAAAAGAAAAAAAAGATATATAAATATATGTTCATCATGCCTAGTTCAAATGATAGAGCTCTAAACATTTAAATAGGCAAGGGCATAGAGACAGGGGGGGTCCCGGGTTCGAGTTCAGTGGGAACAGTTTACTATATTGTAATTAAAGTATTTGGTTGTCCAAAAAATATATATATAAATTACAAAATGAATAAAACTAATATTACAGGGTTTTTTTTGCTTTCATTTTTTTCCATTTTATATATCTTTCTATACAAATAATATATATTAAAATGCATGTAATATACTTATTAAAAAAAACCATGTTAGATTTCCTTGAAATTATATTAATAGATTATTATAATAATATTTATAGATTATTTTTTTCATTTTTAACCATATAGAGTGTCCTTAATAGCATCATATATTATCACAATAAATCAAGAACAATACAAAAAGATTTTGATATTGAGACAAATTGATCTCAATATTATTTGTAATAAGATACATAAGTAATTGACTAAAAACTCAAATTCTTAGTACAAAAGAAATTAACAATATGTTTAAATCAAATTTAGCAAATGTTATAAGGATTAAGATACTATTTATTTTTTAGCCCAAGAAAATTTGTTTTAAAATTTTACCTGTGTTTAAGTGTAAATCTATTTATATTTCATCTCATTCATTATTTTTTCAATTTGGTTTTATGTCTAATTCAAAATGTAATTTTTATGTCTAACTCACTTTTAGGCATCTCAGTGACGATGAAAGTTAAGAGCTGCGAGGCCGATTCGAGGCGAGCTATAGGCTTAAAAATTGTGGATCAACGGCGGTAGGGCAATTTCAATTTTTAAGGCCGTGGCGGCCGCGAGAGCTTTTATGCTAAACAGACTCGTCGGGCCTGTAGACCCCGTAGGGCCCCCTCCTCTCCCCTCCCCTCCCCCTCCCTTTCCTAACGCCCCGACGGTCATATGGCCAGTTGGTACCTGACCCACTCCTCTCCCCTCCCATTCCCTTGCAGCAGTCATATGGTAGATTGCTTTCCTCTAATTTATTTTATTTTTCTTTCGTTTTTACCATAAATCTGCTTAAAATTATCTTAATTTTCATCGACTATCTCTTAATTTTTCATACTCTCTCCAAATTCACTTCTTTTTCACAATTTGCTCTCATATTCTTTAATACTTCATTTTCTTCCATTGTTCTTCATATTACATAGTATTATTGGTGGTACAAATCAAGCATTGGTGACTCGATAGTTCGGATTACAAGAATTTCGGCCGATCTTCGATTGAGTAATATTTCTCCACCTCTATTTTCTTATTTGTTTCATTTTATTTTGATTCACATTATTTTATTTTTTTTTTTTTAGTATAATATTTTATTAATAATTTTAATATGGATAATTGCATGTGCACATCTTCTTACAATCCCGTATTATGCATCGATTAAGCGAAACTTAGTTCAAATATATGGAATTTTTTTGATAGAATAGAAATAATTTTAGAAAATAATAAAAAAGAAATAAAAGCAAAATGTAAAATTTGTAGCAAACTTCTTAGTGGTGGATCAAATTCAGGCACAAGTCATTTAAAAAGACACAATGAACAATGTAAAATTAAGAATAATGTAGATATTAGAAATTATATGCAATTAGGTAAAGATGAATGTGGAAATTTAAAAAACATTTTCTTTATGATGAGTGCGCGTCGTAAAGGAATGGTTGATTAATAGAAGTGAACAACCTTTTAATATATGATGGAAGCTGATGATTATTCAGAAACAATTCAAACATTGATTAATCCTCAATTCAAAGGTTGGTCCGGAAATATTGTTAAAAGAGATATTATGAAAAAATTTCAAACAGAACGAGAAAATTTAAAACAATATTTTGCAAATTTTGAAGGAAAAATTTGTTTAACATCTGATATTTGGGCTAAATGCTTTTGTCGTAGAGGTTTTTATGTATTACTGCTCATTATATAGATAGTGAATGGATGTTAAATAAAAGAATAATTTCATTTAAAACAATAAATACTCCACATAATGGTACAAATATATCAACTTTAATAAATGATGAAATTATAGATTTGGGTATTCATATTATAAATATTTAATAACTGTTAGATAATGCTTCAAATAATAATGTAGCAATACAAAAGATTAAAAGATTTTGTAAATAAGCAAAACGATGATCATGCAAAATTATTTAGCGTACGTTGTTGTGCGCATATTTTTAAATTTGATTGTAAGATGGATTAAAACAAGTTGATAGCACATTAAAAAAATTAGAGACATTGCATATAATATTAATTGTTCCAAACAAAACATGAATTATTTTTGATTATTTGCAAAATTGCAAATATGAAAAAGAAAAAATATAAGTTTAGACATACCAACTAGATAGAAATTCTACTTATAAGCTTTTACAAAATATTACAAAATATAAAAAAATAGTACAATTATCACAAATGCAATTATCTAAGAATAATAATAAACAAATGTAGATGTTGATGTATTAAATGATTATGATTGGCACATTGCGGACGCCTACGAGATCTTTTGGGGGTACGATGCTGACAAATATTTTTTTGTAGTGTGTATTATCCAGCTTCACACATCGGGTCATTATGCAAATAGCTAGTATTTATATGGTACTTAAAAAATTATTTAAGTTATGGGATTTTTAATGATACAATTTTTTGCAATGATAGAAAAAATTAAAATATTAAGGAGAGAAATACCTTTAATTTATTATATTGGTTTAATTGGACCTAGATTAAAATTTGATGCTTTGATGAATGGTTGCCAATTATTTACAATGAAGATCAAATAAAAATTGAAGAATTAAAAATGAAATAAATTAGTTTATTATATATTTTATATAATATTTATAAAAAGAAAAATATGGTAATGATATTAGTTTGATAAAATCGTAAATCGCGATGAGGCTCCTCAAATGCTTTTATAAAGCCCTTTAGAAATGTTGAAAGTATAAAAAAGCAACTAGTTCTCCCGAATAATACAGCCAGATATAGATAGATATACCGGTGAGAAAGCAATTAGTGAAGATAATGAAAATTTTGATATTTATTTTAGAATGGTGGAAAAAACAACAAATTAAATACCAGGTGTTATCTATTGTGCCGCGTGATGTATTAGCAGTGCACAATGATCTGATCGCGCATCGAAAGATTGCTTTTAGTGGGGTGGAAGAGTGGTTAGCAAAGAAGTGTAATTTATTAAAGCAGCGGTCGAAGCGATAGTATGTTTAAAGGTGGAGTTTGCGAGACAAGAGATTTATGATCATGTTGAAGCTAGACTAGTGGCTGATAGGAAGGGAACTTAAAATATCGAGACATGAATGGATCGAATGGTCCGTCCTTTGGAAAATAATGATTAAAATATTTTTATTGGAAATGTATATTGTATTTTTATTTTCTTATGGTTGAAAGTCTAGAAATGATTGACAAATAAGTAGGTGTCGACCCTAGTTAGGATATCTTATTTTGTAGTGATGTAAGCTTTTCAATTTTCATTACATTTCTAAATGTAATTATATTTGATTAATAAAATTTTAAATGATGTATTTTTATTTTTGAATTGTTTTTAAAAACACTTTTTATTTAACTTTTGAATACGATTTAAATAAAGCCTAAATGGAGGGGTTGGGCTTTTGGGGCGGGCTTTTAAGTGGGCTTTTAGATGGGCTGCAGGGCAGGGCGGCACTAGCGGGGCACAGGCGGGGGCACAATCGGAGGACTTTTAAGGCGGGCCCTACGGGGTAAGAACTTTTAGTAGTATCTGGGTGAACTACGCGGCCTCTGGGCGGACCCAGGCGGGCACAAAGCCATGATTCGGGCCAGCCGTTGGGCGTAGAGCTGAGAAATGAAGCCGCGACCTGGCTCAGCCAGCTGCGGGCCCAGACTTTCGGGCCAGTAGGGTTAAAGCAGTCGGGTGACGAGGCTAAGCGGACTGCCTCGGGCCCCGGACCTTTGGGATGCCTACTCGGCTTTTTTTAAGTTGATAACTTTTTAATATAATGTAATAATTGCCTTATTTGAGACTCAGGCTCTCCTCCTCTTATGTCGACTATTTTAACATTGGCCTTTCCCCAATCAGGCGAGCTAGGCATGAATTGTCACTCACTTATAATTCACCTTTTAATATTGTCTCCCGTACTTCACATGGACACTTACTAGTAATATTAAATGAGAGAGTATATTTTTTAATAGTTAAGAATAAAGATAAGGATATAATTTTAAGAGTTTGCTAAAAAAAAAATATAATTATTTGTTACTTAGTCGAACATTGAAATAGGATAAGGATATAATTTTAAGAGTTTGCTAAAAAAATGATATAATTTATTTTAATTAACTGCCCAAATATTGAAATAAAATATATCATTATTTACTTTTTTTACTAGTATATATCACTAACTATGACTATATAAAAGATCCAATTGGATATGACTATATTATGCATATCATTTCCTATATATGAAAGATAAATTTGTAGTAACTATGACTATATAAACGATCCAAATGGATATGACTATATTAAGCATATCATTTCCTATATATGAAAGATAAATTTATAGGTTTCCAATTAAAATGTTATCTTATTATGGGCATATCATATCCTTTATATCCTTTAAACAATACATAACTATTGATTTTTTTTCTTTTAATGATAAAATATCTTGTAGTTTCACTTATAAATATTTGTGTGATGGAAAATGTCTTCTTGCTCAAATCTTCTGGCTGACATCATACTCACCCGATCAATATATAGATATGGAGAATGCCTTCAACTAAATTTGTTTTCTTGGCTTCGCTTTTGGTCATCCTTTCATGTTAGTTTCTTTCTTTCCCCTATATTAATGTTTATTTGATTGTTTTACCTTATATTTGTGTATATAATATATATGTGATGATGTAAGACCCGAGAAAATCCAAATTTCTCAAAAAGGGTAAAAATCGTAATTTCGATCAAAAATCCGAAATTTATTCTCTGGATCTCGGATGAAGAAATAGATTTCACCGTTGGAATCGTCTCGCGAAATCTAGCCATCACGTCGAATTTCGTCAATTCCGGCGTGAAGGCCGATTAGGGGTTGAAACGGAGAGATGATGGAAGAGGGATGGGCGAGATAATTGCGAATGTTGAGAAAATCCAAAGGAACACAGGGACATAATGGGCATTTGAAAGTTTAAGAGTGGGAAAAAAGGCCGAAATACCCAATAGTGTTTGTCTCTTACGAATGGGAAAAAGGAGAAAACGTGAAAGGGGAGATGGGATTTATAGTGGCAGATTTTCACATTTTAGAGAGAAGAGATCTCCTTATACTCTAGATTTTCGGGAGAGATCAGGCCAGTCGAGTCGTCGGAATGAAGGAAAGCTGCTCTACGCATCGAGGCTTACGCGTGGGTTTCGATTTTGGGAGTTTTTGACAAACTCCGTGATGTAAGGGATTTATCCTACTTGGGTTTTACACTTTATTTAAGTGTTTTATAATGTTTCGGTTACGTGAGGCGTGAGGAGCCGACTGATCGGTCCCCAGAAAACATGGGGCTTAGGAGTTAGCATGGGAATTTTGGGACTCATATGGACTATCATTAACTTGTTGACTGATTTGGGCTGTTGTGTTAAAATTATGCATTAAATTGTATTGTGGTGTGTATGAGATGGGAAAGCGGCAATGGAATAAATTAGGCGCCAATGGGCGACCTTCTTTGGGACCTAGGGCTGATAAAATCGATCTGGGTTGTGTGAATTGGACAAAAAAAATCATCCATGTGTTGTGTGCTTGAATTGTTGAAATGAATGGCTTGAGTTGTGTGGAAATAGATAGGTTAATACATAATTTTAATGTGTTAACATAATGACATAATTATATAAAATATAATTGTGTTTGTAGAAGCCGATGGAATGATTTTAATATGTTAATGCATAAGCTTGATGTGTTAACTTGATGTCACAATTATATGGAATATAATTGTGGGTGTAGACCATTGGAAATGGAATAGTGATTAGCTCAAGTGAGCAAATTTGGGAGTTGGTTGATATTGTTGAATTACATGTGTGATTCTAAATTTGATAATATATGCATATTGATATATTGGTTGAAAATGATTGAAATGGCATAATGCATTTCATATGCAACTAGGGTAACCTAGAAATTAGGCGAGTGCGTAGCGTGAATTGAAAGAAAAAGCGAAAGCGTTTTTGAAAGAATTTCACGTGATGGTTTTCGGAGAATGGGGTTGGGAGACGGTCAGTGGTCATTTCGGATGAGGACCATGACTATTTCGGAAGGTTCTCGACCATTTCCCTCGGAGGAGAGTAGTCCCATATTTTCACAGATACTTCGGTAGTATAGTTCAACAGCCAAGAATTGTTTTGAAAAATATGGCTTTCTCATACGTGGCTTAAGCGAGTGTGAGAGTCGAGTGAGGACTCGGGATGTGGGTTGGTCATTTAGACATTCAAGTAGGATCGCGGGTGCTTCAATGTGTGTTTACTTTGGAGCATTGCGTATCTTGACTTGGAGTAACCACTTAGGGTGATTCCATTACTGAGCATTAGCTCACCTTGTCGAGGAAATTATATTATTTCAAGTACAGGGAGCGCACGAGGAGACGACTCATCATAGAGGCCGCTTTAAAAGAAAGCCGGATTGTGGCTTTGTTATCATGATGTATTACATGTATTAGAATTCTAGAATTTTAATATGTGTTGTATAAGAGTATTTTCCTAACTCTTGAAACTATTGTATATAGTTGGGATATATTGGTTGAGTGATGATGCAGGGGCCCAAGTGGCCATTATTTACTCTCATTTGGACCACTAATAGCCAATTAGTTGGATGTGTTGGGACCAGGTTGTATGCTTAAGGGTAGAGCTCATTACAAAGGAGACTTTGCCGATTTTAAGTGATAGATATCGGGTCACGGAGGCATTCACGCGGCGTTTTTGTGAGTTGACGGGTAGTCAACGGACCCCCGGGATTTGGGGCGTCATAGATGAAATTAAACACATGGTGATATGTTTTCCAATTGAAGGTGAAGCAAGGGGGGAGTAATTATATTTCATTGTCCAGAGGATTGTCTTTGTTGCCCAATTTGCCTTCCTTGTCTATGCATCAATAATCAGTACTGTTATTGTGAAGCTAAGAAGCCCACATTTGAAGCCATTATCTCACAACAAGGAAACTAGCTCAACAGTTTATTTGCATTATATATCATATTGATGAGCATATGAGACGTGTGATCAATAATAAAAATATTGATATTGAATAAAAGATGATGATTACTTTTTCAATTTTGTTCATCTTCTTTCTTTAATTGGAAAAAAATGAAACTATTATGCTTTGATTTCTTAAACTATTAATTCATTCTTTCTCCTCCTCCCCATGGGGTGGTTTGTTAATAGTCAAGGCAAGAACTTTAGATGATATTAGAATAAGTGAATTTTTAAAATTAATTTGTTTCAATTCTCATAAGCTTAATCAATAATCTAATTGAGTAGAAGCTTTCAATAATTAACTATGTCCATTGATGGAAATAACTATCTTAGTAGAAGCTACAAAATAATTTCTTTATTTATTTTGTATTGCAATGTGAGAGAGTTATGAATACAAGTAGGGTGACAAATTTCTATTGAGAGAGATGAAACTAATGGTAATGTTTTAATGGTACAAGTCTTGCCAATTTTTATAGGACAATAACATGAAAATGCTTGAGATATTTTAGCGATAAGTAGAAGAGCACTTCCATGAAGCTATCAGAACTACAAATGTTGATTACGAAATTTAAGTATAAAAAAACAATATGAGACGCTATCTAGTTTCTTTACCAAACTTAGTAATATAAAGATAATTAGGAAATGATTATTATGTTAAAGGTAACTAGAAAAATATCCAAATATCTTCCGAATATATGAGAACCTAAGTTAATTGCCAATAAGGAACATGAACGTATGAATATGTTGAATTGATGATATTAGATGACTTTATAGGTTCTTTAAAAACCTATAACATGATTCTTCCATACTTAAGGAGACCTCAACCTAATGGCCTTCTCAATAGAAGGATAAATCTAATGGTGAAAGTGAGTGTATCAAATGGAATTTGATGTTTGCCAAAAAATTTAAAATTGATAGAGGTGTTTCTTCGAACCCGAAGCATAAGTAGTCATGCAATAAAAAATATGTTGGTAGGTGGAGATAGGTGAAAGGGGTTGGTATTAGAAATATTTTTCTATTGTAAAAACCATGTACAATTTTATTTTTTTTACTATAACATGTACAATTATTAAAATTAACTACTTTATAAATATTTAAAAAAATGTAAAATTATTAAAAATAAATTGTCATTTATACAATTCACAATGGATACATTATATAATATTTTTCAAAAAATATTAATAAAAATTATTTGTTTTAATTGTGATTTATGAAAATTAACAAGGATAACAAATTATCAAGACTAAGGTAAATAGAATATGTTGCACCTTCTATCTCTCATCTGTGAATAAACATTGTAAAATAAAACTAAAGCAAATTTTTAACTCAATATTTTTGGTTGAAAAAGTTGTTTTCTCAAAGTGTCTCCCCCGACCAAGGTTTGACTTACCCTTTCATTAAGTGTGAAGAAAAATATAGGATAAGGTTACCTCGATCGAATAAGGGTGTTTTATGTGTGATTTACTCTAATGCACAACCTTTGAAGTTTGATGCCCTCATGTGATTCCTTATGTGTGGTTAATCCCACATCCACATTGTGATGCACCAAGATTGAAGAGTTGTGTACGTATTATTGGCATCAAAGTGATTCCCCAGCTCAAGGTGTGTATGATGCTCAGTTGGAAGACCTGCAAAGCTTTGAAGAGACAATAAATCTTCCAAAATGAGGAGTTAAAAATTAAAAAATAAAAGCATTACCTAAGAAAGCAAATAAAAGCCTAAACTACTTTGTTTTTTGTTAGCTAGTCTCAAGCTAGAGAGTAAGCCCGGATTGGTCCATGGGTTGGTAGACTCAAGGTGGTTCAAAGATAAAGTTTCCATCATTTTTCATAGTTGCAAAGCTCCCTTGGCTTGAGGTTGGATGCTCAGTGAAGTTGATAAGCATATAGAACATCGAAATCAAAGTGGCTAATTTGGTCTCTTATCATGTCTTGTCACATCTCTGGGTGACCATCTTCAACTTAAATTGCTCATTGGTCTTAGATTGTTCCATTAGCAATTTTATCATCTGATGGAGTTTGGTTGAGTTTGTTCGAGTGGGTTGGAATGTATGAGGTTATCCTTGATGCATCTCGAGAGGTATTGCCAATTTGAAGCGTAGACCATTCATTTACTAGTCTTAGGTGTGTCATTCCTTAGCTAGGTTCTTTGTGTTATTTTACTCTCACAACACCAAGCTTTTGGATGAAGGCTCTAATGCGAAAGTTGTAGTACTTACCTTGCCTTCGGCCGTCATAGTTGGTGTGAGTTCCCACTTGCGATTAGTACTCCTCCACGGCTTTCTAGATGCCATCGGCCCGAGAACTCTAGGAATTCCATGGCCTCCTCGAGTATCATGTCTAAGAGAGAGCTTTCGCTTGAGGCTTCTACCATCTTCTTTGTGCTAGGTGACATACCCTCATTGAAGAAATCTACTACTTTGCCAATTTTCATATCATTGCTTCAGTGACTTAGTAGTTCCATATACTATCAAGTAAAGCGTGATAGGTCTCTCATTCAAAGTCGTGAAGGAGCCAATTTGCCTTAGAGAGGAGCTTCATCATTACCTCTCCATTGTAATCCTTATACCCATTGGTGATCATCCACTTGAGAAGATAGGTTTTCCATGATCATCACATAAAGTACTAAAACTAAAAGCAAAAAAACTAAAAGAAACCGAGGAAGTAGGAGTTAGTCCCAAAAAGAAAATAAAATAAAAGTGGAGTAAAAAGTTAGAAAAATATAAAGCAACTAGTCGGATTGCTAAAAGAAGGCACCATCCCCAACAACGTATGTGTGGTTTAGGTGTATTGAGTAGTTGGGTTAGGAGCTAGAGGAATCACAAAAATTTATAATACGTAAGAATACCTCGAGTAACCCCTAGCTACTATAGGTATAGTGGCTCTAGGGTCGTCCACTATGATGCGTTTTCCTCTCTTGGGTTTGTAATCCTAGGTTTCTAATTACTCTAAGTGATTGCTTTATGTAAACTGAAATTAAAAACAAAAATTTAAAGTGTGCTTTTTGATTGCTTTGGATGAATGATAATTGCTGATTTTAAAGACAATATAAGAAGTCCTGACTTTGGGTTCACGAATCGGCCCCTTGCCATGGTGATTCAAAGGGGGTTACAAGTCTCGATCGATGCACAAATCGACTTATAAGCTTATCCCACAAAGCTCGCCTAGGTTCTTCTTGCATGATATAATTGAAGCATAAATTCTAGGTATATAGTATAACAATTCTTCTGGAATTTTAGAGAAGGATGATGGGTTTTCAACTCAACCTTTTGGTGGTTTCCGGACAAGAAACAATTTATTATGCCTGCTGGGTCAAAGGTGTGCTACCTAAGCACCCAACATACTATTCAGACTTGATAAGTATCAAGAAAACTAGTTGAAGAGGGGAGAGACTCTATATGGTGGATATTAGTTAGGGGAGCTATGGCGCTACCACCCCATACAAGGTGTCCCCAACTAATGTATGCACGACCTCTAGGCCTCTAAACAGTAATGAAAAGCTTTACCTTTGGTTTGAAGCACAACTACCCCCTTTGATCACCATGGTGGGGTGGATCAGATCCAAGTTGAGCACTCCATGAATGAAGAAAGTAGTAAAGAAAAGGAAAGAAACGAACTGAAAGCTTCTATTATTGAAAAGGGAGGAAGATCTCCCAAAATTACAAACTAAACTA
The DNA here is from genome assembly GCA_016808115.1 of Tetrastigma voinierianum. NCBI lineage: Eukaryota > Viridiplantae > Streptophyta > Magnoliopsida > Vitales > Vitaceae > Tetrastigma > Tetrastigma voinierianum. Next base: position 503,998 of record JAEQBH010000326.1, read on the forward strand.
AAGAAAGTATATGAATGAATGTATGTGCTTTGATCCTCAAATCACGATTTATAATACATCTTAGGAGGTTACTTTGTGCACAAGTATAATTAGTTTTATATTACAAATCAATCTCTAAGACTTGGGACTCAGAACTTTCTGTTTTCTGTCCTTTTCTAATTTCACACTAGGACTGGGTAGTAGTGCGAAGCAGGCAGAGCGAAATCGTGTAGCGAGCACTTTAAGTGACGAAGTGGTGCAAAATCGCCTATATGCAGTGCGAAATGCTCAACGAGTCGTTTCCTCATTCTTCTTGCCTGATCATTCCTTACGTGGTCGACTTGATTGAATTGCTTCCATAGGCTTCCATGCTCGCACAAAGAGTTTTGAGACATCCTCATTGCTTGACCTCATGATTCCAAAGAATCGTCAAAATGCCTAAAAAGGCCATTATGTATACATGTACTCAATAAAACCATCAGTAGCTAGTTTTGGAGCTAACAACACATAAAGTTAGTAAACTGTGAGTTTTCACCACAAAAAGAGTTTTATTTATGAAAATTAGGTGCTTGAAAATTATCTTTTTGTGTGGTTATTAGATATCCTATATGAAGTAATGTACATTGTTAAATTGTCTCATAAAGTTTATATTTAAAGGATTTTGAGATATTGAATGGATTGAGACAAGACGAGATGTCCCATATGAAGTTACATGAATGTCATATTGTCTCATAAGAGTATATGTAAGACCCGGGAAAAAATACAGAAATTTGAATTTTTTCTTTAGGAAGAGGCAAAATGGTAATTTTATCGGAATTCTTTCTAGATCTTGGATGACGAAACAGACTTCACCGTTGGAATCGTCTCACGAAATCTAATCATCCAGGCGAATTTTGTTGAATTCTGAAACAGTTGGATTTTCATGAATTTCGAGACGACGGACGTCGAGTGGACCCTAAAAACGAGATTTTTAGAAAAATCTTGAAAAATGTCAAATATTTAAAGAATGTCCATTTAAGATAAATAGAACTAAAACCGAGATGAAATAAATTGTTTCGGAGCGAAAACGGACTAGGGAAGCGTGACACGTGGCGCGATGTGAGCCACATGTCTCATGTATAAATCTGAAATATGCAAAATCAAAGAAGAGATCTCACAAGTTGAGTGCAGGACCCAAGCGTTAGAGAGAGAGGAGAGGAGGAGAAGAAAAGCACAACCTTTCTCTAGCGATTTCACGGGGTTTCTTTGGTTGGAACTCGTTAAGTAGAAGTTAAGGCTGCTCTGGCGGCGAGCTACGGCGTGGGTGCAGAATCACAAGATTTTAAGCCAGGTTCGGGTTTTCATGGAAGCAGAAGGCGGTGTCTCAAGAAATCACGCAAATTGAGGTAGAGTTTTTATCCTGCTCGGTTTAATTTCTATCTAAGGGCATGTGTGTGTGTTTGTTAAAGTGGAGAATGTTGTCTAGTTTTTTCCTCCGACCCATGACTGAGTTTTGGCCATAACTTGGCCATCACTTATCTGAATTGAGTGATGCTAATTTCTGGATAAACTAGACTTATAGGAGAACATATTTCCTTGAAATAGATCTATCCAAATTCAGACCCCTTTGGACTCAGAAATGCACTCAAAGTGGAGCTATGTTTAGGCAGTTTTCCTGTTCTGTTTCAAAACTGAGTAGTCCCGGTTGTTTAGAACATATCTTGAGTTGCGGTGATCCGATTTGGGTGATTCCAATTGGAGAAGAACCCTAAGAATCATATCTTCAAATGAGTACAAAGAACCAGTGTCAAATTATGGATTAAGACCATACAAATCGGGTATCTGAATTGTTTTTAGTGTAATGATAAGCCCGACCGGGTTTAGAATAAAAAAGGAACCGTAACTTCTTTGTTCGACTAGTTTGGGTGCTTGGCTACATGGAAGCTCATTGAGTAAAAAACCTAGCCATATTCTGAGGAGGGTAATTGGTATCCACAGCCTTGCTGAAAGTTGGTATTTGTACCAGAATTAATACGGGTGGAACGCAGAGTCATTTCTTTATTTTTGTTTGCCTCCAACTTAGGACGGCCAGAGTATCTTTCACGTCGAACTCCGTTTGAGATGTTGGAGCTCTTTGGAAAGCCTATTGAGTCAAGATTCTTTCCATGTGCCTGGGAGAGAGCGTGGAGTGTCCACAACCTTGCTGAAAATCTATGTTTTTTTACAGTATTAAAATTATTTACAGTTTTGACGTAATCGATGTGAATAGCCCAGGGTTTTGGCAGTGGCCATTGCATGGCATGTTGTAGTGTGTATTGGGTATGAATTTCCATGAGTTATCCTAAGGAATTCTATATGACATTACTTGTTTAGTCATATATTGATGAATGCTAATATGCGTGATACTACGATATCTATAAAGAGTGACATGAAATGTATGGAACTTATATGCTTGCGATATATATTTGCATGTGCCTGACACTTGATACGATTGATTAAAAAAGAATGTTCCATGTAGTGTACATCATTACATATAACATGAGAATTTGGAGTGAAATTAGCGAGCCATATCTTGTGAGGACATCTTATATTGAGTGTGTGTGCATGGATATAGTCATCCTATCATCATTATTGATGAATGGGTAATGAGTTCGTACTTTGGAATGATGTCGATAAATCTCACGATTTAAAACATAAACAAAAATATAAATAAGGTGTTGGGGCGGAGAGCAAGAAGGGATAGATTAACCCCCCTTAGGTGAAAAGCTTTGGAACATGGAGTGTAAAGACCTGGCCCGGTGCGATCAAGAAAAGTTACGTAACGTGGGTATAAGAGACATGGTGTGATCAGAAAAGTTGTTGCCCAGATAAGACCTACGGTCATGGTTATCACATAGACTTGAGGTTGTGTGATAAAATTGGCGGGATGACTTCGGGATTAGTTGCCTATTGGCACTTGCATTGGGTACTGGTGAGCCGGTAAGAGCTCGATATATGTGTGTCATTGGTACAAATAGTGACGGTTGTCACACTTGGCATAGCCATGTGTGAGGGAGTCGGTGGGTGACTCGAGATATGGGCATGAAGACATTCCATGCATGACATATGACATTCATGTAGACATTTTCACTTGGATGTGTATTGATTGGTTTGATCGTATGTGAAGTAGCTTGCAGGTAGGGATGGCAGCGCAGGAGATTATCGGCCTCTTTAGGTTTTGCTCGCCTTTATAGGACCCCTTTTAGGTACGGTCGGGGCGAGTGGCCGGCACGTGAGACCACACATGAAGCGGGATGTGGCTTTGGAATAATATTTTGTATATGTATATTAGAACAATCAGTTTTAATATATCATTTTGTATAAGAGTGTATAATTGAACTCTTGTAAACATATCACTATATAGTTGCATGTATAGTATTCAGGGTATGGTTAAATGGGGCCGATTGGTTGCTATGACTCATGAATGACTCGGTGTGGTATATTGAGCATGGATGGGTCATGCGATGTAAATATCTGAAGTTGTATTTTGGATGAAACTACAAGATGCAGGAAGTATATTGATTTTTTATTAAATTATGGATCCTGATAAATGGGACATGATGATGTGGCGTCGGGTTACCCGATATCCACAGATTTCCATTGGTTGACGGGTTGTCAATGAGACTCCCGGGATAGGGGTGTTATATTTTATATTTAAAGACTTTTGGGATATCGGATGGATTAAAAGTATCATGATAGAGGAATCTTAATGGTTCATGTTTTCTATTTGCTCTCAGATTCAATTATGTCGAATGATAGTTGAAAATTTACCTTTGTTATTTGTTTCGATGATTATACAAATGAACAATATTATGTAAAGGTATAATTATCTACCATCAAAGTATATATTGTGATATAAATTAGGAATTATGGTTGCGAAATATTGTTTTAAGACTGGGATTTGTTGACTTTATGACCAAGTTGCTAAAAAAAATAGATTACATTATCACTTCTCTTTCAACAACAAATGCTTTATGATTGATTATTAAGGACATAAGATTTATATTTGTTGTTGTACATGAGATAATTTAGAAATAAGAGTTAAATTTATTGATTATGTGTACAACTTATGTTTGAAGACTTAATGATAAAAAGAGTGTCACTAAGAGATTGAATGCCACGTGGAAATTACAAGCTTTGGGCACATTATAGTATTAGTCCCATGATACGACTGTAGATTAAATACTTTGGAGCTCAACTATATCTTTATGAAATTTCCTTATATTTGTTTTGTATACATAATTGCATACATATGAATGTTAAAAGAAAAGTCTTTGACAAAGACATTATTGTGAACCTTTTTTGTACTTCTTATTTACAAGTCATGTTAAGTGAAAGCTAATTATGTAATACCTGAAAGGAACTATGTCGTATAATGACATACAATCGTCATGACTCTTGTTAGTTCTTATTCTTAATTATGATTTTATGTTAGTACCAATGAATGAATGAATAATTATGATTTTATGTTGGTACCAATGAATGAATGAATAACCTTGTATAATGCGTATTATAACAAATATGTTTATTAAATCATGAATGTATTGGGAGAATGTAAGAAGTTTATTTAAAATTCTATGACTAGAGTGATAATCAGATTTAATAAATAAATAATTAATTAAAGGATCATAATTAATTGGTTTGGTTTGCATCGTTTGATGGAAAGCAGTAAAAATTTAAATTTTAAACCCATGTATGTAAGGCCTTCTCCCTACCCATAAGGTTTCTATGAGACAGATTTTCATCATTACGCACTGATGTCAGAGATCAGAAAAAAGAGTAAACATATAAGTTTTGATTTGAATACTCGTCATTATGGATCTAGGTTAGTAATAATAAACTCTTGATATGGTTATCATGTGAATATTGTGAAATCAAGATCCTATGTTTTGTGTTAAAGTTTATGGAATTTTTATGAAACATTAGAATGTTATTTTATGAACTAACATCAAGGACAGTATATGTTTAAAAATATAAAAAATATCTTTTATTTTTGAATAAAATTATTTGAAAAAAAATAATTCTATCATGTTTCATTCACACCTAAACTCGCCCTTACATCAATGTACTGTATACCTTTTAAATCATAAAATAATTTTAATTTTTAAATTTCAAATCTTCAAAAATAAGAATCTTTATTTGACGTTAAGTCGTATTTCCAGTAATAAAGAGATGATGAGCATATGGGAAGAACCAAGGATCAAATCCTTGTAAAAACAGAGTATTGATTTGTTGTAATATGCAAAAGTAAAAAAAAAATTCTTGTTGTAATTTATATTGGTTTGTTTTTTAACCATTAGTTTGGCAAAAACAGTTCATAATTAGTACATAATTATTGAATCTTTAAATGGGCTTCAGTTTTGAGGGTGGGAAAAGAAATTTGAAGGTGGGCTTAAGAACAGAAAATTTTCATGAGGTTAGGCTGATCAAAGCCGCAATATAAGATCCGGAGCCCATCCATGGTTGGTCATGGTCACAATCACAGTTCTTCCTTGCTCATTCTGCTTATCTTTCTGTGGCTCGCTGGATGCCAGCAGAGCAAGGGAATCAAATTGCAAGCATGAAAACGTGGGAATCGAATTCCTAAGGATCATAAACAACTATGGCAAACCATTCCTCATCATATCCAATTCTCTGTGCTTCCTTCAATCAAGAACTAAGGTACTACTTTCCTCTCTTTTTCATCTGCAATTTTCTTTCTGTTTTTTTTCCTCTAATTTATTAAACTTTGAGAATATTTTCAGAGCAAACAGAGGACTTTGTTGTATTTGATTTCAGTTACTTTGCGGTGCTTTGAGGGATGGATTCAAAGTGTTTGATTCCGAAACTGGGACGCTATGTTACGAGCGAGGTAAGTTTTTCAATACCAATTCATATTCCTCGTTTTTGTTTGTTTATTTGGTTTACGTTCATTTTGTTTTGCTTTGTTTTTTCTTTTTGTTGAATCGAATTTTAGCGTTCTGTTAGTTTTGTGAACTCGACAAGGATGAATTTCTGTGCTTATTTGAGTTACGTTTTGATTGAATATTATTTTTGAAGTTAAACAGGTGTTTATTAAAGATTTTGGAACTGGGTTTTGTTGAAAGTGCATTTAGATGGTAATAGCCTACTCATGGTGATTAAAATGAATAGATGTCAAATTTATCCAGTATATATTTGAGTTTGATCATATCTGAGGTTGAATGTTATTTCCAAATGCCATTTTTGTGACTGTACTTCCTACTAATCAGTCCTTACGAGTTAAATGAATGGTTTCTGTTAATCTACAAAGGGCTAAGAGAGGAGAATGTGCTTACCCTCAAGCATTAGATGCTGCAACCTATAGATAACCTAATACTCAAATCTGTGAGGATTCCTAAATCTTTAACACTCCCCCTTAAGCTGGAGCATATAAATTTTTAATACTTATCCGAAAGCAAATGATAAACATAAGTTTCTTGAACTATATAAATATGTCCCCAAGTTGGTCCTTTGATCTAACATATTGAAGTTGATTGTTTCTCATTATAACTTTTTGAATGGAATGACAATCCACTTCAATATGTTTATGTGCTCACGAAACATAGGACTACTTTCAATGCATATAGATGCTTGACCATCAAACAACATAATCTCAGGGTTTAGTTTCAAGACCTTGGTATTTAACAATATTTTAATTCATATGAGCAATAGCACAATACTGAGCCTCAACACTACACTTGGTCATAATGTTCCAAAAATTTGTTCTCACTTCCTTGCTTTGTCAATTAGCTTTGTCAATTATGTAGCTCTTATGAAAGCAAATCTATTTCAACAACCTCTCCGACCTATCTCTCAGTCGAAGATCTATTATGTTACTTCTTTTAAAATGCATTCTGAACAAGGGATGTAAGTGAGCTTTCAACATAAAATCACCAGTCCATCTAAGTAGACTTGGTTTTTACCCCCATTGTCAATAGAGATGCTGGTCATGTGTCAAAACTCATTCTGTCCATGGCTAATAGCCTCAAAAAGACTTGTTCCAAAAACCTCTTCTTACTTGTTGAATCTCCAACCATCCTCAATCTCATCAAATTTCCCATAAATAGCCTGTTTCGAAAGGTAATTGTGCTTCACAACTCCCATAACCATTCCCCAAGGAGAGCCTTGTTTAGGGTTGCCAGCCTTATTACATCATTCTTCTTTTCTTTCACTTAGGGGTTCCTATAATAATGAAAGAAATTGTGTGCTATGGTTCAATGATTCTATAGTCATCCATTTGGTATTTTGTACTACATCCTATCATTTTGTGTTCAGTTCACTCTAGAAAAGGTATATTTTATGGGTTATGCATGCACCTCATGGAATGATAATTAGCTTGTTTCCTTTTATAAAGGTGTTTGTTTTATTTTGTTGTTTTGGAAAAGAATTTGAGTTTGAATGCTACATTCACATGCCTTGATTTGGGGAGATAAAGTTTAGCAATCATAGATTGCATTCATCCTAATTTTATATGTTTTCCCTCACTAGCTATTGGAGGTTTCATCATTGTTGGATCTTTGTTGCTCGAATCTTTACTTGCCATAGTTGGGCTGGTGAAGCGAGGTGCTTGGTCGTCTACTGTTTTGTTGTGCTAGATGGTGTAGCATTTTAGTTCAAAGTATAGTTTCCTTCTAACATCTCTTTGTTTCTGATTGATCATTTACCATGCTTCCATCTGACCACACAGCCATCTTTATCCCCGCGCCGCCTCTGTTTGTTCAACTTCTGGCCCCAGGCTGCCGAAATTGAATTTCTTAACTATCCTTGCCATTCGTGCAAATAGGAAAAGGTAAAAAAATCTCTGATCATATTTTGGTTGTTTAACAATTTATCTTCCCTACAACAACTGCCTTTTATTTTTTATTTTTTTTATTTATGAATTCAGGGTGATGCTTAGCTTTTCTGATATACAGAGACTTCAATTTCACTCAAAATTGCCATGTTGACATGGATGCGGGTGTGGGTGTGAGATCTGTGCTTAGCATGCTTAGATTGCATTGACATGACTTTATCTCTCTCTCTCTCTCTCTCTCTCTTTTGAATATAACTTTAATTATTTTTAAGTAATAAGTTGTTTGGCTCTTATCTCTTTTTAATTTCATTTTTGAATATTATAGAATTTGGTTTTACAATTTAAATAGGAATTTGGTGATTGATAACTTCCAAGTACAGGTAATTGTTTGGGTTTGATCATACTTTGAGCCTTTGGATTTGAGGTATGAAATGACCATCATACCCTTAGAGTGGCTCTTGGTGTGTGATATTAGTCATCATCTTTGAGGTGTTCATCCTCCTCTCGCCCTATGGGTATATTTGATATTTCTCCATTTGGAAAGGTTATTTTAAATCTATTTATTTATTTTCTATTTTATATGTAAGTTTTCTATTTAAACTGGAATTTTTAGCTTCTTAAATTCTGAATCTGAAAAATGGAAAACATATTAGATTGAGAGAGGACTCTGTATCACATCAGAACGAAGGGAACTCAACCCCTTTAGATGATATTGTTTGAGAGTTATCTGTTATCCTGTGTTCACATGCCTTTACCTCTCTGTAGCCCTTTTTTTCTTTTGAATCCTATATATCTAAAATCTATCTTAGAGATATAAGAGGAGTTTTCCCATCTGTGACTACAGAGGCTTTCTAGACTTGGCGGTATTAGTTCACAATGTTAATGGGCTGTTATCAATCACATCTCTTGAGTTTGACTATGAAACTTATAAACTTAAAGAAGAGGGACTATCTCACACGCTCTTATCTTCCAAAATAAATGATTTTCTTCACCTAAACAGACCACCTATCAATCCTCCTCTCCCCTTCTCCAATTGCCCTTTGAGACCCATGAACTTTCTGCCACCATTTTAACTTCAAAAAATGAAGCTGCAGAAGGTGTTAACCATAGTGAGTCTCAACTTTAATATGTCCCTATCCAAGATGATCAATGTTGTGCTTTGCAGAAACTTTGAAATTCCACAAGGTAGTGCTCTCCTCGTACAAATGCGAAGCTATTTTTGTGAATAATTATGATATTTTTGTTACTTGTGCTTCAAATGTTGAAACATTTTGTGAGCTTTAAAATTGTCCTGCCTTTTATGTTATTCTCTGCTGCCTATGGATATAGTTTTGCCAATGGAAAACTTGGAACAGTTCGTGAGAACACTTGGTAGGGTGTCAAAATGTGAAAGCATGTACAGATGCTCCGTTGCAGTTTGAGCTGTAAGATGTGTCATCTCATCTTGAGGTCAACCTATTTTTGTTTTTTGTGTTATGCATCAATATGTTAGTGTCAACTATGAAGTCTCTTAGATTTTCTTCATGACTTGGTCCTAGTTTCCCCTTAGGTTGGATACATTCTTTACTATGTTGCCTATCGACAATTGTGGTCCATGTGCTATGTTACTTTCTTGATGGAACTTGTGTGATTTCATATAGTATGGTTAATCTGATTGTTTGTTTTGGTTTGGTTTGTTTTGTTATTTTAATCTTTAATTTGAGAGTAGGACATCAAGGAGTGTACAAATCCATCACAGATATTTAGTTTATCCATGTCTCTGATCATTTCCAAATTGCAAGTGACCCAAAATTGTTCAATAGAGGACAAAGAAGGGGAGGGAGGGGTCTTAAAATTCATTATTAGGGCATTTCGATGAAATTCTGCAATTATTAGGAATCTGGTTTGACCTGCTGTACATCATTGTTCCCTCAGCATCATACTTCATTTCTTTTTCCACTGTTGTTGATATTGATATAGTATGCCTTTAAATGCAGACTTGTTGTTGTGTTGCAAGAAAAGACATATATTTATGACCTAAATAGCCTCTCTATCTTGGACACTATAGATACTGTGCCGAATTCAAAAGGTGAGGGTGGAATATCTTACAGAATTTTTTCAATCATTAAATATTCAGAATAACTGGGCTATTGATCTCTCTTTATTTCTGAACCAATTGTATAGCTGCTTTTTCTCTCATGCAATAATATCTATCTGATGTCCAAAAATAGCCAGCAACCTGTAAGTTTATGCTTTTTTATATGTAGGCTATAAATTTACTGTTGTTTAGGTTTTATCATGTAGACTTCACATGACATGTTCGCCATTTCTGTGGCTGGATTCTTCATTATAAACTTGATGTGTTTTCTTATATATAGTAAATAATGGATAGATGTGTTTAAGACCTTCCTGGTCAGTTTGATGATTGCAAATCATTAAGTAATTTGAAATTTGGAAAATAGACTTAAAAAATTCATGGTTTTCAATGGAAATGTTGGAAAAAATAATTTTGCATTTTAGGGATTTACTTTGCTGATGCACACAAATTTGCATCTGTTCCTTTATCTTTCCCCAGCATCCTTAGATTTGGTTTATTTATAGATATAGATGCATTTTTTGAAAGTGATATCATTATCCATGTCTCAAATGATCATGGGTCAGGGGATTTGGTCGAAAGTACATTTTTTATAGAACATGGAGTGGGTTCTCTTAGGAAAAAGAAATTGCTTCCTTACATGTTCTGATTTAGCTAGTGTTCACTCAATTGGAATATAAGTTCTATAATTACCTTTACCTTGGGGTTTGTTAATATATGCAATTAGTTTAAATCACCATGGCTTAGGATGGAGTAGAAGAGACGTTTTGCAAGATGTTGCCCATGTGGAAGAGATAATATATTTCTAAAGGAAGGAGAATTACTTTAACTTGAAGTGCTTAAATCTGGCTTGCCTGTTACCTTGTGTCTTTGGTGCAATGCTAGGTCTACTCGATTAAGGTTAGAAACGATTCAAAAGGATTTTCTATGGGGATGTGGGGTGCTAGAGTGTAAATCACATCTTGTAAATTGGGAAATTATTTGCTTGGATAAAAACAAAGGGGGTTTGAACGTCAAAAATCTTTCCTTTACTAATAAGGGGTGTGTATTCAATTAAGATTTTTAAAGACATTTATAGACTTTTTTTTAAGTGGATTACTTTTTCAGAGTTGATGAACTTTTAAATACATGCATAGACTTTACAAATTTATAAACGACTTTCATAGACTTTTATTTTAAAGGACTTTTATAGACTTTTATAAATATTGATAGACTTTTAATAACTTTAAATAAATATAATAAATTTATTTTTCTAATAAAAATTAAATTAAAGTAGGATGTCTCAATTTCTAGAACCTTCTGATTTATGAAACTTTCAATTTCTAATATTTCTTAATCTCTAGAACTTTCTATTTTTTTTTTTAAATTTTCAAAGTCTTTAATTTCCAAAATCTTGCAATTTCTAGAAAGTTTCAGTTTCCCAAATTTTCCAATTTCCAAAATTTTCAATTCCTATCATTCCTCATTGTTCAAAATTTCTTAACTTGAAAAATCTTCTAATTTATAAAATGTTCCAATTTTCTTAAAATTTCAATCTCCAAAATTTCCCAATTTCAATCAGTAAAAATCGCAAGCGATACTTATTTGGTTTTATCTAGATTGGAATCTTCTAGCTGTTAATATGTTAAAATTCTTAATAAATCCAACTTAATAACTTAGAATTAACAATCCTACCTGTAAAAATCCGATCTTCAAATTAGACTTCAAAATTTCCAACTTTACATTCTCTAATCTATAGAAAGAGTTTGTTTTTTTTCAAAAGAACAACAAGATATTCAAAACTACATTACAAATCTAAAATATTAGTTTTTATGGTTAAACCTTTACCTAAAAAATTTAATTTTCAAACCCTAGATCCTCAACCTTGAACCTTACGTTCTTTATAACTCTACAAAATAGAATAGAGAAGAATATGAAAATTTTATAATTCATACCTCACCCTGAAAATTTTATGTTTAGGGTGTCATAGCCTTAGCCTCAGATGACAAAAAATATATAATGAATTGCATTTTGAATACCAATTCGTATAATACCATAAAAATGGATGAATTTTATGAGTTACATATAGTTTCTCTTCAAAGTTAGCTTCTCTCGTCCACGTCATCGTAGGCGGTTTCAATTGATTGAAGAGTCTATTCAAATCTTTAGGAGAAGTGGAGGAGAATTTTGAAGAGTTAGTATTTATACTTCTATAGAAAAAGTTATCAAAAGTAATTAAAAGTCTAATGTCTATGAAAGCCAACAAATTTCTCAATATTGGTATATTTTAACAAAGTCTATAAAAGTTGTAACTGAATACAACTTGATTTTTATAGATTTTTTAAAATGCTTAAAAATGGGTATTGAGATATCTGTGAAACACATAGAGTTTAAAAGTTGTAATTTAATACACTTTGATTTTGTAATTCCAAAAAAGTCAATAAGGCGGGGTGCATTAGATTAGGAAAATTAATGACTTTTATGGAATTCTGAAATCAGAGGTATTAATTCTGAAATTTTAAAAGCTATAAAAGTCATGGTGTATTCAACAATGACTTTAGACTTTAAAAGAATCTATAAAAAATCAAGGTGTATTCAATTACAGCACATAGACTCTATAAAGAATACCCAATGTTGAAAAAGTCATTACTCATAGACATTAGAACCACAGTACTTTGATGACTTTTCTAGTAAAAGTATAAATACGAACCCTTCAAAATTCTCTTGCGATTTCTCGAAAGATTTGAAATGACTTTTTGATCAAATGAAGTCGTTTACGGTGACATGAATGAGCAAAACTAACCTTGAAGAAAAACTATACGCTTTAAATAGAAACTAGACGAAAGTAGTAAAATTATTCGTTCTTTGTTTGTACAATTATACAAATTTGGTATTTAAACATGCAATTAATTATTTTTTTTTCCTATATGAGTCGAGGTTGTAACACCCTAGGTATGAATTAGAAAATTTTATTGTTATTCTCTAATAAATAGCCTTTTTTTGTAGAGCTATAGAGAATGTAAGGCTGGAAGTTGATGATTTAGGGTTTAAACTTTTTTTTTCAGGTAAGGGTATAACCGTAAAAATTAATATTTTATTAAAATGTGTAGTTTTTTGAATACGTGTTGTTAACTAAACTTTTTGGGAATGGCGAATGTTGAGTTGAAATTTTAAATGCAGGTTGAAGATGTGATTTTCTATGTGAATTGTTAATTTATGAATATGAATTAATATTTGTTAAGAAATTTAACATGTTGATGATTTTTTTTAATAACTTGTTTGAAGAATTTATGATTTCTTAGAACATATTTTTATTGTTTTGATGATGGTTTTATAATTATTTTAAAACTTAGATAAAGATTGAGAATTATCAAGAGCAAAATATTATGGATAATATAGCTATTTTAAAACATGAAGAATAATTGTAAACATATTATAATTTCTCAAATAGATAATGGTTTGATAGCTATTTTTCAATAACTTATTTTTGATTAGTTTATATTTTAAAATGTGTTTCAAAATAAACTCTAATGATTGGGAAGTTGTTTCAAAAATAATTTTTTATTAACAATTTTTTTTTATGTTTCATAGAGAAAAATTGTGTTTGAGTGGGTAACAAGTTATGTTTTCAATTTTTGTTTTTATTTTTTGAAATAAAAAATATGTTTGGTAACAAATTTGAAAACAATAATGAAAAATAATTTCTATAGCAGTTTCTAAAACATACATAATATTTTAAAAATAAAATCATATTGAAATTGTAAAATGTTTTAAACGAAATTGTTTTATTATATTTTAAAAATATTTTTATACATAGTTATTTTATTTTAATCATTCTAAATATTTGCATAATTATTTTTAAAAAGTAGCAATTGAGTAGAAAATAATTAAAAATATTTTAAAACACTTTATTTCATTTCTTAAAAGTGAAACTCACAAAAATTCTAGGAATAGAAAGTTTTGGATGTTTTGGAAGTGGAAGATTCTAGAAATTGAGAGATTATAGTAGTGGGAAGTTAGGGGTGGAGAAGCTAATACAAAGAGCTAAAGGGATGAGACTTGCTTGGAGGCCCAGGCATAATCAAGCTGTTGGTAGGTATGTTTTAGAGAAGAGGAAAAAGAGGGTCACTATAGACGGGGAGAGGACCGGGTTAGCGTGAAAGAATAAATTCGGTTATTCGAAAGGAAGGGAAGATGCAGTGTGAGGGGAGAGGAGAATCGGAGAGGGCCTCCGCCCTGGGGTTTGTGCTATGTCACAGATACGATTTTTCTTTTCCCACTTTTAGTCTCATTTTTTGCTATTATGAATCTTTCTTTTGTTTTGCTGGGTAATGTTGAATGAATCGAAATATTTGGTCTACGCATGAGAATAGAATTTTTACCATTACCTTTATCTTTGAAATACATTTCGAATAAATATACATTGAATTTGGAAATAGAACTTTTGTTTTCCTATCATTGGTTTGACTTGCCATGGGGAAGATTGAGGGAACTATAGAAACCAGAACTCAAGCTCGTTTGGATGCTCAAGAAGACCACATTCGCCTTCTCACCGATCAACTCGAGGCTCTGCAGTAGAGCCAAGACTACCATTATTCCTTGTTGCAAGACAGTTAGGACAAATTTTAGGGCATGGTTTTGCAATAGATGAAGCGCGTATGGAGGCTGCTGGTGGCCCAGTGCGAGCCTTGACAACCCTGATTCCTCCACTGCCCTTCCCTCTTCCTCTACCTCAGCCCTCCATACGCCCACGGACGCCCCTCCCCCACCCGATGTCTCGCATCCTTCCCTGCCACCATACTTTCCCTAGATGACAAAACATCTCGGCTACCTCCGTTTCGGGTTTCGGCCACGTGGTGGCTCACTGCAGCGGCTGCTGAATCCATGGCATCCCAAAGCATCATCGAGTTTTGTTGGCTCACATATGCATGGAAGGGGTTGCAGTCCACTGGTTTTTGATTGTTCACGAATTACATCCTGATCTATCGTGGGGTGATTTCAAGAGAGAACTCTTGAGCAGATTTAGCGGGGTGAATAATCTCAACCCTTATGAACAATTAAGCCTTATGTCAGCGAGTGTTGATGAACTGATCATTTTGAGTTGATAGCCTTTGTGAAATGAGAGAAGAAAATAATACTTTTCTTTATTGAATTAGTGAGTGAATTACATAGTATAGAGATACTTATATATATACAAAATAATGGAAAAAAAGGGAAACAAAATAAAGTGTAAAAAGGAAGGAGGATAATGTCTGAAAAATGTAGGGAAATAAACCCAGAGAATATCGCAAGGGAATATTCTTTGATTCTCAACACTCTCCCTCAAGCTTGAACATATAGGTCATATGCATTAAGCTTGTTACATATGTGATATGTACTTAATTGGAGAGGGTCCGCCGGAGAGGGTTCAATGGAGAAGGTCTGTCGGAGAAGATCCGACGAAGAAGATCCGATTGAGAAGACCCGATAGAGAAGATGAGAAGATCCGATAGAGGAGATTCGATGGAGAAGGTCTGACAGAGGAGGTTTGACGAAGGAAGTTTGTCGTCGGAGGTTCGCCGGAGCAGGTCCGCTGAAGAAGATGGCAGTCGAAGAAGGTCTGATAGAGAAGATCCATCGGAGAAGGTTCCTCGAAGAGGGTTCGCTGAAGAGGATCCGCAGGTGAAGGTCCATCGGAGAAGTAAAGGTAAGAGAATAAAAAATATCCTTATTACTTGAAAGATGATCAGAGGCTCCAGAATCAGAATCGGGGTTCGGAGAGGAGAAGAGATGAAGGCAGCGGAGGCATTGCGGAGTGCAGGCAACGGCCTTGATGGATGTAGATTTGGATGGCAGGTGCAACGAGGGGTATGTAAGGCCCAATTTCTCCGTGTAGTAGACGGATCTTGAACCTTTGGTAGCCATAGAAACCAAAAAGTAAGAGATCTGAAGGATGAAACAGGGGCTAAAACAACTCCCGAAATCCTATAGATGTCGTTGGGTGTCGGAAAAATCGAAAACCACACAAATGTACGGAGTTCTTTGAGGACATAATTGGAGGAAAAAGCGCGGATCTGAGACTTGAATAGAGGCCCAGGGGGCTAGAGAAGCTCGTCGGGCGGGATGCTCTATTGGGAGGAAGGGCATGGCTAGAAAGAGTTGGCCATGCGCTCCCTCATCGCGCGTGTGCTTGATCCCATTTGATGGGCTCTGCCAGCCGCGTCTTGACGTGTGGAGCATTGTCGATGTCGAGTTTCTTGACGTGAAGTCGAGAAAGCGATCTACGATGGTGGGTTATTTGGTCGGAGATGGGAATTAATGGAAATCTCGTCGGAAAAAGTCGTCGGCGGTGAGAAAGTGCAGGCGTAGATGAAACTATCTGAGCTTCGTGACCATTGTAATGTGATCGGAGTGTGACATGGTCATTGGATGGGTGGTTGGAGTTGACCACATGACAAGGCCTTAACCTTAATATATTATTAGGCTCTTTTAGCAAAACAAGATTACCATGTGAGAAAAATAACTCTTTGATTTTCATTAAAAATAGCCAAAATTACATTGAGAATAATCATCTATAAAGTATGAGAAATCTGAAACCCACAGGTGAATGAGAGGTTGATTAGGAAAGGATAGAATGAGGGATACGATCATGCAGCGGAGGAGGTCGCCAGAAGAAGATGGCGGTCGGAGAAGGTCAGACGAAGGAGGTTGCGGAGAAGCTCCAGAGAGTCTTTGTTAGAAGGTTTGTTGGAGAGATTAGGTCGAAGAAGGTCCGACGAAGAAGGTTCGCGAGAGAAGGACCGTTAGAGAGGGTGGCTACCTGAAAAGAGGGTTCACTCCAGAACCAACCATGGCTCTGATACCATGTGAAATAAGAGAAGAAAATAATACTTTTCTTTAATGAATTAGTTAGTGAATTACATAGTATATAGATACTTATATATATACAAAATAATGAAAAAAAAAGGAAACAAAATAAAGTGTAAAATGAAGAGGAGGATAATGATAGGGAGATAAATGAAGAATATCTTGGGAATAGTCTTTGATTCTAAACAGCCTCCATGATTCCACAGGAATCTGAGGCCTAATACCTCGGTTATTTTGATGAATGGGCTATGGGAAGAAATTTGACAACTGAATTGTGATTGTTGGGGATCAGGGCCTCACCTTAACGCCTTTAGCTAACATTGCGTGACATCGAAATAGCTCTTGGGAAAACCCATGACTTAGGGCTGCCACGATATGTTGGGAGAAGAAGGTCACATGATAAGCAACCCCTCCTTTAAAAACTGGGGCAATCCACGACCCGACTCAATTGGGTCCCAAACAAACCCTAACCCGCTCATCATATCCCTTTTCTTGATCGCCTTAGATCCATTCCAACACCCATCTTCCCCGTACCCTCGACTTATTCGAGTCCCCCATAACAGGAGTTTGGAGCATTTAACAAAATCAAAGCCCAGAAGACACGATCGGAAGGGTCTTTGATTAATGTGGCCTCCTTTCCGCGAAGCATAAATGCATGAAGGTGGTTTTGCTTTCTATTCTTTGATGATGACAAGAGTGGCGACATTGGGGTCCCATCCTTACTACGATAGTAGGAAGACCAAAAGTTGGCATCGAGAGGGAATGTCAAATCACGGACTTCATGGGTTATGGTGACCTCCTCTGATCCCCACAAACCTTAAAGTTGCTTGGAGAACTCCATAGAATTCCCATTTAGGTCCTCGTAGATAACAGCGCTTCTCATAATTTCATCTCCTATAAGTTGGTAACAAAGCTATCTTTTCCTACACAATTTTTTTCCAAATTACATATTCAACTGGGGGATGGCCATTGCGTCTGGGTCTAGGAAAAGTGTGTGTCAATGGATATACAGTTCGATGATTTCTCTTGCACAATTACAACTTTGGTTTTTGACCTAGGTAATTTGGACATGGTTTTAGGCATGGATTGGCTTAACACCTTAGGGGAAGTTCTCCATAACTGGAAGTAGAACTCTCTGAGGTTTCAATAAGGTCACTGATGGGTGGAATTGAAGGCCTCTTTCATAGTAAAGGACACTCTACATTACTGAAAGTTTGATTAGCCAAACACATGAGATTTTAGGAATGACTAGGGATCTGGCTCTCGATCTGATTTTATCGGGATATCCTAGTTTGCAATCAACAAAGCAACAACAATTAACTTTGTTAGGCCAGGTTCAGACCTCTTCTACAAGCCTCAGGTTTAACCTCGCTTCGCTAATCACAAAATCACCTTTCTACCCAACCAAGACCCTATAAGTGTGCGACCTTACAGATACCCCCATGCTCAGAAGGTTGAAATCGAACATCAGGTGTTGGAGATGTTATTGAAGGGGATAATCCGACCAAGTAGAAGTGCCTATCCTAGTCCAGTAATCTTGGTAAGGAAGAAAGATCAGTCTTAGAGACTATGTATTGACTACAGGGCACTTAACAAGGTAACAATTCCGGATAAATTCTTTATCCCTGTAATCGAAGAACTGCTTGATGAATTACATGGCTCCCACTAATTCAATAAATTGGATCTTAAATCCGGGTGCCATTAGATTCGTATGGTTCTAGCAGACATCGCGAAAACAACCTTTCACACTCATGAGGGGCATTAGGAATACTTAGTTATGTCGTTTGGTCTCGCGATGCGCCTTCAACCTTTAAGTGTGATGAATGATCTCTTAGCCCGATACTCGTAAATACGTCTGGGTTTTTATGACATCCTCATTTATCGTAGCAATTGGGAAAACCACTTACAACACCTTTAATCGGTCCTAGCCCTTTCGCACTATCATAAATTTTATGCTACAAGGAAGAAATGCAGTTTTGGTCAGCCCATAGTGGATTATCTGGGTCACACTATATCTCATCAAGGTGTTGCTATGTAGGCTAGCAAGATTCAGGTAGTCACAAGTTGGTTGACTCCGCAAACAGCTAAGGGTATTCATGGTTTCTTAGGCCAAACTAGCTACTATCGTAAGTTTATTCAAGACTATGGCTGCATAGCATGCGCTCTCACTACACTGACAAAAAAAAGATAATTTTAAATGGGGTCGACATAAGCTGCCTTCGAAAAGCTCAAACAGGCGATGGTTACACAACCCTTTAACATAGAATGTGATGTGTTAGATAGGAATGAGAGACTTTTGATGCAAAATCGCCACCCCATTGCCTACTTTAGCAAGGCCCTCTTCGATAGAAACTTGCTGAAATTAGCTTATGAGAGGGAAATCATGGCTTTGGCCTTAGCCGTGCAACATTGGACACCTTACTTATTGGGCAGAGAGTTCAAAGTTTTTTCTAACCAGAAAAGCCTCTTATATCTCCTACATCAACACATCACCACTCAGGACCAGCAAAATTGGGTGGCGAAATTGTTGGGATATAAATTTGAGATCATTTACAAACCAGGAAAGTTGGAGATGCTCTATCCCGTAGGGATGAAGGCACTTATAGCTCCTTGGTTTCAATCCCAACATGGCAGGATGGGTACCACCTGGTACAAGAGGCCGACCCTCAGCTCCAGAAAATCAGGTCAGACTTACTCCTAAACCCGTTGTCCCAGCCAGGGTTTTCATTGCATAATGGATTATTATATCATAAAGGCAGTTTGGTGATCTCCTCCATTACCAAGTTCATCCCTCACTTGTTGTGGGAATTTCATGCAACACGGGTTAGTGGTCATTCTGGATATTACTGTACCTATTGACTCTTGTCTACAAATCTTTATTGGGTTGGGATAAGTTCCACGATGCAACATTATGTTCAAGCATGTGACACATCTTAAACAAGTAAATCTTGTACTTTGGCACCAGCCGGTTTAATACAACCTCTAGAGCTTTCAGACATCATTTAGGTGCAAGTGTCCATGGATTATATTTCCGGATTACCTTGGTCATGGGGCTATGATACTATTTTTGTGGTGGTTGATAGACTCTCCAAATACAGTCACTTTATATTGCTGAAACACCCATACAGTCTCGACACATTGCCGAAATTTTTGTGAAGGAGATAGTTCGCCTTCATGGAATTCCTAAATCCATCCTTATTGACCATGATCCTTTTTTTATGAGTACATTCTTGCAAGAACTCCCTCGCATGCAGGGAACCGAACTCCATATGAGCTCTTCCTATCACCTTGAGTCGGACGGTCAAACATAGTCAAACGCTGCTTAGAAGCTTACTTACGATGCTTTGCTATAGAACATCCCCGAAACTGGTCCTTGTGAATCCCTTAGGCTGAGTTCTGGTACAATACCAGTTTACATGCTTGCATTGGCACGACCCCTTTTGAGGCAGTTTATGGCCGGGAACCCTCCACAGTAGTGCAGAATCTTTTGGGTGAAATCAAGGTTGAATTGTGGCTAGAGACTTACGGGACAGAGATGAATCATTAAAGCAACTCAAGTCTCATCTCCTTCACGCCCAAGAACAAATGTGGCGCTCAGCAAATCTTCACCAAAGGGATGTGGTGTTGGAAGTTAGTGACTGGGTTTACATCAAGCTGTGGCCTCATAGGCAACAGTCCGTGGTTCAAAGAATTCACTCCAAGCTCTCTCCACGTTACTATGGCTCCCTTTCGGGAGATCTAAAAGGTGGTCTAAGTGGCCCTACAAGTTACACCTCTCAGCAACATCCAAAATACACCCATTATTTCACGTTTCTCTTTTGAAATGTGCAGTGGTCACTTACCCTATTTCAACTACCCTTCCTGAGGAATTAACCTTAGAAGAATCTGATGACTGGCAGCCCTTTAAGCTTCTTGCTGAGCGTTCACTCTGACAATACGATGGCCTGATTAATCGACTTCTCATCCATTGGCAGCACAAACCAATGGAGGAAGCAACTTGGGAGGAAGAATCAGCTTTCAAAAGTAGATTCCCTGCTTTCAGTCTCAAGGACAAGACTGGTCTTGATGGGCAGGGCAGTGATACGAAAGAGCCGAAAGGGGATGAGACACCTGGAGAGCCCAAGCATAATCAGGCTATTTGGCAGGTATTCTAGAAGGAGAAAGAGGGACACGTATAGAACAGAGAGGGCCAACTGCCAATGAAAAGGACAAATTCGGTTATTCAAAAGGAAGGGAAGATGCAATGTGAAGGGAGAGGAGAATAGAAGAGGGCCTCTACTTTCCAGAGTGCGTGTTGTGTCATAGATACAATTTTTTCTTTTCCTAACTTTTAGTCTCATTTATATTCTGAATCTTTCTTTTGTTTCTTCAGGGAATGTTGAATGAATAGAGAATATTTGGTCTAAGCGGAATAGAATTTTTACCATTACCTTTGTGCTGAAATTTTTGAATTCTGGAAAAAAAACTTTTGTTTTCCTATCAAAAGCTTATGGAAATTTGAAGATTTTAGAAACTAGAAAATTCTAGAAGTTGATAAATTTGAGAACTTGGGAAATTCTAGAATTTGGAAAATTTGGAAATTGAGACATTTTGAAAATTGATAAATTTTGGAAATTAGAACATTATTTAGGTAAGGAAAAAAATGAGAATGGTAATTCTTAAGAATAAAATCATAGAAGTGATTGGAGGATTGAAAAATTTGAGATGAAAGAAATTGTAAAAAAAAAAAAATATTTTTAAGTGTATTAGATGAAAATTTATGAAAATTTGAGAATAAAGAAGTTATGAAAATTTATTTATTCCAACCTATTCGAAAGGAGTGTTGTTTAGACTTTAGATGAATTTCTAGTGGAAAATAAGGACTTTGGACCATTTATTGAGACCTTGGAGTAGCAAAGAGATATTGCTGGTGAACAGAGAGCTTCTATAGCTACTGATTTGTGGAGCGATGTAAGCATATGGAGAATATTGAATATTATACATATTTTTAATTTGGGATGCATTATTTTAAATAACTTTGGTACTTTAATTGAACAAATTATTTAATTAAAATATTTTACTTTTATTTATTTTTATTAGAAATATGAATTTATTATAGTTTCTTAAAGTAATTAAAAGTTTATGAGAAGATCATTAAATAGAATTTATAAACTCAAAAGTTTATGAAAGTCATCAGTAGAAATTTACAAACTCTACCAAAGTTTAGAAAAATCTTTAATCCTCAAACTCTATAAAGGAGTCATCAACTTTAAAAAGTCTATTATAAATGTCTTTAGAAATCTAATCAAGAAAAACCCCACATTCTTGGCGGGGCAGTATAGGCATTTGCCCCTCTGAAATTTTTTTGAAAAAGATTTTCTATTGCATGCAAACCCAAGTCCTCTAGGTTATACCATGCCCCCCTAAAATGTGCAATTGCTAAGCCATTGAATTAAGACTTCTGAATGTTGGTTTTTACAAAATTTTTTACATAGGCTCAGTTTGGAACCAAGAAAGTGCCAAGAAAAGAAGAAAAATATTATGGAAAATGATTTACTCATGTTTGGTTTCATTGTGGAAAATATCAAAGAAAACTAAATATAATCAAAATTCCTCTAAATTTTACATATTTTAAATTTCTTTATCTTTATTTAATAGAGAGAAATAAGTAAAATGAGTTTGAATATACATATAAAATTAATTTGTTAATTTTAGACCTATTTTTTTATTTTCCTCCAAAATTTCTTTCCTTCCATTTTTTCTCTATATTTTCCTCTTTATTTTCTTTCCTTCCATTTTTGCTCTCTATGTTCCTCTTATTTTCTTTCCTTCCATATTTGCTCTCTATTTTCCTCTTTATTTTCTTAGTACTTTCCGGGTTCCAAACGGAACCAAAAGTACTAACGAAAGAAAAAAATAATAAGAAAAATGATTTTCTCATGTTTGGTTTTACTGTGAAAAATATAAAAGAAAATAAAATATAATAAAAAATTTATATATTTTTAAATTTCTTAGTCGCTTCGTGGATAATGAGAGAGCAGGTAAAATGAGTTTGAATAAGCATGCTCCGAATTGCTATCATGCTTAGATCAAGAGTGGTAAAGTGTTCACTTAGTTTCAAACACATAAATGGGCATAGGGAGGAGGTCTGAGTTAGGAGTCTGGTAGACCAGGTTTACTCTTTGAAGCTAAAAGTATATTAAAAAAAACATATAAAATTAATTTGTCAAATTTAAAAGCCATTTTATTTTATTTTCCTCAAATTTTCTTTCCTTCCATTTTTCCTCTCTATTTTCTCACATATTTTCTTTTTTTTTCCTTAGCAAAGAGCATTTGGAACTAGAAGTACCAAGGAAAGGAAGAAAAAAATACTAAGAAAAAATAATTTTTTCTTATATTTGGTTTTATAGTGGAAAATATAAAAAGAAAATCGAATATAATCGAAATTCTTCAAAATTTTACATAGTTTTAGCATTCTTAGTCCTTATATAACGAGAGATAAACAAATGAAATGATTTTGAATAAACATATTTATTAAGTTTAAATCTACTTTTTATTTTCTAATTTTCCCGCCCAAAGCTTTTCTTTCTATTTTCTTTCCTTTTAGTACTTTCGAAATTTGTAGCGGGCCTTAAAGTTTGCTCCCCTTGACTTTTAATCCTAACTTCGCCACCGCCCCTAATTCTCCTAATCCAGTACACCCCCTAATTCTCCTAATCCAATACACCCCCTTAAGACTCTTCTATGTAAGTGGAATCGAGTTTTTTCAAATGAAAGGGGGCTCTTTAGCATCAGGTTATCTGTGGAGTTTGGAAGAGTGGGGATGGATTGCTCAAGGTGAGAGAAGGGGGTTTGGAATTGGGTTGTGAAGCGATAAGGAAAGATTGGGAGTATTAGCCCAGGCACTAGGTGTTCATTTTGGTGGGTTATAGGCGATGGATTTGAAATTTAGGAAGGATAAGTGGTGTAGGGAGACGATTTGTTTATTTGGGTGCATCTTTCCCACTTCTTTATTTGCTTTAGTTGATTCAAAGGATGCATGGATAGAGGGTTTGAAGCCTCCCCATAGGCTGAAGGGGAAAGGGTGGAATCCTTGTTTCATTAGACCTTTTAATGATTAGGAAGTGGATTGCGTTGAGAAAATTTTGGCATGTTTGCATGGGGAAAGAGTGTAGGGATGTGGCAGATATAATGATTTGGGCATTGATAAAGATAGCATGTCTATAGTTAATTATCATTTTAATGCTTTTGAGTAAACATTTTCGATCCCTTTCTTAAAATAAGGCTTAATGGGTACAATCTAGAGTTTATTTTTTGGGGTAAAGTTCTTACCTTAGATCAAAGTTCAAAAACATGGATAGTCTTTAGCAAATAGGTGTCACTTATACCTTTTGCATGTAGAATCCATAAAGCATTTGCTTCTTCACTGTGACAAGGCAAGGGTCTTATGGGAGTTGTTTTTTTGTGCTTTTTGGGTTGGCTTGGGTGCTTCCCTTGTTGGTTCTTTTGTGAGAAAGAAGAGCAAAAAGGTTTATCGCGCATGCCCCCTTATGCATATCCAGGACAATTTGGAAGGTAAGGAGCAAAATTGTGTTTGATGACAAGGTGTATTAATCCAAAAGGCTAAAAAAGTAATTTGTTTCTTCCTTTTACATTTAGAGATTAAGTTGTAAAAAAAAAAAAATATCAATGACTGTCCTCTGGCTTTAGTTTCTTAGATTTGTTAGCCTCTTATTGATGCTATATTTATTTTGGTATTCTTCCTTTGCCTGAGCCTTGGAGGTGGTGGTAGCTTTTCTTCTCGAATCCTCCAAGTCTCTTTTTTGGTGACTCTTTTTGATAAAATTTGCTTCTTTATCTATAAACTAACCAATGGATTTTAGATCCCTTTGTCAGTCCTATACACATTACCATGGAAATCTCTTTCTCTAAATTTACTTTTAAAGATTAGATTCAAAATATTAACTTATTTGTTGTTGATACTAATGAGGGAGATTGGAAAATATATTCCAGAATCTTTTAGGACTTTTTAACCTTTGTTGAATAATAAAAAAGCTAGTTTTTATATTTTATATTTATGTTTA